>CM077844.1:10870000-11346979 GCA_039776855.1 Mylabris sibirica
ATATGCAATGAAAAAGTTGTACAATAATTATTCTGAATGCCTCTAAATTGTCTATTTCACTTATTAACGATAATTCGCATTGTACTTTTCCTTTTTCTAGTTCATTAATGACTATTAATTTCATTGAATATTTCTATTCTAAAGTTATTGGGATCGAATGTTTCATCGAACCTTCTATTCACCGCGAATTGCTTTGGTAACCACAATGTAAAAACTGGTTTATGGTAACTTAAGTAAGATTCATAATAATTGGCCTTATACTTAATGTTGTTTGAGAAACATAAGTCTATTTGTGTATTACCATCAGTAGATGGTTCCATGGGTACAATCTGAAACAGAGAATTCTTTTCGAAATATTTTAAGAATTCTGGATTTTTATGTTTGGTTATATCGACATTAAAATCGCCGAAAATAAATATTTTCTGACAATTCCTGATGGCACCCAACATGTCGTCCAGTTTGTGTTTAACAACCGAGAATGGCGTAGACGGTGGTTTATAAACACCACAAACAATAGTGTCTTCATATAATAATGCGACTATGTTGCAACTTTTCTGGTGTTCTTCGCAATTAAAGGCAAGTACTAGTAAAATTTTTGCAGCTATATCACCCTTCGCGAAGACTGCTAGACCATATGCGTGCCTTCTCGACCTATCGACATCTGTTCTGTAAACTTGGACATGCCCAGTAATTGAAACCACATCTGTACAAGTAGTGCACGTTACTACAAGTATAATTATATTAGAACTGATGTAACATTGGTCACTTACCAAGTCAAGGCAGTGAGCTCTTAAAGACTGAACGTTGTGGAATAACACGCTGATATCATCAGCATTAAGCCGTTGAAAATATAATTCAACTGGTCTTTCCATTAACGCTTTGTCAATTTCCTTCTTTACTAAATCATTATTCTTTTGTTTTGATGGAGCTTTGAACTCACCTTTGATGAACAAACCGTTCATCGAAGGTGTTCTACTCAAAGCAACATATAACTCGTTTCTTCGTATTCTATTATCCATATGAATTACCACGGATTCATAAGTACCACCTTGGCTTTTATGTATTGTAATCGCCTCAGCAGGAACAAGTGGAAATTGTCTTCGCATAACCATAACTGGTGAATTCTTTCTCGGTTTTATATTCTTAGCAACTTTTTCAATTGGAGTTAATCTTATATCGATGCCCTTACTTTTTGCTAGTTTAGAATAACCTTTTCGAATTTCACATCCAACATTCTGGTCATCGAACTGGAGCCACAACCTTTTAATTTCATTTCTATCATTGAATTCAATGAATTTTAAGGTGCCAACTGCTCCGTTAACCAACCCATCGGTAACTTTTGCGTTTATTGTTATCATGTAATGAATGTCAATGCTAAGTTTAATCGTTTGCGGTAAACCATATGTGTCGGTGATTTTTGCAGTTTTTATGTAGTTCAGAATACGTTTGGAAACTGACTCGGAAGCCTTACCAAGTATTTGGTCTATGGCCTCATGCTCTACAACATCGTTTCGCATAGCAAATACTGCATCATTGTATGTGTTTACTTCGAGATTTGTTCTGAATAATCTTAAAGCGTTTGTCGGTATTTTTTCATCACTTTTAACTTCTCTACTCTTGAACAATTTAATCTCTTCCTCGCTCAAAGTGTTATTTGCTAGATTGTTCAATGCATTAGCAAATAAGGCATCATCTTTCTGTCTGACAATTTCAGTTAGTCGGTATAGACTGAATATTGTCCACAACAGATTTCCGGCAAGTTCACCATATGGATTACTTTGATCTGGTAGAAAAATGTAACGATCACCAACCGGAGCTAGTTGATTAAAGTCGCCAAACATTATGACAGATATTCTACCGAATGGTTTATCTCTTCTATTGAATATTTGCTTTAGTCTGGTATCGATTTTTGAAATCGTCTTGGTTCCTACCATCGAGACCTCGTCGATAATGATAAGTTTTAGTTGATGCAATTTTGAATAAATTGTATTAAGCACATTACTACTAAGAGGCGGCATTTCGTTGCTAAATTGATTAACAGATAATACGAATGCCGAATGAAGTGTAATTCCTCCAATATTAAAACTCGCTTTTCTCGTTGGTGAAGTGAGCAAAACCTTGATATCTTCCAAAGAAGTTCCTTCTTTCTATAATTCAAATACCTTGTTAACGATTGTCCGATGGCTTTTATCAACCTAGATTTACCAACTCCAGCAGTTCCAAGCACACAAGAGTATAATGGATCTTCATTTGTTTTCATGTGATGTAAAACATGCATGAAAAATTTCTTTTGTTTTTCATTCAAAGACCGAACAATATCGATGTATTGTTCTTCAGGAATTAAATGTGGAATGGGATAAACTAAATCCTTAGGATTGTTCATCATCGCTTGACGGATCTTTATCTTCATTATCATTCTGTTATCGTTTGGTTTTGGTAATGGTAGAAAGCAGTAAACTCGGCTAAACAAACATTTTCCAAGATATCAGGACTATTAGTATAATGATCTAAGATATTCTTTTGGAAAACATCCGTCGATCCATCTGGTGATTGTTGCAATTGAGCTTTTGGTTTTACAATAAGTACCCTCTGCTCTGGCGGACCTGTATTAATAAATACACACTGTCTACTGCAAACAGATAACGGAAGTGACAGAATGTAATACACGGCTTCTTGAGCTGAAAATACACTAGCGTTCAGGAACTTATTCGCTAAAACTTTCAACTTTTCCTTTAGCGAAAGATTCCCTTATCTAGTTTCTTCAATTGCGTCACGTAATAACTTTGACAACACTTTCTGTGATTTGTTTATATATGATAGCACATAACAAACACAAGAATATACGTCAGTTATGTATTGTATATCCATATTAGATTTTTGGAGCGTTATAATGTCTTCATTATAACAATTAATCTTGACTTCACATGGACGTCTCTTCAATATAACCATAGGTCTTTTCAATCCACTTCTCATCAAATTTTTATATACTTCCTCAGTCATATTGAATTTCCGTAGAAACTCATCATATTCAATGGTGTTATCATTATCTTTGTATCATTGTTTTAGAAATGTTCTTATCTCTTTCAGTTATTCCTTGTTCTGAAGAGAAACATTTTCTAGTGGTTGTAATATTTCCGTCTTTGATAAAGGGAAAAATGGTACACCAAATCTGCAGCGTAATTCCTTTTTGACCATTTTTCTGCAAGTGAATGTGTGCTTATGAGTCTGGTATTAAAGAAGATCTTCTGGCAAAATTTTCTCTATATTTTGGAGCGTTTTCTAACCATAATAAACAGTGGGCGTGCGGAGATCCTCTTTGCTGAAATTCAATTCGATATGAATAATCAACAACAGGGTGTTGTCTGAATATTGCCTTCTTATTCTTCAATACGAGAAATAATTTTCTCAATTTATAATCAAAATAACGAGCACACATTACTGGGTCCAACTTGATCAGTCTTGCTTCCTCATCATAAGTCATTCTATTCACGAAATCCTCAGAAACATCTTCACCATCTAACACTTTCTTTAAGATAATGATTAACTCAGGCCATCTTGTTTCTGCTGCAGATATTGTTAAAAATATAGTTGGTGGACCTAATTGTCGTATCATTGCAAACATTTCTTTCTGTTTTTCTTCCCAAAAAGCTGGAGATCCTCTGTCTGGACAGAATAACTTGTAACCATTGTCATGAAGTACAAGAGAATTCATCAAGTTATCAGATAACATCTGATTGACTTTGACGTCTGGTTTTCCTTTACTTTTTCTCAAACAGAACCCAATACTAGTTGATAACTTCAATGCTCTTAATTTCAAGGCACTGAAGGATAGTTTCGGAAGACTTTTCGAACATCTTCGATCCGAACGCATAATTTCACTTTTAATCCAGTTTTGGAATGTTAAATGTGATGGCTGACGTCTTATTTCTCCTCCATATATTTTTAAGAAACTCATGCATTCTACCATCTGGTCCAAGAATAGTGGTAAAGGTTTGAAGTTTTCTCCTGGCGCAAATATAATAGCATCGTTTTGCAATAGAGTTTCTTCAACAGGAACATTCCATGGATTTTCCTCTTCATCAGATTCCGAATCTGCACAATTTTCTGAATTCGGAATGTTACCTATATTGTCTTTATCGTTCAGGATATCTTTAAGATTCAGATTGCGGTTCAAATCAACTGTTATTCCAGCTTGTTGAAATACTGGACAGTCTCTTAATACAACTAGAGCGTTGTAAATTCTATTCGGTCTTATATTTTCAATCATATAATTACCCTTATATTGTCTCTTTTTCTTAAGGGCAATAGGAATGATGTCTGTCTCTCTAGGAAGTCTGGGTAATATTTCAATATTACTTGGTACATCAGTTGGTACATTGACTATCCTACCTTGCACCATAAATTGTTGATTATATGTAGTGGCTCGAATTTGCAAAAAAGGTATTTTTGGGCAAAGGAACCGTTCTTCTAAATTACTGAGGCACTCTAATTCTTCTACAATTTATGGAAAGCTGAGTTTTTCATATGCCATTGATAATTTCGGAATTCGTCCAGAAACTATATCTCTTTTGCAAGCTGAACAGAGATAACCAATATCTCTATCATTTACCTGGTTCTTGCAGACACTGTCAAGAAATTCCTTTCTGAGTTTTTTCTTCAACAATTCTTCGAATGTGCAAAATTTGACTGAATATTTGAACCACAACCTCTGACAGCTGGCACATTCCCAAATAGGACCATCCTTTATATTTTCTTGAAATTGTTCGAATATTTTTGTTTTCTCTGCATTGAGGTTCTTTTCTATTCTTTTGGAATAACTATGCAGGGCTGTGCGATTATGTTTTAAACGTTCAGCTGGATTTTTCAAACGTTGTTCCTGGCTCTTTTTCAATCATAATCTGTGTTCGTTACGGGCCTTCTCATTAGATAAACGAACCTGTTGTGATTTGCGTAATCTTTCCATGTGTATTTTACGCAAATTTGGATCTTGTAATCTTGAAATTTGTGATTTTACTAACCGTTCTCTATGTGTATTACGAGCCTCCTGATTAGATAAACGAACAATCTCAGATTCACTTGATCTCTTCACATGAACTTCTCGAGTATCTTCATTTGTTTGACGTTTAGACTGTGAAAGTCTTTGTCTCTTGTTATGAATCTCTCTTTCTGTGTTTCCTCTAATCTCCGTTTTTGCAATTTTTTATTTCTCTCATTATGTTCAACCCTTTTTTCTTCACAAGAGTTCAGTTTTTCACGGTTTTTCTGCTTCTTAATTTCATTTCTTTGTTCATTACTCTTTTTCTTTAGCCGTGGCATGTTTAACAATAAGTTTTCGGAATTGAACTTTCCTTACTCTACAAAAAAATTATAGTGGTTGAAAATGTTTATTTAATAGTTATAAAGCAGCGGGGAATGCACGCTGGAGCGTGCTCATCACGTGATTGTTCTGAACTAAATTTAATATATGCGCTGTCTAGTCGCACTCGATCTCCATCGACCTCTCAATGGAAATATATGTTTATTTGTTGCGATCGTAACAATACAATCACTCAACGTAGTTGATGAAGTTAGTGATCGACGTCACAACCAAAATAAACAGGCGGTCTACTGTAGCTGATTTCTGGCCCACTCTTGCTGGAATTTTATGAACGGAGACTAGGTGGGTTTCTGTACTTGGTAAAATATAACATACAGCAATTTAATGGAAAAATACAAATAATTTCATATGGGAATTTGTTAAAACTCGGCGAAATTTGCGAATCATAAGTTATGCACAAAATACATCATTCAAATCTAAAAACTTAAGCTATTATTATTCGACGTTATTAATTATTATGGTAATATTATAGATAATATAACATTATAGTATAAAATTAAACTTGTAGAACAGTAAGAACAATAGATCATGCCCATATTGTTGATGTTTTCGTTAAAAATAAACCAATTTGTTTTTAAGTTATTGCTTTAAGTAATCGGGAAAGATATGGAAATGCTAACTACAGTGTATTGGGAATCTATTTTTTTTTATATACTTTGTGTATTTATCGAATGTATGTATTTCAATACAAATTTCTTTTATAAGATAAAGCTTGAGGTATGAATAAGAAAATTAAGCTTCTATACTCATCCTATTAAATAACATTAAAATTTAATTAGATGATTATGTAATATTTGATGAACCCAGTACTTGTAACAAAGTTGTTTTGAACTAAGCTATTTCTTTATCAGATCATCAAACCTTAATTACTAAATTACAAATAAAATGTTTGATATTTTTTAATGGTGAAAAATATCAATAGAAATGTTTTCGGAAGCCGTATACTTATTGTTTTTATGTAACGTTTTTTTTCTTCGATTTGCTTATTGGTTGTCTTGTAATGTACTGATTAAGGGTTGATGATCCGATACAGAAATAGAGTATTACAAAATTACTTTGTTTCAAGTATTTGTTCATCACCTAAGAATTTGTACATTAATATAACAATATAACAATAGAATTAGTACAACAATTGACCAACACCAAACTGGTCAGCAATTTTAAGTAGAACATCAACTTAACATTAGAAATTGTAACTAATTGTAGAATAATAAGTAACTGGCTTCCAACCGATGAAGTCGTGTTGTATTAAGATAATTTTGGCAATCAATAAAATGTTACAAAAGTGCATTGAGTTTTAATCCCGCAAAAGGCCAGTTATTACATGGCGATCCTGCCAGCGTAGCCAAATAAAATAAGTATGTGTAAAAATTCATAAGAACACAGTGAAAATCACAAGAGAAAAAAGAAATGGGACAAACTGAATCGAAAGAAGAAGTCATCATAAGTCAAGCTGGTAATAGTGGAGGAACTACAAACGATGCTGATGCGTCCGGCTCCATTACAAAAAAAGAAATCTTGGAATTAATCGTCCTGGTAGCGGCAATCGTGGTAATTTTTGCGTTTTTCTTCAGAATATGCAAAAAGAAGTTGGAGAAGAAAATCAGGAATGAAATGACGAGAAGCCAAGAATTAGTGTAACAAACTGTAAGTGAAAATATTTATTTTTAAGGAATTAATGCCGATATCTAGTGAATTCCGTTATTTATTAGAGGAAATTAGAGTATTCTATAGAAATTTAAATAAGGATAATGATAAGCGTAGGAAAAATATTAATGTAATTCAACGTAAAATTAGGAAACTAGATAAATTAAAGTTAGAGCTAGATGAATTAAAAAATACGTTTAACAGTAGTCCACATGATATAAAAGAGAAAACTGAAGTGAAGGAGTGTCTAGATGCAATAAATAAATATTTTGAAACTTGTAAAGAAATTTTAAATAAGAGAAAAAATGTATTAGAATTAGAATCAGTTGATAATTCAGATAAAACTGATCCTTCCGACGCTTCAGACTCTGAATCAGATTCAAATTTAGATTGTAAATTATCAAAACCAACTATGACTGAAAAAATTGATTTGAGAACCGCAGCTACTTTGTTGCCGGTCATGGATGGTTCTGTAAATGTAACAAAACAGCTAATTGACGCCATTGAATTGTACAATGCTTTGTTAGATGAAAAAAACGGAAAAAAAATGTTAACAACATATGTTTTAAAAGCGCGACTCACACAAAACGCGAAATTGCGACTAAAATCGTCATACGCTTCAAATGAGGAATTGATAATTGACATTAAAACTCATCTTTTAACAAAAAAGTCTGCATCTTCCTTGTCAGTTAAATTAAATAATTCAAAACAAAATGGGAAGTCAATTGAAGATTTTGGTAAAGCAATTGAAGAATTGTTAGTGGATCTGACGATTGCACAAGCAGATGGTAACAATGACGCGATAGAAATTTTAAAATCCGCGAATGAAAAAATTGCAATAAATGTATTTGCAAACGGTCTTCAAAATTCCGAATTAAGAACAATCATAAAAGCTAGGAATTATAGCAAGCTCAACGATGCAATTCGGGGAGCAAAAGACGAGGAATCACCAAGGAAAGAGTCTCAACAAATGCTTCATATGCAAGGCCGTAGATTCGATAAAAATCGTGGTAATAGAGGAAACTTCCATCACAAAAATAATACAAATCGAAATTCCGGTACATTCACAAATTCAAATTCAAATAGAGGTCGTGGTAATAAAACTCACTATAATAACAATAATAATCGTGGAAATTTCAATCGAAATCAAAACCGCAATCAAAATTCTTAGAAAAACTATCATATGCAGAGTCAAAATGTTGAAGATACATCTGCCTCACAATCTACCGTATCCGAAACGTTTTTTCGAGCCCCCCAGCCCTCCACTTCCAGTAATTTTTAATTTAAACGGATTGAATCTAGTGCGAATGAAATATGGTATGAATGAAATAGTATTCTTATTAGATACAGGAGCGTCTGTTAGTGTGATTTTTAAAAATTGTATAAATAACAATGAAAAAATAGATAAATCTAGGAAAATAAAAATAAACGGAATATCCGGGTCAACATTATCGCATGGATCAGCGAAAATTTCTTTAAATATTAACAATAGAAATGTGAATTTTTAAAGAAAGAAATCTTATACCTAGGTCATGTAATTTCTGCTGATGGTGTCTATCCTGACCCTGCAAAAATTGACGCAATATAGAAATATCCAGTTCCAAAAGATACAAATGAAACCAAACGATTTGTAGCTTTTGCGAATTATTATCGAAGATACATTAAAGATTTTGCTCACATTACCTTTCCTTTAAACAAATTAACGAGAAAGTCAACACCATTCGAATGGACATCAGAATGTCAGAAAGCCTTTGAAACATTGAAACGTGCTCTTGCAAGCCCTCCAATTTTGCAATACCCTAAATTTTCTGATAGTAATTGTTTTACCCTCAAAACGGATGCTTCTGGATGTGCAATTGGCGCAGTATTAACAAATAAAGATGACAAACCAATTGCATACGCCAGTCGTGCATTAAATAAATCAGAAAAGAATTATTGTACTATAGAGAAAGAACTATTAGCAATCGTCTGGGCTGTAAAACATTTTCGACCGTACTTGTATGGGTGTAAATTCACAATCTTTACAGACCACAGACCATTAGTTTATCTCTTTGGTATGACAAATCCGTCAAGTAGATTAACCAAATTTCGATTAGTGCTTGAAGAATACGATTTTACAGTTCAATACATAAAAGGAAAAGATAATGTAGCAGCTGATGCTTAATCACGAATACAAATTGATTCGACAGAATTAAAGACAATGAGTAGCACAGTTACCGAAACAATGTGTGTCTTAACCCGCGCTCAAAGTAGAAAAATTCATGCAATACCGAGTGCTCTTGATTCAATTTCTCATGATAGGCTTGATCACCCTGGAGTGACCGAATTGTTAAAGCGCCCTCCGTATTCATTTGAATTACGAATGATCCCAGTTTCTGAATATAATGAAATCATTCAAAATAAACAATATGATTGTGTAATAGGAAATTATAACAAGATATACTACCTTTATGATAGTTTCTATCGCTGATGCAATTATTATTGAAAAATACTTTTAATTCACAAACAATAAGAAACTCTGCGATTTTTCCGGATTGAACTTTCCTTACTCTACAAAAAAATTATAGTGGTTGAAATGTTTATTTAAGAGGTACAACAAAATATACTACCTTTATGATAGTTTCTATCGCTGATGCAATTAGTATTGAAAAATACTTTCAATTCACAAACAATAAGAAAGTCTGCGATATTCAATTTCACTCTTTTATTAAAAAAACAAAATCGATAAATAGTTACGAATTGATAATAAAATGTTTCCATCGCTGATGTAATTAGTATTGAAAAATACTTGTAATTCTCAAACAATAAGAAACACTAATAAAATTTCATTTGTTTTTTTTTCTAATATTGACTGTCAAAATTCGTTGCACTCTACGATATTAAATTTTATTGCAGTGGGACAGTCCGAACAAAAAATTTTCAATTTTCACAATTAGTATCGTTTCATTTTTTTAAATTATGAAGAATAATTATAAAGCGTGAAATATTGAAAATTATTGTAATAAATCGATTGGAGAATAATTATTTACTATTAAATATTTTTTATTTAACATTATTTAATAATTTTTTGTAAACAAATTGATTTTTGTTTGTTTTGTACAAACCTATATAAAAAACAAAAAAAAATCTGAAAAGAATAAAATTATCGTAATCTATTATTTGTAATATATTATTAAAAAAAATAATAATAGAAGAATTAGACGAAGCACAAAAGATAATTTAACTATTAAAAAAGTCATAAAACTATGTAAAAATCGTAATTAAAATTAAATTTTGCCGTTTAGAAGCAGCAACGTTGCCAATGAGTATGAGGATATTTTGGGGGTTGGCTATACTGGCACTCATGTATATACAAATAATCGGGCGCGCATTTTCAAATGTTCAAATTGTTAACAATTGAAAATTTTAATGTATTTTCTGGTATTTTCACTCATTTGAAATTTTTTTGTTTGTCTAATATTAACTGTCAAAATTAGTTGCCTTCTGCGATTTTCAATTTTTTTTAAAAAAAATCAATTGTCAGAACATATTGGCTATCTGAGATCTCGGATTTTACTGTTAATACTCAATAAAGAGATATTTGCATTTTTCATGCGATCCAACGAACCGATTTTGATCTTTCTTTTCTGTGTCATAGAGAATGGTCGGCTCTACTGTTATATTAATTTTTATCAAAATCTAAGCAAATTTAATATTGAAAATGATTTTTTTTAACATTTCTTCAGCTCTTATTCCAAAAGTGCTGGCCCTACCAGTCTGGTCAACGAACTCATCCAAGCTATCCCAAAGACTGATTTTTCTACCAAGTTTCATTCAGATCGGACTATTAAGTACATATCTGTAAGTGCTTGTATTTACAGTCAGTCAATAAAGAGACGTTGATAACATAACAATGTTCACTTATATTATCGAAAGTTGGTATAGAGAAAAATAGTAAGCGAACTTCTCACCAGTTAGCGCTACAATCAGTTTCAAAATACAATCACTAAGTATGCATATACAGTACCGCACTTCTATGGGCCAATGTGTTAGGGAGAGAAACCAATTTTTGAACCAACATGACGGCATTTGTGATAATCTGCAATACTATTGGCTGTACTCAATAATCTGTCATGGAGTCAGATATCTTGATTTTAAATTCAACTCACAGTGATTCAACTTCTCAATGTGACTAACTTATAGTTTCAAATTTAAATGTCCCCGTGAATTTCAAAACCAACATGACGGATATTGCGGTACTGTATTTAAAGTATTAGAGTTGCCTACCTATTTATATTATATTATCTACGCTACAAAGCGGATATCTGTCTTTCTTCGTTTAATTATGTCTTACTCTAACAATTATTGGAGCCTTAGTCACATTTAGTCCATTTGCAACACTAGCGCCATCTTAAGGCGATATCTTTATAACACAGAACACTATACTCTAGAAATGAAATCCCCATGTTATATGTTGGCAGCAGAGCCGCCATTTTTCTGGGGTGGTAGTCAAGGACGGGAAATTATACATATCAAATTATTTAATTCGTATGCGACTGCGTGTCATTGTACACATACTATAGGCTCTTGTATTGAATCATGTAGACAGGTATTCGAATTTAAAGAAAAGTTTTGGTAAATACACATTTTATTTAACTAAAATTCTATGTTACATATTGTTAACTTTTTAATTATATTTCCAATAAAACGAACAGAATTCTATATTAATCTCGAATCTTTATTCTTTTTGAACAGTTTATTATTATACATCCAACCACATCTTCTCTCGAACACCGAATGCCTTTCCCACGCCCGTAGTTGCTTGGCTTGTCCGTTTTTCCCCGCAACGGCTCGAATCCCATGCGTCGTCAATTCTGGGAAGCCCCGATTGCGACAATTCAGTGGCGTAGGATGCCCGTTGCTAACACGGCCTTTCCTGACTTAGCGGGGTGTCCTCACTCCGCCTTTGAACGGAACAATCTCTGAAACTCAAGCAGTTTTCTTAAGAAACGCCCTAATCAGATCACGGATACACATTTTTTTCTTTATAATTAAGTAATACTGAGGCAACGTCCCCTCCTTCATTCGGTTTTTAGTCCTATTTTCTAAAAAAAAAACAAACAAAAAAAAAACACCAAACAATTATCAACTTGGCCAAGTTCATTAATCATCTCATTATGTTACAAACAAATAAAATTACATAGCTAGCTAATAGTAAAAAAAACGAAATAATAATAATACGCTGCACATGTGCTCTACCTAACAGAGTCTGACAATTACCCACCACCGGCACATCAACCTACTTACTGGGTTGTGGCCCTCCTGGTGCCCACTGGCCCGCACACCAACCACACAAGGAATGGTGGCCCGCTCAGTGTTCCATTGTCAGTCTCTCCTACCTTCTCAAGCTCACCTCAGGATATCCACGACCCGTACACCAACCCTTCCGGTTGGGACCCGTCAGCGGACCTTGAGGGCTTATACTACCCTTTACGCGTCAAAACGTAACCAGGGTCTCATGTTGTCGACTCCTGCGACACCCTGATATTTGATCTTGGATCGCCCTGTGCCTGGGATATCAGAAACCTCGAATCTGTCGCTTCCAAGAACCTTGGTAACCCGATAAGGCCCTCTCCACTTTGGAAGCAGCTTTTGGCTGGTACCCGTAGCGGGATTACACGTGATCCGGATCAGCACCAAATCACCCACTCCGTACGGTTCAGCACGACTCCGTTTAGCATCAAACCGCCTTTTCTGTTCTGCTTGGTATCGATGTGCATGCCCCACGATTCTGTCGCGGATCTCTGTCACATTCACTCCTTCTCTGTTATCAGCTTCCAATAAACCCTGCGAACAGACTCTATATCCCATCAGTGCCTCGCTCGGCGTGACACCGATGGCCTTATTAACCGTACCATTTAACCCTAATTGAACGTTAGTTATGTTTAAATCCCATTCTTTGTCGTCGACGTTGGCGCCCATTGTCGCTAGTAAAGCAATCACTGTGCGATTGTATCGCTCAACCTGTCCGTTTCCTCGGGGTATAGCGGTAGCGTTTAGATGGTGTGTGGTACCAATTTCTTTACAGAAATTTTTAAACTGATGACTACCAAAGGCCTTACCCCTATCACTGATGATCCGTCGAGGAACGCCGAAAATCTTAATCATTTCACGCAAAGCCGCAATCGCATGTTTTGTTTTTGTGGTTCTTAGAGGATAAAGCAAACTGAATTTTGTGAACGCATCGACTACAACTAATACTTGGGTATTCCCTTTTCTAGACCTAATAAAAGGTCCGATGTGATCGATGTGGACAGTATGAAATGGAATCGGTGTTTTCGGAATCGGATGTAAGGAACCCTGGGGTTTACCAGCTGGTAATTTGAAATACATACAATTAAGACAGTTCTTCACGTATTTGGCAATAAAACGTCGCATACGCCGAAACCAAAATTTACTAGCAACTAAGTCGTATGTTTTGTCGAATGCGAAGTGACCCGAATCGTCGTGAAACATCCGCAATAACTGAAATCTAATGGCCTTTGGTACAATCAATCGAAGTCCATAACCTGTAATTCTATAGACCTTTCCACCTTTTAACGCGTAGTTATAAAAAACATCCTTGTTCCCCTTTTGATTTCCCGACTCTAAAATAACCTTGATTTCTTGAATAGTTTTATCTCCCTGCTGGACGGCCAACAACCAATCATCTTCTGCGATAACCATAGCATTGATACCAAATTCAGAAACCGGGGGGTTTCTGCTTAACGCATCTACATGCTGCATTTGCTGAACCTTACGATGTTCCATTTTAAAATCAAATTCATTTAGCTCTAAGACCCATCGACCAATCCTTGCATTCACTTCCTTTTTTTGAAATGCATTTTTCACCGCACTACAATCTGTGATTATAGTGAACGGTCGCCCTAAGAGAAACTGCTTAAACCTTTTCACGGAGGCCACTATTGCCAGTGCCTCCAACTCAAAAGAATGATGTTTCTGTTCCCCAGAAGTAGTCGACCTACTAAAATACGAAATTACCTTTTCCTGTTTTCCATCAAGTTGAACTAAAATTCCAGCGATACCTAATCGACTAGCGTCAGTATAAAGTCGCGTTTCTAAGCGTGGATTAAACGACGTTAAAACAGGTCCTGAAATTAAACGATCTTTTAAACATTCAAACGCTTCCGTTTGAGCTTGGCCCCAGGTCCATTTTGAATCTTTTCTCAAAAGCAATGTTAACGATCGTGACTTTGTTGCATAATCTTTAATGAATTTTCGAAAGTATCCTGTCAATCCCAAATATTGTCGCACCTTGTGTACATTGGTAGGAATTGGGAATTTCTCAATCGCTTCAATTATCCGTTTAGCCGGTTGTATTTGATCGTTACCTATCTCGTACCCTAAATATTCTATAGTCGATTTTAAAAAATAACATTTCGATAATTTAATTGTTAACCCGTTTACCCTAAAATTTCTAAAACTTCGCGTAAAATATTTAAAGACTCGGCTACACTTGGCGCAGGTATCAATATATCGTCCAAATATAAAAGTACTCTATTAAATCTGAGTTGGCCTAACATAGTATTCAACATATGTTGAAACACCGCAGGTGCATTAGTTAGCCCAAACGGCATTCGCAAAAAATCATAGTGTCCATCCTGGGTTATGAATGCAGTGAAAGGAATTGATTTTGGATCCATGGGTACATGATAGTACTCGGAAAATAAGTCTAAACTAGTGAAGAATTTTGCGCCAGCGATTCGCCGTAGTTGTTCTTCTATTAGTGCGGGTGGATATTGGTCTTTTACGGTGAGACGGTTCAACGCACGGTAATCGACACAAAGGCGTTTTTCCCCTGTTTTCTTTGCCACCAACAGTACGGCACTGGCGTAGGGAGAATTAGGCTTTCGGATAATTCCGTTCGCGAGTAATTCATCAACAATTTCTCGTACTTGTCGCCTTTCATAATCTGAAAAACACGAGGGCGGTGCGCAATTGGTTGTTCGGAACTTAGTCTAATTTCCATTGTAACTCCAACCGCCTTTCCTAACTCGGACATGCGACTGGCTGTACATTTTTGATAATTATTTAAAAGAATTAATAACTCGTTTATAATTTTGGGATCGTTAACACCAATATTAACAACTGAACGACTTATCGAATTAACATTTTGAGTTTGAGAGAATGATAAACAATTCCCTGTTTTTCTATATTGTACATCCGCTAATTCCGTGAAGTTTTGCCCAATCAGCACTTCTACACACATGACGCATTCTTTCACCACGAATAATTCGATATGTTTTTCAATGCCATCGAGAATTATATTACATCGAACGCAATGTGTTGGATTTATCTTTATTTCACCCAACGTCACCAGGAAAATTGTTTTGTCTACCACTATCGGTCGCAATCCCAAAAACATTGCAGCCGCTTCTGTGATCAAAGAACACTCGCTACCAAAGTCGATAAAACATTGAATACGTTGTTTATTAATGTAAATGTCCTTAAAGTATTTTTGGCCCGGTCTGGCGTTCATGTCGGTTCTCACAAAATGTACATTATACTCCAATGCCAAATTTGTTTTATCAGCTGTTCCGTCCTTTCGGGGACAGAACCTCTTAACATGCCCTTTTTGTCCGCACCGATAACAAGTAAATCTTGTCCCTTGCCCCTTTCCGTAACCGTGATATTTTGACGTTGAAGCTTTAGATGTTGTTTCGTCGAATTTGAAGGTTTTCTTATTAACCGGACCAGGTTGATCCAACGTCTTTAAATGCGCTGCTAAAACGCTCGGATCTGTTATACCGGCCGCTTGAACGGAAAATTTTATTTGTTCATTGTTAATACTTCCCATAATTAAATTAACCTGATCGGCCGAAGTTAAATTTAATTTCAATTTATTAATTAGGGCGAGTTTCTTAAACGTATATTGGTACAATGATTTAGTTGGATTGGGCACACAGGCCATCATGTCTTGTAACGCTTTATGTAAATCACGCGGCTGTTTAAAATTACGCAACAACATGTCGTGCCATTCTGCCCATGTGAAAGTTCTACTAGGAAGCGTCCTATACCATGTCTCCGCGGGCCCTTTGCGTTTGCTTAGAGCTAGATGACACGTTGTCTTATCATGCCATTGATAAATCTGAGCGTATTCTCGCACCGCCTCCAACCATTCGTCAATATCACATTTCAATGGGTCAAATTCGGCGATTAGGTTACTCACGACTGAAATGGGAATTCCACTCACCTGTGGTCGGCTCTCTCTCGTTTCTGCCCGCTCAACTAACTTACTGATACCGGCCACGATGGCGTCGCTCACATGTGACGCAGACGAGTTACTGTTCCTCTGGCGTCGATCGCTGCCCCTGGAAGAAGACCTTCCCCGGCTTCGACGTTCAATTTGTTGTCCCCTTTTTTGGACGGTGTCACTTGATCCTTCATGTCTGTTTCCTTGATCTCGACGATGTCGTGAACGCGATTTTCGACTCTCGCAAGGCGTACTCACCGTTCGATCACGTGATCGGCAACGGCGCCGTTCACGTCTATGTTTTTGACGATACTCTCGCGGCATCTTCCACAACTCACCAACTAACTAACACAACCACAACCGACTTTTGGGGTTCTAAATCTCACTTCTGATGTTAAATTTTTAATTATATTTCCAATAAAACGAACAGAATTCTATATTAATCTCGAATCTTTATTCTTTTTGAACAATTTATTATTATACATCCAACCACGTCTTCTCTCGAACACCGAATGCCTTTCACACGCCCGTAGTTGCTTGGCTTGCCCGTTTTTTCCCGCAACGGCTCGAATCCCACGCGTCGTCAATTCTGGGAAGCCCCGATTGTGACAATTCAGTGGCGTAGGATGCCCATTGCTAACAATATTTATAAAAAACTACAAACAATAATTATTTAAATGTTATACAAAAGTTAAAACGATGTTCTCCTTGGTTTTGTATCAGCAACAAGCCAGTTAAATGATTTATCAATGTACGTAAAGCTTATAAATAATTGAAGAATTTCATTTATTACTGGCTTGATTGATAACCAGTAAAAATTAAAACAAGTTTCAGTAATACAATATAAGTACCATCATTAAATCATATAGTCACATTAACCGTCTTCTGATACAATTAAGCCTCTCCATTACGTCAAGGTGAGAACATCACCAGAGAGGAAATGTGTACGTGTAAAAAAACACTACACGTAATTAAGAAATAACAAAGAAGAAACATAATTGTAAACTATAAACAAAAGAATTTCAAAAATAAAGAAATAAACATAATATACAAAGAAAAATTCAAAAATATATACAAAAATCAAAACTACATAAATTAAACAAAGTAAACAAAAAAAACAATAATAATAATAATAATAATAATAATAATAATAACAAAACAAAACAAAACACTATGTAGGTATAATAAAATCACAGTTAAGCCGGATTTCCACCAAAGAGACAAAACAGAAAACAAACAAAAACTGTTTTTCTCAACAAAAATAGCCATGTTTTATGAAAACTGAACAGTTCTAGAAACAAATTTGTCCAGGAACAGTGTTTTGTGTAAACAAAACACTTTCCCATTTGGAGTCGGTACATCAAAGGAAAACAAATTTCTTCGAGATGACAACCACTAGCAACACAGTTTTTTAAACAGTCTCTCTGCATTTGTGAGTTACAGTTGCACTATGTCAACTTATTTCATGGGACGGCTGGAGATCATACCATTTGTTTTTGAGTCTTTCACAAATTTAAAGATGAAGAAGTATTTTCACAATCGGGATACTTGCATGAATATCTTCGCTGTGGTCGAGGAATCATCTTGATTTTTCCAATGAAAATTCGATGGAACCAGTGTTTATTCTATTGTTTTCAATCTAAAACGTATAGATATAGTAATTATTGTCACAAAATGAATTCAATTTATTAACACTTACAAAATATATCGCATGAATTTACACATATAAACAATCACAAGACCCAGTTAACCACCATGTTTTCAAGATGAATAATGAACAAATAACTACCCCTAGACACAGTTACTCACCCCCAAGGACAAAACTAAAGTTTAAAATCTTGTGTGATTTTTTTAAATAGACCTATCAACTGTGTGCTGCCAAGAGTGAAACGGCGTGCGCCTTATGTCATTTCTGGGGTTCGCCACCATTTTTAGCTAGCCAATCAGCTCTGTGATGGGTTGACAGTCGCATGCGCAAATTTTTCTGCCCGTCTCTCAATCTCCAATGCACCCCCGTGCTTTATAATATACGTATATTCAAAGAATACAAAGTCCATAGAAGCTCACAAGTCGAGTTTTTAGGTATCACAAAAATCTTAGTACCTACCCTGATAATCGGAGGGCGACACCTGTTCAATGTCGGTATTGTAGGTGATTTTTCAATAGAACTCCGCCGACGGTGTTGCCACAAAGAAATTTAAAATTTCGTTAAAAATCCGCCAAAAAACAGTGTTTTATTTCATCAAATTTTTCCGTTAGATGTAAAATAAAATAGATACCATAATAAATCAAAATATTTTCTCTTATTCAACATACCTCCTTTAAGACTTATACCGGATGTACCATAATATTTTCTTTCGCAGTTGGCTGTGCCTTTGGTAACGTAGTATCGTTACTTGACTAACAATTGACATTTGCTAATGTATTTTTCAAGTAGCCGAACTAAACTACTATACTACGATTTTCTTATGTTGCCTTCATTTTGATATGACGAAAAATCCGTTAAGTTGGCATCACTGTAATTGAGTTCTATTGGTAATCTATTGCAATACCGACATTGAACAAGTGGCGCCCTTCGTGACTCAGGGTAGGTAATAAGATTTTTTTGATCCCGACTTCTGAGCTTTGGTATATGCACTTATGTATATAAAGATTCCCATAAGAACAAACGGTTCATGTATTACGAAATTGGTAAGGGATAAGACATTACGGTTCCCATATTCATTTGACAAACATGATAGAGACCCATCGGGAGCATATTATTTTTTCCAAAACTAGCTGGGTTTTCCACATTAACGGAAAAACTAAGTTTTTGAGTCAAGAACAGTGGGTTACAAGGGAGCTTTTTAAATCGTGAATAGGCAACGAAATATAATAAGACTGGCATGAATAGAAAGAGGAAAGTCTGAAGATTCGATATGTGCATTTTTTTTGACTATTTTTGCTGTATTTTAATGAAATTCCCAACCAAAAACACATTTTTAGTTGATACGGATCGCCACTAGATAGTGTTGTATTCAATACAGTTGCCCATCTTAGCAGATGCTCAAAAATCTAATCAAATATAACTACTTGTGACTCGTCATTCTAAGTGTTCAACTGCATCATTGCGAACACCGTGTTATCGGTGAAAAAAAAGAAGATAAGATAACGTATTGAAATAGTTGTGTTTTTTATATAAAAGAGGCTTGTTCAAGCGAATATTTTTACATAGAAAGAGAAATCATGAAGACACTAATGCCGGTTTCCAATATTGCCAAAATAATGAGAAAAATAATTATAGGTACAAATGTATGTATTTATGTACCTATACATACATATGTATGTATCCAGACAGCAAGCAAATCAGAAAGTCTTCTTCACGAAGTTTTCTAAAAGGCTTCTTGGAGACGTCTCACTATGACTTCCTGAAGACATCATTTTTAGGAACTGCAAATTAAGAACTCTTTAAGAAGTCTTGCTTAAGACATCAAATTTAAGAACTCTTTGAGCAGTCTTGTTTAAGACGTAAGATTTATGACATCTCTAGGTATTCTACCTAACGAACTCCTTGAGACTTCTTAAAAAGGGACTCTTTGTGAATTATTTTTTCTGAGTTCGTAAATACGAATTCTTTGGGAGCTGCACTATTATTATTATTATTCGTTTTATGAGAGGTCCTGTTCAGACCCTCCCACCCGAGACGTGGTTCGCGCCCCACTGTACCTCGGCTTTAAGGCCTCTTGTACGCTCGTCAGTTCGCCTGATTTTGGTTAGATATCTTCTCCCAGTAGTCCCGTTATTTAAATAAAGTCCAGGATACTGTTCAGGAGAGTACTTTTCATTTCATCCGGAGAGATATATTCTACTCCCAGGTACCACACTCTGAGATCCTTCAAGGCCTCAGAGTAGCATAGAATATGAAGGAAAGTTTCATCCTCCTCTGCACAGGCCGTACATGTTGGATCTTGTGCAATCACAATGTTATTGAGATGCTTCCTCAGTCTACAGTGTCCAGTGAGCAGTCCTGTGCTCTGTCTTAATTGTCTCCTATTAAGTTATAGGCGTTCTTTGGGTCTTCTACGGTTTGAAAAATCCAGAAATGTCTTTGACAGGATCATCCCTGGTGATTCCTTCCAGTAGAGTTGGTGATTTCGTTCTAATTTTTTCCCTAGAGCCCTTTTAGCGTCCGCATAAGCGATCCCGCATGAAGGTCCAGGTCCAATTAGAGCTATTTCGGCGGCATTGTTTGCTAAGCAGTACGCCTTTTTATTTCCTTCAAACCCTTGATGAGCCGGCACCCATGTCAAGGTAACCTTGTTATGTTCTGCCAGCCCCTCAAATGCTTCGAAGCATTCTAGCACCAGTCTGGATTTTATTTCTACAGCCCTCAGTGACGTAAGCACGGATTGACTGTCTGTTTTGATGTGGATGCTTCTATTTCGATAGTTCCTACACAACATGACCTGCACACAGGTCATTACTGCTATTATTTCCGCTTGCAATATGGAGCAATGGTTTCCCAGCGCAAGAGAAATTTTCTCCTTGTGCCTGGGCCCCACTACCCCTATTCCTGTATTCATGGTTGTCTTGACGCCGTCTTTGTACCAAACGATTCCTTCTCGATCCGTGTCTTTTGTCTCGTTCATCGTTCCTTCCCCTTCTAGTTTTTCTACTTTGAAGTTCTTGTTGAATCGATAAACTGCATTGATTCTGTCAGACAGCATTCCTAAAAGGGGAATCTTGTCTCTTTTTCGATGGATCTCGATATGCGATCCTTTGATAACGGACTCCCTCCCTAACTCATTTGTTTTTGATAGATAAGAAGCAGCCGTTGCTTCTGCCACTACCAGAGCTGCACTAAAGTGTATTGCAAGTTGAAACATTTACTCAGTAGATGGCTCTGTACTGTGGCCCCTACCATAAAAAAATAAGACGTCATAAAGAACTCTTATTTAAGACTTCTTAAGAATGACTTCTTTTTGACGTCATTTTGATCAATCCGAAAAGAGGTCTTGAAGAATTCTTATTTAAAACTTCTTACGTAAGAGTCCTTTTTGGCGTCATTTTGTAAGTCAGAAAAGAGCTCTTGAAGAGTTCATTAAGTGGCTCGTTCGAACACCTGAGGAAGTCTTGAAAAGTTCATTTTTGGAGTTAAATTTGACGTCCTAATCGTAAATAAGAACTCTTTTAGAATTCATTAAGACATCATCTTGCTTTCTGAATATAGTACATTTACTCCTCTAACGTTTTGACCTAAATTATAAATAAGAATTAGTGGTTTACACAATGGATGCAAAATTTACAGCAGCCGGTTGGGGAGTGTTACAAATCATGAACAGAATCGTTTAATTTACATCTCTTTATATGGACATTTAGGTGTGTCTTGTAGCAGGTATATAAGGATTTTCAAGAGTTTCTTTATATATTTCATTTTATAATTTTCTAAAAACGGAAACATTAACGCTAAATTTTTGATAAGATTTTTGTGATTATTGTTGCATAATATTACATAATTTAACATAAAACATGAATAAATCTTCTGTATAAATTGTAATAAAAACTATTTTTTACAAGACTTCAAGTAATGTTAATAGTGAATGTCTTCTATTTGAACCACCAACCGTCAGGTAGTTTGTAATGTGATTTCTTTCCACGAAAGGATTTAAACTTCCCAAACTTCCCTAAATATAAATTTTAACTCTAAATCTTTTATGCAAACAGGTGTATAACGGTACAGTCATTATATTTAAAAATACTTGTCCTTATATATCTGCTACAAGATACATCCAAAAGTGTTTAAGCAGATGGTGAGTTTGACGATTCTCTATGATTTATAACACCTCTAGCCGGCTATTGTAAATCGTGTAAACTACTACCAATTCTTGTTTACAACTTAAGTCAAAACGTTAGCGTAGTAAACGTTTTGTACACCAAAGTTGTAATTCCAGTGATAACGTAATCGGCACATAAATGGTGGTGTTGAGTTACCAACAATACAGATATGCAAAAGTACTTTAAGTCAATAGTGAGCTATAGGATATTCGAAAACATTTGATTTTTTTTAAATCACACCAACGTTAATGCTGCTTATATTTTATCTTTAATAAAACACTCTTATATTGTTTTGATTTTTGTATTAATGCTTATAGATTAAACATATCATAAACTGATCTTAAGTGCTAATTAAAAGCAACTTTTAAATTTACAAACAGATTTTTTATTGTGTTCACCCAAAAGAATTTAGTGAATATGTCGCGCATCCACCATTTTTCAACACTAACAGTGTGCTAAAATTCAATCTAAATTGAGACAATATTTTATACAAACTATTGAAAATTGATTAATTTGAGCTTAATTCTTAAAATCAGCAAATACAAATTGTAAATTAACAATAAAATAAGTTGTAATCGTTGTTAACAACTTCAGTAGCAAACATCGATCAATAATTAAAAAATTAGCAGCTGTAATCTTGACATGATTATGTTTTAAATATTTCACGAAATTCTTGAATTCAATCATTTTATTAAGAATTGGATTGTTGTGAAGCGAATCGTGAAATGTTAGATAGAAGTTTTCGTATTCATTTTTAACTGCATCACTTTTCATTATAATAAGAACGATTGGTATCTAGAATTTAAAATGTAAAGATTAATTACAAATATTTCCAATAAAAATCTACTTACTATATCAAACAATAGAAGAAAGATATTGCTTCTCAATGTAAACATTCCAAAATTTTTATCGTATTTATTTAGACCAAAATCTTCGACGATATTTTGTAAAAATGTTAAAACATTTATAATTAATTTAGCAAAACCAAGCAATTGTAACCATCCAAAAATTTGATTAAAATTCGCAATACTTTCCAATAAATATTTTGTAATTTTATTTACTCGAATAATTAATAGACTTAATTGTATTTCACTTGTTTTTTTTTCGTTGCTGTTAAACAATGCGATCAAATAGATAAATTTCAATTTAAAATCATTCAATAAGACAATTGCTACCATTTGAAATATGAAATAAATATAATAACAAATTTCACGACTGAACAAAACAAGTATTTTGAATTTATGAATGTTGAACCATATTATGTATACATAAATGTGCATTAAACTACTGAGTAACAAACAAATCAGAAGCTTAATTAAATCCTTCTTAAGTATCTCTTTGATACTATTATTTTTGTACTGGTTGTTGTTTATATAATTATCAATTTTTTGAAAGTTATTAAATAATTTCAACCAAACTTTCTTATTATGGAAATGATTTTGTGTGAATAATACGACTACAATCAGAGTTATTAATAATTGTCTTAAAACGTTAAGAACATTGATAATAAATAGTTAATTTGTATTTATTTAAATACATAAAATATAATGAGCCCAACTGAAAAATTAATAAAATTGTAAATAATAGCACTGCATAGACTTTATCACGTTTTGTATGAATTAAAATATTTTGATACGGACAATATGTTGGAATCAAACACAAGTAATTAGCGAATTTTAATATCAAATATTTAAAATCTGAATTTGATTTCACTCTGGATTCTTCCATTGTTCAATAACTTCTGATTGTGTGCGATGTATTTATTAAATTTATTATTTATATTCAATTACTAAATGGATTAATAATTGAATTCTTTTAAATAAATTATAGTGCATTATCACCACTTGCTGTCAATCATTGTAATAAATATCGATATGTAATATTTTTCTCAACTCTGTGTCTATAATAGTGTTGTTAAGACAATAAAAAAGTGCTTTAATACCTATTAATGCATTTTCTTAGTGTTCTTTAATATCTAGTGTAATTTATTTTTTTAAAGTTTGTAGTTGAATGCTTGTCACTTAAATTCAAATGATACCTGTTAAACTACGTCAAGGTAATTATACTTGCAATAATTTATGATTTTATGAAAAAAAAATATATATGGCAATCTCACAATATCTATATTTACCTGGAACTACATCTTAGCCTGACATAGTAGCACTATAAAAGTAGTTTTTGTCTAAAAAAATTATTTTGAACTGCTCTTCATGTTACTATTGTACAACTTATCGAATTGTAAAGAAAAAAAGAAAATGGGAGAAAAATAGGATGGAGCTATAATTATATGGAGGATTGTATATTATATGGATCAATTGAGTTGATATTGATTATTTGAATACGAATTTTCTTTTAATCATTTTTAGTCTATCGAGTTATCCAAAACTTTAATTATTTAAAATGACTTTCAATAAAAAGATTTTATAGGAAATATATACGAAAAGTTACAAGCTACTATTCTAAAATTCAAAGCTTTCTTTGTTCCTAAAATTTTGTATAGAAAAGTGTTAATTATGTAGATCTTAAGTATATCCTCAATATCAGCCTTAGCAAAATCCAGAAATTCAATGCCAGATGAAACTCTTAAAAGAAATTCATATGTTTGAGAATATTTACAAAAACTCTGCAAAGATGCATATTTAGCTAGTTTTAAAAACCTACGGCTTTGAGTCAAAAATATATAGGTGTGTCATCCATTTCTAAGAGGGCTTACAAGGGAGAACAAGCGCATTATAGCATGGGGGCTAGGACAGAATAGCCCGACGCTTCTCTAGGCATGACAGCAACGGCTTCACTTGCAGACTGGGAGAAAAGAGTTCTACATGGTGCATAAGGACATAGACAGATTGAGGCTTTATAAGCTATATGTCAAAGCTAGTTGTAATTCAGGTAGGCTTAGTAGCCAATGAACCCTATCATCTTACTAATTAAGGTATAGGAAATAATGTGTACTACTGTGTATTTAATTATGCGTCAATCTTTATTGCTACTATTATCATTAAATTTAGTATTGACGTTCAAATATTTACAGCAACAAAAAGTAACTGGCTTCAGCTAGAATACCACAAGCATTTTGATCTCGTTGCAAACAAATATAACCCTTCTCACTCCAATAATCACCCCATGAACTTTCAACAATTCAGTAATTTTCTGTATGACCAACTACTAATACACCATGACTCAATGAGTAGGGACCAGTATGTAGATTTCTTCACTACAATTTGACCAATAAGTAACATCAACAGCTATATTAATTGAACTAACTGTTTTTAACAGATTTATTGTTCAATTAAGCCAAAAAATTTAGCTCAATAATGCACATTCGGGGTGAAACCCTTGCCTCGGCGCAGAGAGATCAGAGGCAAATTTAAACGTGGCGACGCGACGGTTGTCGCTACAAATAACGTTCATTCCTAAAGGATATAAGCCAGCAAGAGAGGGACAAAAATCAGCTACAGTAGACCGCCTGTTTATTATTTGTGACGTTGAATGATTGTAGTGCTACAATCGCCACAATTAAACGCTGTTTACTCACGCTCCATGTAGATTAAATTTAGTTAAAAACAGTCATGTGATGAGCACGCCGGTGCGTGCAAATCCCGCTGCTAACTGATCATTTTACCGTTATTGCTGTAATGTTGAGACGGAAACATCGTCTCTATGTGACAGCTATCTATTTCACTCTGTACAGTTTCAATATACCTAACAATCGAATATACAAAAGGATAAAATAACCGGCCTAGAACTTACCGCGCCACTATCTCTTTCACTTATCTCAATCACAACCCTTAAACTTTTTCTCCTCCTCTCAAAGATTTATTGTCATGATCTCGTTCTTCTGTAAGAATCAAATCGGATAAGCGAAGAAGATGATGCTTAGCAAAGAGAAATAGGAGATGATCATTATTGTAGAAGATTCTCTTCAAGGAATCTTTTAATAGAGTCCAATGGCTTCCTCACAATCCGGTTCAGGTAGAGTTGTTACACTTGATGCGTTAACATAAGTCAAAATTTCTTCTATTTTTACCATCAGCCAATTGATAAACGCCCGTCTTGCAAGATTCTTGTTCGTAAATTTTGTTGTGTTCGTCGACTTTAATCGAATTTTACTGGAAGATTGTCTTACGTATCGCCTCTTCTCTAGCGTTATCGTAGAATTTAACCGTAACGTAAATACCACAAATTGGCATAAGTTACCCTATTCTCTTTATCTGAATGAATATCTTTCTTCCCAAATTCTGACCTGTAAAGATTCTGATGCTGGGGTGCACATAAACGAGACCACTTTTTGTACAGTTGTGTTAAACCGACTTTTGAACGCGGTCGTAACAATGTAACAGAACTTTTGAAGGTTAGGATTTAGGGTGAAAGATATTTAATCAGAAGATGAAAGTGGGGTTACTGATGCCATTTTGGATATTTATCTAAAGAGAAAAGTACTTGCTATAAATTTTGTATGGTGGAAGTTTATTCTAACACCTCCTACCTGCCCACCTTTTTACCCTAACCATAGAAACAGCCTAACTTACACTAACCGAAAAACGTGATATTCCTCGCTCAAGAGTCGGTCTCTTTTATGTGCATCCAAGTGTATGCAGTTTTATAAATTTAATAAACTAAATCATCAAAATTGTCTTTTAAGAGAGAGTCAATGGAAAATTTGGTTAGAAGCTGATGTTTAATGACAAAAATCTCACTTTAATCTTAATTCAACTTTAAAGAAGACTGCCTAACTCATCTTGTCTATCTCAGTTTAACTACAAATAATTAACCCCTTAACGCACATTATTTTTTTTTGAAAAAACCGGCCAAAAAAAAATAATTTTTTTTTTGAAAATTACACATTTTAGAACATTGTCTTTGCAAAAAAAAATAAAAAAAATTACAAAATTAATCAAAATTTTTATTACATATATAAAATACAACGCCGCTAGAATTAACTCGAGTGTGCACAGTTAGCCCGGTTACTAAATAAACTAAAAGTGTTTGAATTTACCTCTTTTTATAAAATTGACTAGGAAAACTGAAAACATAGGATTAAATTGTCTTATCAAGGCTTAAGCGTCAAAATATTCCTCAAGGCCCGGTTTTCCTTTCCTTACATAAGCTCGACTTAGCAAGATATTGCCATAAGCCAACTTAAGCGTGGACATACAGGCATTTAGTCGAGAAGCTGCACATGTAAGGACCTCCATTCAAATGTGTGTCAGCCTACCGTCAGCTCGCTTTACGGTTAGAGTCGATACTTTGTAAATGAAGAAAACCCGGCCGTAAAACTGTCTAAATCGTCTATCACAATTGGTCACGTAGGCACAGATAGAAAGTTACTCTATAGGGTGTCCAGTAAGCGGCGCCCTTGTTCCTCAGGGCGAGCAGATAGAGGACGAAATTCTAGGACTAAAAGTCCTCTACAATTTTTTTACTGACGCATAGGTAATTTGTTATTAATTAAATTAAGTAACCAATCAGGTGATCGTTTTAGCTTTAAAAAGGAGAAGGAATGAGTCTTGATGGTGCGATGTGGGCAAGCGGACCTGCAGTTAGCAGGCTGGCGCGACAACCGTTCAAACTAAGCGAGCACCTGATTAACTACTTTTATATCTTACCCTTATCAATTCGGTATTGAGCTGAAGAAGTTGAAATTTTAATGTAGCAATCAAAATATTTAAATATCACCCAGGTTGGAAAAATCCATAGGTTAAGTGGACCAGACTTGGGGCGAGTTTTACCAGCCTTGGGCGAGCTTAGGCACAAGCCTTGCCTGAGCGTTGGAGCGGGATTGGTTCAAGTCTTGGATGATGGCCATGGACCAAGCTTTATGAAACGAAAAATCGACGTTGGCCCAAGCCTTAGGAAACAAATGAACAACGTTAGTGCTAGCCTCGGGAAACAACAAATCAACGTTGGCCCAAGTCTTGGGAAACGAAAAATCAACGTTGGCCCAAACCTTGGGAAACAAAAAATGAACGTTGGCCCAAGCCTCGGAAAACAAGGAATTAACGTTGGACCAGTCATTGGGAAATAAAAATAAAATATTGGCCAAAAATTATTGATAACGAACACAGTTTCATGCACTGATGATAACTTCTTCTTTTGATTCTTTTTGTCCCATGTTTATTTTCCTTCTTTTATCACTTTCACTGTGATTTACTTATTTATTTTTGCATTGGTAAGTTGTACTGGCAAAGTGCACTGGCAGGATCGCCATGTGATTACTGGCCATTGGTTCGATGAAAACTCAATGTTGGTTTACAACATTTTATTAAATTTAAAATTAATTACAGTTTAATACGACTTTATCAGTCGGAAGCCAGTTAAAGAATGTTCTTATAATTAATTACAATTTAATGTTTGATTAACTGTTCTAATTAAAATGCTGACCAATTGTGTTGGCCAATTGGTGATAATGTACAAATTCCTGGGTGATGAATCAATACTTGCAATAATGTGATTTGGAAATGAGCTATTTCTTCATCAGATCATCAACCCTTAATTAGTACATTACAATCTCACAACAATTTAAAAATTATTCCAAGGTAAATAATTTAAAAATGATTTAAATGTAAAATACAATAAGTAGAGGAAGAAGAAGAGGAAGAATACGGGAAATGGAGATTTTGTAATAACATAGTTGAAATAATTCATAAATTTTCTTATTAGTTTTAATCGTTTGTTGTTTTTTGTTATCAGCGTTTTTTGCCATTGAAGATTTGTGTAAATCGTAATATTTTTTCTGTTCACTTACAGGATCTTTCACTGTTATTGCAGCTATATAAAAGCTTATATAATATTAATCCATTGAAATTTACAAAATTTTGGTTATACGTGCTCAAATACCTGAAAATTGTGTAGAAATCTTAAAGCAACGTCATGATAGAGCGTTTTATGATAATGCGTAATCAAAATTGCATTTGTATTATTTTCAATTCTCATCCTTATAGTCTTGATCTGAAATTTATGCCAAAAGATCACTTTTCAAGGTAAAATTTTTGAATATATTTTTTCATTGTAGTGAAGCAATTTTATTGGATAACAAAAAGGAAAAAAGCCTTTTAACATGTTTTTTCTGAATGGAAAATTTTGCTTTGAATCAGGATTAAGATAATTACCATTAGATGGAAGCAACTGCTGTTTTGACGTCGATCCTTAAACGTGACAGGGAGAATTATTGGGCAGATGAGCAGGTTTTTAGGAGGCTTGTAACGATGTTTTACCCGTTGCTCAGGACAGCGGAGAGTATGGGGGGGTTCAACAAAAGAGGTGAATTTAAGATAACCGGTTTAGGGCGCCACGTAACTTTTATCCAGAGTCACGGAACTGGACTACGCTTGAGTGTGAGTGGTGAGGCATTGACAGTATCCAGAAAACTAAACATTTATTGTTTACAAATAAAAATAAAAATAAAATAACAATCCTGAAAAATAATAATCAGGATACATAAGGTATCCATGAATGAAATGATTACCAATACTAACAATACAATAATAAATGATAATAATAATAATTAATAATAACTATCGAAAAACTAACCAGTAGATAAATTAACTGAAGAACCGATCAATTAGTTAATCGATAATTAAATGTATAAATCGATAAACGGTAGAGTGATTAAATGATAAAAAAATATTTAATAAACAAATAGAAAGTACGATCGATCTTATTGATATTAATATTTCAGTACTGAAAGGTTAATTACTAATCAATTAAATACGTTAAACAATAACATACGATACAATTGAATGTGGTTTATTACCACAAGCGATAAAAGAAGTGTATCATCGATAATAAAACAACAAACAGTAAATTGATACACAACTTAATAATACAACAATTAACAATAAATTAACGGTAATTAATTAATCGTTTAGATGGATTACTGCATCTGCTACTAAATAATTGACCGTTAAAAAGTCTAGCGAATTAGATCTTAGATTCGATAATACGTTCAATTGGTAGTCAACTAAACGAGAGTCAGGAACTTCATAATTAAACAAATAACAAATAAAAATACAATCGTGTTATAATTGTGACTATGAACGATAAGCGATAAATTACTCCAAAAAGTTTCACAATGATAACACAAGGTATAACTGACAATACAGGAAACGAGAGTACCATGTCATAACATAATCGCGAGTCTACCAGACAAATCACGGAATTAGCGATTACCTTAAAGCGAAGAGATGGATATAAAATGCGGTAATTCTACTTATCTTGTCGTTGTCCTCGATAATCAAAATGGCTGCCGTAAGACGTCTTGTCAGCGACACCATCTACCCAAAAAGGGATTCCGACGATAAGCAGCGGTAAGAAGATACGATAACGATAATTTCTCAAAAATAGTACTGGAATCCAACCAATACCAAAACGATACCTGAATCATACTGGGCGGCATAACATGGAGATTCATATTCCATCGAAACGCCTAAACCATAAATATAACCATGAATTATCCAACGGGAAACCAATCCCATAAATGACGATAAGATATCAACCAAAAACACGATACTATCCATGATCTTCAATACTCAACGATGATGATAATAAATGGCACAGAACATTCCATGAACAGATACAGTACAGGAATGTACGAAAGAACGATACAATACGGAAAGGAAAAACCACCACGAGAAACTACCAGAAAAGGAGTCATCCAAAAACGTCCATAAAAAAGGAAGTCCAGAAAAACGTAAACCATCCAAAAAAACCCTGAATATATCAAAATAACTAAAATGATGAGCACGATATTTGTTTTAATCTCACCTTTAATTTTCATTAAAGGGTTTCAGCATTGTCAATCGCTAGAAAGGGAAAACGAAATCCGGCACGTGACAACATGGCTTCTAATAGTGATAATGTAATTCGGGCGGTAAGACACGGGATGACCAACAATTAACACGATAAAACTGGATTACTGTAAGATGGGTGATATGTCGGAATGAAGAACGAATTCAACCATCACCAAACACCACATCTTCAGCAATGAATTCTTAAAATTTGACACCTGTATCACTGCCGAATCCTGACCTGCGCAACGGTCAACTAGCCAAAAGGTCATGATCAAAATCCACAGGAAATTAGCTAGGTGCGGTCACTAAATAACGGAAATTCAAAATCTAAAAGGTGTCTAATTGTAGCGTACTCTACTGAAAAGATTATGCGGACAATTTAATTGTTACAGGCTCCTTCTCATTTTAAAGGCACACCCAGTCAAAATTTGGTTGAAGTTGGGTAAAATATTAGACAAAATAGCAGAAGTTTTGAAATAATTACTTTGAAGCATTTTTTGCCAACAATGTCGCTTGTTCGTCCACGTATTCTTTTACGTGCTGTACTTCTAATAGGCGTCACAATTGTAAGCCACCTTGTATTTATGAAAAATAAACATAGAAATTAAAAGAGAAAAACAATTTTAAGTACCTTCAAGAATTTTTTTGTTATTATTTATCAATCAAATTAATCTAATGGATAAACAGTGAATGTTGCAATACTGAAATGATTTTCAACATATTTACCTAGTTACTCATAATCATTGTGTACCGTGACTATTTTTAATCAGCCAGACAATAGGTAATTTTTCTCACATAATATTAATATTAAAAACCTTTTTTATAAAACATTTCTAAAAATTTTGATACAAAAATTAGATTTTTCTTTCTAAATTTTAATAAGGGAATTGGAAAAGATCTTCTCCTAAATAAATTTTGTCTTTATTCACTTGTGCGATAAATAGCTGTTTCGCCCTAAGGTGCACCAGTATTTTTCCGCAGGCTGAAGGAAAACAACGAGTTGCTTTCTTATTATACAGGGTGACCCAGCGAAGATGGATGGTTTCTCTTTTTTCAATAACTCAAAAACTACTCAACGAAATTTTTTGAATCAAAAATCATTTTAAAATACAAATACGAGAGATTAATTTATATTTATTTGTCGAGCACAATATCATTTAAATGATCGTCATTTTGAGCTACACATTCCTTTTAGTCTCTTTGCGAATTTTTCAAAGACTCTTTCGGGCATCGGGCGCTCAATTTTTGACATTTCTTCCGAAATTTGAGTATTCAGCTCTTCTAAATCTCGTGGCCGTGTGTCGTTACTTACTATCTTTTACATCATTAAAATCAAAAAGATGTCCCTCCTCAAACCTGTGATATGCCAAACCTGTTCAATTCTTATAAGAAACACACTTACAATCATTTTTATGTTGCCTTATCCGATCTCTTAAATACTGTTTAGTTTGGCCTATGTATAATTTATCACAATTTTGGCAAGGTATCTTATAAACTACATTTGACAATCTTTCAAAATCTATCTTATCTTTTAATGGAGTGAAGAACATCTTTCCGGTCGTAAGCAAACTATAAGGAACCAATGTACAATTTAAGTTTTTCAACAATCTATTAGTGAAGTAATAAATATCTTTGACAAACGGAAACTCATACCATTTGTCAAAGATATAAAAGTGATTGATAGGGAATCTAATGTTAAAAAAAGATTAATTAGTGAAGTTTTGATGATTAAGAAATTTAAGAAATGTGTAAATTTCAATGAAGACGTAAGAGGCTTTACTCAAATTTATAATATATTGTTGCAATAGTATTGTTTAGAACGTTGGTTGTAATAATTGTCACGTGATCGAAATAGAGGTGTGAATGCACCTTTAGAATTGTAAAATGGTAAATTGTAAATTAAATTTGACATCGTTGTAGTAGGTATAATGGCGCATGCCTTTAATTAGGTCTTGACATCATGTTTCTTGTACATTTCTTCGTTTGCAGGAATGAAAAAAATTCTTGCTCATTGTCAGCCATTTTGTGTATTGCTTGTGTCTAATGTGGATCGTTAATTGTTCGTTAATTTATGTTGAGATATTTATTGAAAAAAGTAGTAGTTAGTTGACTTGTGTCGCCATACATTCTCAATTTGAATGTTTTTTGATGATTGTTGGAATTTTGATGATTTAATGATTTGATTGTATGGTTATAGTTATGACATATAACGCTTAAGGTAGATATTGTTTCATTGTTTAAAATTGTAAATTTATAATCTCTGTAATAGTTTAATTAGATTGTGGATTTTAATTGTACCATGATCTTAGCCCTGATGAAGTGGTTGAGTCCGCCACGAAACGTAGGCTGTAAGTTAAAACTGGATTGATTAAGAAATAAAAGAAAAGTCTGATCTCCTGAAGAAGTTGTTTTATTCGATTATACAATACAGACGAGAAATTGTTGTCTTAACAACACGATAGTTTAAACAAGTAGGCCTAAAGTGGACGTTTTTATGCAATTCTGAATCATAGTAGCTGAGAAATGTAAGATTGCCATGGAAGCGACAAAAAAATAAATAAAATGACATTTAATTTTTCTGAAATTTCATATAAATACTCACACTTGAGAAGCTGGCTGAACATACTAAGGTTAACTTGGGATGAGGGCCAGGTCATCAAGGGTTTGGGGGTAATGAGAAGGCCGCCAAAAAAGCCTCTAATTGGACCTGAACCTTTATGCGGAATCGCTTATGTGGACGCTAAAAGGGCTATAAGGGAAGAATTGGAACGAAAACACCAACCCTACTTTAAAAAATCACCAGGGATGATCTTGTCAAAGACATTTCTAGAATTTTCAAACCGTAGTAAACCCAATAGAACTTAATAGGAGACAAATAAGACTGATCACAAGACTGTTTACTGGACACTGTGCACTGATAGGTGTCTCAAAAATATTGGGATCGCAAAAGGCCCAACATGGAGGGCCTGTGAAACTTCCCTTCATGTTTTATGCTACTGTGAGGCCTTGAAGGATCACAGAGCGTGGTACCTGGAAGGAGTATATATCTTTCCGGATGTAATAAAAAGTACTTCGAGCTGCTGTTGAGCTGTGACAGCAGTCACATCGCTTTCTCTTGGCAACGCTTCACCAGCTTTTGTTTATACAAAGAATTCCGGAAGAAAGAAGAAAGGAAGAAGATCAGTTCGAAGACCAGGCATATTATTATTACAGTTAAGTGTTCCTTTTATTATTATTATTATTTTCTTTTATTTTTTTTACCATTTTTACTAGTAGTAGTTTTTGTAAAGCGTTATGGGGCGGCGATCTCGCCGCAAGGCGTCGGCGCGAGAGTCACCGGAGAAGGTGGTCGGCATCGGCCACCGGGACTCGGTGAACTCCACCGTCGACGCTACTTTTGAGCGCCATGGTGGGTGTCATGAGGGTGTCATGAGGTGGGTGTCATGAGATCCTCATGACCTCCATAACCAATACCGCCACCCTTCCCCAGCGTTTTCGTCCTCATCCATCCGTTCATATTCTTCGGTTGTCTCCGCCGCCTCTCGCCAATGCCTTCAACGCCCAGAAATTTCGCAGGCCGAAATCAAGCAGGCGGTCCGCTCGGTTTTCGCAGCAATGTACCAGGCCCCTTCTACCTCCACCTCTACCGCACGACAACCATCTCCACCTATCCAAACCGCAAACAGATTTACGCCTATCGCTCGAGAACTACCGTCGCTGATGGAGGTCGTAGGCCAACCTCCAGCAGCTCCTAAGCCCACGAAGAGGAAGGTCGTATTGCGATACTCCCCTTCGCCTCCTCCAAAAATCACAAAGCCCACCACCCACCAGGTCATCTCTCAAGCACAACCTCCACAACCTACACCACCACAACCCCAAAAATCCTCATCACCTGCACCACAAAAAACGTCACCTCCATCAAACCAATCCTTCCGATACAACATCAGGAATATCCCCGATTCCGATTCGACACAAAAGTCAATCTTCCAATTACTCAACCGCCTCCAGGTTCAGTTCACCTCCCTGAAGGTGAACCACAACCAAACAGCCCTGTTCACTACCTCCTCCCCGGTAGCACCTAAACTCCACACCCAGCTCCAACACGCTCTAGGTGACCCCTAGGTGTCCCTACTCCTTCTAAATCCTCCCAAATCTTCTACATCCCATTCCCAACCCACACCACGTAAAAACCCTACCTTCTCCTGCGTAATGCGAGGAGTATCACGCAATATCTCCCCCGAGGAGGTCATCGCGTGCTGCTCTGAGCAGAAAATCCTCGTTACCAAGGCCTGGAGAATTGTTGCAAAATCCACCGACCAACCAACCACCTTAATCCGCATCCTAACTGACCATAAGCCATCCCTTGATCACCTTATGACCAAGGGCGTTCCCATTTTCGGACTCGTTCGAAAATGTGAACCATCAAACCCTCCATCTCCTTAACCCGCCCAATGCGCCAATAGCTTCACAATTGGTCACTCCACGTCCGAATGCCGACAACCCAAACCTACATGTGCCACCTGCGGTGGCCATCACCGATCCCACCAATGCACCGCCAAATCCCCCTATGCAAGAACTTCCAAGGCTCCCACCCTGCCTGGTCTCACTGTTGACGTCATTGTTAGAAAGGACTCGACGTCATCAGTTGTTTGGTCCGCACCCCGACATCGGTGGGGGTGAACTACCACCCTATATAAGACATGTGAAGGGAGCAATCGCTCTCTCTCAGCTCTCTGTATCCGACCAGTAAAATAAACTTATATTAAGAAAACAACAACAACAACGTGTTTCAATGTGTACCGATTCACTAATTACACGACGATAACGTGTTGTCTTGCAATCTTGTGAAATTATTCAAAGACGAGACAAAGACACAAAACATTGGTCCTTCGAGCCGGATCTGAGAGCAATTTCGGTACAATCAGTGCATCAATCAAGTCAATTCCCCGAATCAAAGGGGAGCAACATTCATCGCAAATTCAAGCAAGTCTCAAGACACAGGCATTGGAAAATCCATCACAACTAATAAGCTCGTCGAGGTCCCGGATCAATCATTGCAACAAACGTCGCAAACAACAAACAAGTCAGGTTAGTGCCCAATCCCTTCATGACCATCCTTAAGCTTCAATCATGAGTGTAAGCGAGTATATAAAAAAACGCGGTATATTCAAGGCAGCATTAACTAGATTAGTCAATTTCGTCTCGTCCGAGTCATTCAAAAATGAAGGCGTTTCGCAATTGAAAATTCGATTAGAAAAGGCGAATTCATTATGGGATAATTTCGATGAAATCCAAACATTGATCGAAATAACAGATGATTCACAAACCCATGTAACCGAACGAGATGAATTTGAATCAATTTATTACAAATACGTAGGAATATTACGGGCACAGGTAGAGAGTAATTCTTCGGTGATCGGTTATTCTCTACAAGGCGTTGGTCCATCAGAATCAACCCAGCAGAATGTGAATGCCGACAATATCACAATACAAGGGCAGATTAAGCTACCGCGGATTGATATCCCGTCGTTTTCAGGCGGATATCTAAATTGGCTATCATTCTTTGAAACTTTCGAATCGTTAGTTGATAACAACAATTCTCTGTCAAAAATACAAAAATTTTACTATTTGAAATCATGTCTAAAAAACGAAGCCAGTCAAATATTAAATACTATCACAATAACTGAAGAGAATTACGAGGTCGCTTTACAATTATTAAAGGAACGATATCAAAATCGAAGATTGATCATTCAAAATCATACAAACGAATTAATGTCTAATCTACCCACAATCCAGAAAGAATCATCTCAAGCATTAAGAAATTTATTAGACACGGTCACTACAAACTTAAAGGCGCTTCAGCAACTCAAAATCCCTGTCCAACATTGGGACATAATAATTATACATTTAATTACATCTAAATTTGATTCATCGACGCTTCGCGAGTGGGAAAAACAATTGAAGGCCGATGAAATTCTATCATTTGACGATATTAAAAATTTCATTAACCAGCGTTGTCAAACACTTCATGCAATTCAAATGGTTTCCCATAATAACAACAAGGTAAACAATAAATCTCAATTTGCAAACAATTCCCATACAAAGAATCGAACAAGTAATGTAGCAACAAATTCAAATTCCAATACAAATTCAAATTGTCCAAAGTGCAAGGGGGTACACGCGTTATATCAATGTACTGAATTTTTGAAATTAAACAATGAAGGCAGAGTAAATACCGTTAAGGAACTTAAGCTTTGCATTAATTGCTTAAGGTCTGGCCATTTTGCGAACAATTGCCAAGCAGGAAGTTGTAAAACCTGTCACAAAAGACATAATACGTTATTGCATTTAGATATTTCCGGTCCTTCGGAGAAAAAGGCATCACCAAGCAATGAATCATCTGTGACGGCTCATTGTCGGCAAATTCGGGGTAGGTCTGAAATTTTACTGTCCACTGCAATTGTTCACATTGTTGACAAACATGGTAATCTTTCGGAATGTCGGGCGTTATTAGACGTAGGTTCTCAGTGCAATTTTATTACTACCAATTTAGTCAATAAACTTTCTATTCCGACAAAACCCAACAACATGTTTATTACCGGGGTTAGTTCGTGCAATAACAATGTGCAACTAACGGCAAATATACACATACAATCCAAATACAAAGGAGAATTTGAGATTTCACTCAACTGTTTGGTACTGGACAAAATAACTGAAAATCTACCAATAAATTCATTCGATAAAAACTCAGTTATGTTGCCATCAAATTTAGAATTAGCAGATCCCAGATATAATGAATCGCGACCGGTCGATTTACTCCTCAACGCGGACGTTTTTGGAAGGTGCTATGCCCTAATTCAATTGAATCAAATCGTTATCATCCACACCTACAGGAAACAAAGTTGGGATGGGTATTAGGTGGTCCATTTACAGTGACACCACAACACAAAATTCAGTGCAATGTATCAGTAACCACTAATCAGTTACATGATCAATTATCAAAATTTTGGGACATAGAACAATCGATCAGTAATCAGAAACCGTACTTGACAACTGCAGAAATTCAATGTGAAAAAATATTCAAAAAAACACACACGCGTGATGAGACAGGACGTTTCGTGGTTAGGTTACCGTTTAACGAGGATGTTCCCAAATTAGGACAATCTCGCGACGCAGCAGTCAATCGTTTTTTAAATTTAGAAAAAAGATTAAATAAAACGCCTGATCTCAAACGTCCATACGTGGAATTTATGAACGAATACGAAAGGTTAGGTCATATGCAGGAGGTGTCCGATCCACCTGTGAATGAAGAACATTTTTATCTACCACATCACCCAGTCATCAAGGAATCAAGCACAACATCCAAATTACGCGTAGTCTTTGACGGCTCAGCCAAAACCACAAACGGCATTAGCTTAAATGACAAGCTAATCAACGGTCCGACAATTCAACCGGACATTTTTACGATTTTAATAAATTTTCGCACCTATGAAATTGCGCTCACTGCCGATATTTGTAAAATGTATAGACAAGTATTGATTCACCCTGATGACAGAAAATTTCAATTGTGTGGAGAGACGATCCATCAAAGAATTTGAAAACTTATCGTTTAAATACGGTCACTTACGGCACCACATCCGCGCCATATCTAGCCATAAAAAGTTTGCAACAGCTATCATCAAATCATCCTAAAGTCAGAAATATTATACTAAACAATTTCTATGTAGATGACTTATTAACTGGAGCGAGTACAAAACAAGAAGCAATAGATATCAAGGGCGAACTTACAACTGCCTTACGAAATGGGGGGTTCGAACTACGTAAGTGGGCTAGCAATGATCCAACAATATTGATGGACGGTAATCTCAACGAACATTCAATTAATATAGATAAACAAGGAGACACACAAACATTAGGTTTAACGTGGAATTGTTCGAACGACACTTTAACTTTCAAATTCAACACACAATACGACACAAAAAGATTGAGTAAACGTATCATTTTATCGACTATCGCTCAATTATTCGATCCATTAGGGCTCATTGGTCCAGTTTTAATAATACCGAAAATAATATTACAAGAACTTTGGAATTTGAACATTGGGTGGGATGACAAGGTTCCACTTAATTTAGAGCGCAAGTGGCTAGAATTCGTTTCTTCGCTACCAAATTTATCATTTCTACACATTCCGCGAAAAACAGTAATGTCGAACAGCGGCACATATGAACTTCATGGTTTCTGTGACGCCTCAGAAAAGGCTTACGGGGCTTGCATTTATATTCGTTCCATTACGGATAATAATGATACAACAGTTTGACTTCTAACAGCGAAATCTAGGGTAGCTCCCTTAAAGACAATCACGTTACCAAGATTGGAATTATGCGGTGCCACATTGTTGAGTCAATTGATTGATAAGATAAAAAACAATATTAAAATCTCATTCTCAAAAATTTATTGTTGGACTGATTCTACCGTGGTATTAGCATGGATTAATGCCACTCCCGCAACTTGGAAGACTTTCATTGCCAATCGCGTTTCGGAAATTCATTCGTTTACAAATCCAACTGACTGGCACCATGTATCGGGAAAGGACAATCCAGCAGATAGTATATCAAGGGGTTTATTACCGAATCAATTGATTGAGTCAAAACAATGGTGGCAGGGACCTGATTGGCTCTCAGATTCAAGTCATATAATAACGACATCAATTGTCGAACCAACAGATTTGGAAAAACGCAATGTTGTTAATGTAACAACAACCACCGTTCACAATGAACTGTTCGATTTATTAACAAATTTCTCGTCATTCGAAAAACTTCAAAAAACAATTGCCTACATGCTTAGGTTCATAAACAATTGTAAACACATTGATGGTAAACTGTCAGGTAGACTACAATTAAGGAAATTAAAACATGCTACAAATGTAATTATTAAATTATGTCAGGCTGAACATTTTGCGTTAGATTTACAGTATCTAAAAACAAGAAATCAAGTACACAAGAAAAGCGTATTAATCAATTTGAACCCATTTGTGGACAATCATGGTATTATCAGGGTAGGTGGAAGACTGCGACATGTTGCTATGAATTACGATCAGAAACACCCTATTATTTTACCAAAAACTCATTTTATTACAAAATTGTTGATTTTACGCGAGCATAAATTAATGTTACATGCTGGACATCAAACAACATTAGCCAGTTTGAGACAAAACTTCTGGCCACTTTGTGGTCGCTCAATTACAAAAAAGGTAATTCGTAGTTGCGTAACGTGTTTTCGGGTCCATCCTCGATCTATGACACAACACATGGGTGATTTACCTGCCGTTAGGGCAGAACCGGCACGTCCGTTCATTCACTGCGGGGTTGATTATGCTGGACCGATGACGATTAAGGAATCACGATTTCGAAATAAGAAGTTGATTAAAATTTATCTCGCCATCTTTGTTTGCATGGCTGTCAAGGCAGTACATATCGAAATTATTTCAGACTGCACAAGCGAATCATTCATCGCTGCCCTTCGGCGATTTATGGCCAGAAGAGGCAAGGTTTCACATATATTTTCGGATAATGGAACCCAATTCGTGGGGGCCAATCGTGAATTAAAATTATTGTTGCATTCGGATGACTTCGAAGCGAGATTGGCTGACGAGCTTTCAAAAGACCACATTACGTGGCATTTCATACCTCCACGAGCACCTCACTGGGGGGGACTTTGGGAGGCAGCCGTAAAGTCGGTGAAATCACATTTGAAAAAGATAGCCGGAAATACTCGCTTAACCTATGAAGAAATGCTAACCTTTGTACACCAGATCGAAGCATCCCTGAACTCCCGTCCTTTAACTCCTTTGTCCGACGATCCTACCGATTTATCCGTCCTTACTCCAGGGCACTTTCTAATAGGAGCACCATTGAACACGGTAGTGGATCCAGACGTGACAAAACTCAAATTGAATCGTTTATCCCGCTGGCAGTTAGTCCAAAGACTCCACCAGCAGTTCTGGAAGCAGTGGCGCCGAGACTATTTACACCAATTGCAGCAACGTCCAAAATGGTGCAACAAAAACAATCTTCAACCTCCTGAAGGACAATTGGTCGTATTGAAGGAGGACAACACCCCTCCATTGTGTTGGCGTATGGGTAGAATCTTGGAGACCTATCCTGGACAAGACGGTCTAATTCGTATAGTGAAAGTGAAAACCCAAAACAGTGAGTGTATTCGTGATATAAGAAGAATTTGTGTATTACCAATCGAAGGTGATGAGTAGTTGTACATGGTTATACACATGTTTGAACAATTTCTTGACTTAGAATTTAGGCAATTTACTGTACCGTAGTTATAGATTGAGTCAGTCATTGAAGAGATCATAATCAGTGTCAAATTGAAAAATAATTCCTAACATCTGTTCGAGAAAGGAGGACATTGACAATGACTGTAGTTTTAGTTAATTTTAGTATTTCACTCACTATCATTCGTAACATTTAAGTTGAAACCCAATGGTTTCAAGGTGGGCGGTATGTTGACGTCATTGTTAGAAAGGACTCGACGTCATCAGTTGTTTGGTCCGCACCCCGACATCGGTGGGGGTGAACTACCACCCTATATAAGACATGTGAAGGGAGCAATCGCTCTCTCTCAGCTCTCTGTATCCGACCAGTAAAATAAACTTATATTAAGAAAACAACAACAACAACGTGTTTCAATGTGTACCGATTCACTAATTACACGACGATAACGTGTTGTCTTGCAATCTTGTGAAATTATTCAAAGACGAGACAAAGACACAAAACACTCACCAATGCCCTAAAAAACAAGTCCCCTTATCAGAGTCCGTCAAACCTGCCATCCTTAAACCAGTGGATCCGCCAATCCGCTCCAGATCTACCGACCGACACAATATCCCCAATTTCATCCGCTTCCTCTCCTATTCCCTCATCAACATATTCCCGGACAAGCGCAACCTCATCGCTACTGTCCTTCACCGTGCTGTATCCCACTTTTTTAATTCACAGTTCCATCGTTCCTTTTCAGGTAACAACCTCCACGTAAGTGTAGTGTAATGGCTGTGGTGATTGGTACGTCAACGGAGTTCGTCGCAAAACCGAGGCAATCAAGAATTTTCTGGCCATCGATTCTCCTCACGTCGTCGGTTTAACCGACACGATGGTATCACACCGCATCGCGTTCCACAACTTCAGTGTGTTCCAGCGGAAAGTCCACCACGCAAATCGTCGCGGCACTGCTCTTCTTATTCATCGTCAATTCAACGCATCTCCAGCTGATCTTCCACCGATATTCGACCAACTAGAGTACACAGCGGTAGCTGTGCAAATGGGCAGAAAACTGGTAACATTTATATCGTTGTACATACCTCCTTTGGAACGAATCCCAGCTGACCTCCTCCAGCACCTTTCTACGCTGCCTAATGTTGTTCTCATGGGAGATTTCAATGCTCGTCACATCTATTTTGGCGATCACGCCACTAATGCAAACGGTCGTATATTATCAAATTTGCTTTCTTCACTCCCTCTCTCCAGAGTCTATAACAGACAGCCCACCTGTATCACGCACAATGGTTCGTCCATTGTCGACCACATTATCTTCACGGAAGATCTATCCAGGTTCTTTGCTGACCCAGGATTCATCGGAACGACCGTCACCTCGAATCACCTTCCGCTTCTCACTCACTTTCGCGTTACCTCTGCCCTCCCAACACCTTCCACCAGGTTGGTAAGGAACAACAAAAAGGCAGATTGGGACAAGTTCAAACAACTCGTGGAATCATACATGCCTTCGATATCGCCTTCCAATTGTGTTGAGTCAATCGAAATTCAAGTCTCCCTGGTCACACACATCATCTTCAAGGCATATGACGCAGTCGCCCTACAAGTCGAAAGGCCCACGTCTCGACAAGCTCTTCCTCCCCACATCATTACACTTATCAAACAGAAGCGTCGCTTTTACAGATCTTTTTTGTCCTCCAGAGACTCAGCTCTCAAAACAGAATGGAACCGACTCAATGCATTAATTCGTCGCGAAATCAATTCCTTTCGGCAGAAATCCTGGATCAAAGCCTGCTCGTCGCTTGATTACAGAAATGGCAAAGCCTTCTGGCAAAAATTCAAGTCCATGACAGGACAATTACGCCGCACTTCCGCGCCTCTCAAAAGCGATGGAGCCACCATATCCGATCCAAAAGCGAAAGCTCAGCTCTTCGCCGACCTTCTGTCAGAAGTGCATTCCGTTCCCATGAACAAGCACTTCGACGATCAACTTTTCAGAACCACCGAGATGGAACGATCCCGGTTCCGTTCCTATGCTAATCAGTCTGTTTCAGCTGCTGTAGCCTCAACTCATCCCCTGACGTCGCCCATTACTTCCGAGGATCTTCAGCCGATTATTGGGAAACTAAGGAACAACACCGCTCCAGGTGCTGACCAGATTCTCAACGTGGCTATCAAGAATCTACCCGACATCATGATCGACTCATTGGCCACCATCTTCTCCAGCTGCATCAAAGCCAGTCACTTTCCAACGGCATGGAAATCGGGCCACACCATCATGATTCTGAAGCCTGGCAAAGATCGTCACAGCCCCAAGTCGTATCGCCCCATCACCCTACTAAGTGGATTAGGAAAGCTGTTCGAGAGAGTAATCACCAACCGCCTTCGCCTTCACGTTGAGTCAACCAACGTCCTTCCACGCCTCCAATTCGGTTTCCGAAACGGAAGGTCAACGATGGATGCCATGATGAGACTTCACACCGACCGCGCCAAGTCGTCCAACTTAGGTGGATGTACACTTGCGGTGTTCCTGGATATCGAACGCGCGTTCGACCGTGTCTGGCACGCTGGACTTATCAAGAAACTCCGCAACCTGCATCTACCTGACTCTCTCGTCCGTCTTCTGAATTCTTACATCTCCGACCGGTTCTCCAGGGTAAGAGTAAGCTCCGTTTGCTCTGAACCCTACCAGCTTCTCGCCGGCGTTCCACAAGGATCCGTTCTGGCGCCTCTTCTCTACATAATCTATTCGTCCGACTTCATGGTTCATGGATCATCACCTGCAACCGCCTGCTTCTTCGCTGATGACACCGCCTTCTGGTCATCAAACACCCACTCCGAGAGGGCTTCCAAGGTCGTCCAATCTTCTCTCGACCAACTTGCTCAATGGTCGGCAAAGTGGCGCATCACTCCGAACCCCGACAAGTTCCAGGCCATACTCTTCAGGAATTCGAATCACCACAGCTCCCGCAAACTGGATACCCGCAACGTGTCGTTGCCATTCTGGGGAAAACCTATTCAACTGTCGAAGACTGTTCGGTATCTAGGCGTCGTATTTCGATGTAACGCTGTAGAAGGTTAGAAACCGTTCGTTGCTGCTTTCGTGTCTCCGTGGAACGATGGGTGGATGTCATCCTAGCACCTTAGAACACACCTACAAGACCTTCATCCGTCCGGTCCTTGAGTACAGAGCTCCTCTATACTCGACTCTATCCTCCAACCACCTGCAGGAAATTGCCGCGTGCGAACGACGCATGGTCCGCATGATCCTCCACCTTCACTACCGACATCCTTCTTCCAGCACATGCAACCTCACATCCATCCAGACAATCACACAGAGACTCGTTTCTTTTCAGCGACGTTTCGTCCAGCGAATTCTCAACAACCCATCGTCAGAATCCATGGTCACACTACGCTCTTCATGGCACAAAGTGTTTCGTACTGGTCGCGTACGTAAACACCTTCCAAAACATCCCAAATGGAAGATCAAGTTCCCGCCTATATGCTTACTTCAACTTCTGTCCGATTCTGAACTAGATGACGACTTCCGAGATGCGATTGACAACGCCCCAATTGCCATTCGGTAATGCGACAACGACGCAGATAATTCCGGCCACTACGGCGCCCAGCAGCACCTCACTTCCTGTTCCCCTGCCTCCTTCCCCTCATTCAACATCTTACTCCAACGACATTTCCTTCCTTCCTCTTTCCTTCCTTCCTTCCTCCCCGAATACCCCTTTTTTCCACACCAAAAATGTATATAGTGTATATACTCATTGTATCTTATATTAGCGAATTTTTTAAAAAAAATTAGCTAATGACGAGATCCTCACTTTTGAATTTCCGAAAAATTTTTGCACAGAAGTTCGTTTTGGGACCTTAGGAACCCATATTCACCGTTCGTTAAAATTTTTATATATATATATATATATATATATATATATATATATATATATATATATGTATACCCACGATAACTGCCGTAAAAATAGTCCAATCTTAATGAAACTTGGTACAAAAATCGGTCTTTGGGATAGCTTGGATGAGTTCGTTGGTCAGACTGGTAGGGCCAATACTTTTGGAATAAGAGCTGAAGAAATGTTAAAAAAAATCATTTTCAATATTACATTTGCTTAGATTTTGATGAAAATTAAAATAACAGTAGAGCCGACCATTCTCTATGACCCAGAAAAAAAATCATCAAAATCGGTTGGTTGAATCTCAAGAAAAATGCAAAAATCTCTTTTTTGAGTATAAGCAGTAAAATCGATTATCTCAGATGGCTATCTGTTCTGGCAATTGATATTAGAAAAAAAATTGAATATCGCGGGGGGTAACTAATTTTGACAGTTAATATTAGACGTAAGGCCTGCTAGAGAATTTCGCTTGAAAAAATCAAGCAGGCCTTGATTAAACGTATTACGGGAAATGAATTTATTAGTTGATTCAATGTTATTAATAGTATATTATACAACGAGTCTATAATGAATGCTCTTATTACCGAGAATGAAGTTTACAACACAAGCGAGCGGAGCAAGCGAGTGTTGTAATCATTCGAGGTTATAATTAGCATTCATTATAAGCGAGTTGTATACTATACTTTATCTACGACTTATTTCTACATGTACAGGTACTTGTGGTGTACAAGAATATTTACCTTCTTAATCATTTTCGATTCTAAAATCGCACAAAAAATTGACACTTATTTACAACTGTTTGTTGAAACTGTTATTTATTTTTTGTCGTTACCATGGTTTTCTACATTTAACAGAAACTATTATCTACTACCAAAATCGTCTTCTTTAACACTTTCCATTGTAAATACAACGAATTTTCTCACAACTAAGTATTTGTTCGAAATTTCAGAAAAGTTAAATGTCATTTTATTCAAAATTGCATGAAAACGCCCACTTTAGGCCTACTTGTTGAAACTATTGTTAATTATTTTTGTCGTTACCATGGTTTGTTTACATTTGACGGAAATTATAATTAAAATACTATTTTCTGATTGGCTGATGAGAGGGATATTCATTTACTTTATCTCTCTAGGGATATAAAGTAGGTCATTACATTACAAAAACCACAAGTATAATGATCACTTTATATATAAGTCGTAGATAAAATATATTAATTGTCAGTATCATAAGAATGTTTTGCAATTAATATTTCAGTATGTAGATACATAAAAAATTCGCTATATAAGGTACTTGCTGCCTTTGGAGATCTTTTTTATTTTTAGTCTTGCCTGTAAATATATCTGATTATTGTACATTTCGTTCATTTAAATTTGCATGTTTTTTTTTGTATTCGTTCAAACTCATGTAAACCTACCTTGGACTGAAAAGGCTTAAGCCTAGAACGGTCCAACGCAGGTATTTATTATTGTACATATTATTATTCTAATTTAATTTTTTGTAAATAAATAAATGCATTGTTGACTTGATAAAAAGTACTCCCCTGAACAGTATCTTGGACTTTATTAAAAGAACAGGACTACTGGGGGAAGACAGCTAACCCAAATCAGGCGTACTGACGAGCATACAAAAGGCCCTAATGGCTGTGGTACAGTGAGGCACGAACCATGGCTGATTAATAACAATTAACAAACGGTGGAGGACTCTGGAAGACTCCCTCAATACGTATCACATCAAAACTCTGTGGAAGACTCGGGAAGACTCTGTATTATCCCCTTTTATATCTTTTATGGAAAATAACGAAATAATTAGTAATTTCTATATGTTGTCACGGTTAAATCACTTTCCAAAGTCGTGTATGAAAAGACCTACCAGTGCCGTATTCAAGAAGGTTTATTACAACAACATAGAGTAAAGTGTAAACGTATGTGCAAGTAAAACATGTTCATTAAAGATTATACAGGGTGAGTCATTAAAATGGGAAAGCTCGATTGCACCTACACCGTTGATGATATCGAAGTGAACCAAACGGTACAGTAAACGGGAGGAAAATGTGCGGTTTGTAAAATTATTTTCCCATATACAGGGTGTACCACTTTTACAGGGCCGCATTAAGTATCATTTTTTAAATAGTAACCCCTGTATATTCTTACATATTTCGATTTGCCTTTCTTTAGGCATCATAAGTGCATTTGGTTTTTTCAATTCGTATCAGCCACTTTGAAATAGTTAATTATTTTCTATGAAAATATGCGCTTGCAGAAGTTTGTTAAAAAAATCACAGAATCCTTGATTTTCATGATATTGATTTGAGATTTGGCCCATTGCTAAACAATGGCCTAGAGTATCTTTTTGCGTCAAGATCGTCCGTTTCCACTGTGACGTCATTTAGCTGTGACACAATAATTCTGGAAAACTTTGAAGGGCCATAACATGATTTTTTCAAATGGTACCCCCTCTATTTAATTTTGATCAATGCTACGAAAGGCTTCTCTAATTCTTTCTTTCATATTTTCTCTAGTAGTGACATCATTTTGGTAGACCCGATCGTTCACATAACCCCAAAGAAAGAAATCGGGCTTCGTCAAGTCAGGTGATCTCGGAGGCCATGGCACTAAGCCTCCGCTGCCAATCCAGCGACCTGCAAATTGTTCATTTAAGTATTCTTTAACCATCCGACTATTGTGTGGAGGGGCACCATCATGCTGATACCATAGCCTTCTGATGAGATCAAGGGGCAAATCATCGAGGTACAATTGAAGTTCATTTTGGAGAAAGCTAAGATATGCTTGTCCATTTAGTGGACCGTCAAAGAAATGGGCACCAACAACTCTATGGCCCACCACACCTCCCCAAACATTAAGAGACCATCGATGTTGGTGGTCAAGTTCCCGAATGAAATTGGGGTTTTCGTTATCATAATAATGACAGTTATGAATGTTGAATTTATTATTTTTCTTCAATGTTGCTTCGTCGGTAAACAAGACGTTATTGAAAAAACCATTTTCCCGCTGTTCCATATTTCGGGCCCATAAACAAAAATTCTGCCTCTCGATAAGGTCATTCTCATTTAAACATTGCACTAACTGGGCATGGTATGGATGAAATTTATTTTTGCGTGTTATTCTGGAGACGCTAGATTGGGAAATCTGCAATGTTCGACTCAAGGCCCGGGAACTTGTGTGTGGGTTTTCAACAACACCTTGCAAAACTAGTTGTTCGTTTTCGCCTTCGGTTGTTGGTCTTGCACGAACACGTTTTTCATACTGGACACTGCCCGTTCACTCAAATCTTTCCTGTACCTTTTCAAAGTCCCTTGCTCTTGGATGCCTCCTCTCTGGATATCTCTGTGCATAGATTCTATTCGCCAACAACGGGTTGCGCTCACTTTCACCCAATACATAAATCATATCTAACATTTCATTATGCAAAAAATTCATTTTCTCATCAAAATTTAAAAGTAGCAAACAATAAAAGTCACTGTGACGTTGACATGTCAAAATTATTTGATTTTCATGGCAGGCTACGTTAATCTCGATGAGTCTGTTTTTCGGAAAATCCGAGTTATTTTCCAAACTATCAAGTTTTGGGAAAAAACATTAAGGGTGAAAAGGATGTAAAATGAGACGCTTAAGCATGAATAAAAATTAAATAGATTGGGGACCATTTGAAAAAATCATGTTATGGCCCTTCAAAGTTTTCCAAAATTATTGTGTCACAGCTAAATGACGTCACAGTGGAAACGGACGATCTTGACGCAAAAAGATACTCCAGGCCATTGTTTAGCAATGGGCCAAATCTCAAATCAATATCATGAAAATCAAGGATTCTGTGATTTTTTTAACAAACTTCTGCAAGCGCATATTTTCATAGAAAATAATTAACTATTTCAAAGTGGCTGATACGAATTGAAAAACCAAATGGACTTATGATGCCTAAAAAAAGGCAAATCCAAATATGTAAAAATATACAGGGGTTACCATTTAAAAAGTGATACTTAATGCGGCCCTGTAAAAGTGGTACACCCTGTATATGGGAAAATAATTTTACAAACTGCACTTTTTCCTCCCGTTTACTGTACCGTTTGGTTCATTTTGATATCATCAACGGTGTAGGTGCAATCGAGCTTTCGCATATTTTTTTTGCGATTGCAAACTTTCACAAACCGTGTTCAATTTTGAGTAAAAATAGTTCTCCGGCTACATTTAGTAAAGATCAAATTCAAATCCATCACTTACAACTATACTAAACTAGAAGAAAAGAAATTAGTTGTGAGACAAATGGTCAGGTTGTTGAGTCACCTGCGAGTAGTGTTTTACTTTTCCGTTGATAAAAAATAAGACACGATTGACAAAACGATAAAGAATAACAAATAACCGGAAAAAGGAAATGGTAGGTGGAGAACTGGAACAATTCAATTGAAAGGAAATGAAAATTCACAGTAATGAAAAAGAATCAATAAAATTAACAATGGATTTAATAATAATTTCTAAAATTCTAATCAACTACACCATTAAACAAATTATTAAAACTAACAACTTGTTGGTGTATTGTAGAGTTAGTGTAGGGTTAAAGAAGACAAAATGAAGATCTCATATTTGAATTTTAGACAGTTTTCATTAAATTTCTCGAATCGTTTCGGATTAATTCCAACATATTGCAGAAATCGAAATATTTTAATTCATACGAAACGTGATAAAATATGTGCAGTAGTATTATTTACAATTCTATTAATTTTTCAATTGCTCTCATTGTATTACAGATATGAAATTAGTGAAAATTCCACAATTATAAAATTTCTAGATAATTTTAGTAAATTATTTATAATTTTAATTAATTATCAAACTATCATACAAAATAATTTTCAAAATCAACAAATATGGTTGAAATTATTCAATAATCTGCAAATTATTGATATGTATAACAATAATAAAAATACCAAAACACTTAAAAACGATTTAATGAAGTTCTTTATTGTTTTGTCAATCAATATTTGAATGCACACTTACGTATTTAGAATTTGGTACTACGTTTCTAATTCAAAGTCAATTGATGTTTTAATTTATAAAATCTGTTATTACCTTCAATTATCCATTCAAATAATAACAATTACTTTATTGAATGATTTTAAATTAAATTTCATCTATTTGACCGAATTATTTAAAAACAATCAAAAAAATACAAGAGAAATACAATTAAATTTATTGATTATTCGAATAAATAAAATTACGAAACATTTATTGGAAAGTATTGTGAATTTTAATCAAATTTTCGGATGGTTTCTGTTGTTTGATTTTGCTAAATTATTTTTAACTATTTTGGAATTTTTGCATTGTATAGTTGAAGATTTCGGTTTAAATAAATACTAAAACAATTTTAAAATGGTCACATCAGTATGCAATATATTTCTTCTATTATTAAATCTTGTAAGTCTATTTTATTGGAAATGTTTACAGTTAATTATTAGACTTTAATTTCTAGGTTCCAATCGTTTTTATTATAATAAAGAGTGATGCAGTTAAAAATGAATACGAAAACTTTTATTTAACATTTCAGAATTCACTTTATAAAAATCCACTACTCAATCAAAAGATTGAATACAAGAATTTTGGGAAATATTTAAAACATAATCCTGTCAAGATTACAGCTGCTAATTTCTTTATTATTGATAGATGTTTATTGTTGAAAATTTTAACAGCAATTACAACTTATTTTATTGTCAATTTACAATTTGCATTTGCTGACTTCAATAATTAAGCTCCTCTTAATCAATTCTTAAAGTTGTGTATGAAGATTATCTTCATATAGTTTGACAAATTACAAGTAGTTCAATTAAAATTTATCAGTTTGTAAATGTTGAAAAATGGTGGATGCGCCACATATTCACAACATTTCTTTGAACTAATGCACTCTAAATTCAACTTGTAAGTTTAAATAATGATTAAAATTGGTCTCTAAGGGTCGATTTCACCAACATTTGTTAAATTTGAACGGACAGATAAGTCATAGAAACGATTTTTATAATTATAGCAACGATTGTTTTTAATTGTTCATTAGGTTTAACTGAAGTTGATGAAATCGTCCCTAAAACATTTTAATTATAATCTCACTAAGTGAATGTTATTGAATATACATACAGAAAAAGAACATTAGTCTTTTATTAAAAGTGAAACGTAATGGTATTTCTTGTCATTTCATCAATAAGTATGTATGTCTATTTATGTACGACTTATACATAAAGTGATCATTATACTTGTGGTTTTTATAATATAATGACCTACTATATATCCCTAGGGAGATAAAGTAAATGAATAACCCCTCATCAGCGAATCAGAAAATTGTATTTCAATTATAATTTCCGTCAAATGTAACGACAAAAATAATTAACACCATAGTTTCAACAAGTAGGCCTAAAGTGGGCGTTTTCATGCAATTTTGAATAAAATGACATTTAATTTTTCTGAAATTTCGAACAAATACTTAGTTGTGAGAACATTCGTTGTATTTACAATGGAAAATGGTAAAGAAGACGATTTTAGTAATAGATAATAGTTTGTGTTAAATGTAAAAAACCATGGTAACGACAAAAAATAAATAACAGTTTCAACAAACAGTTGTAATAAATGTCCGTTTCTTGTGTGATTTTTGAATCGAAAATGATGAAGAAGGTAAATATTCTTGTACACTACCAGTATCTGTACAATTATAAATAAGTCGTAGATAAAGTATAGTAGACAACTCGCTTGTAATGAATGCTAATTATAACCTCGAATGATTACAACACTCGCTCGCTCCGCTCGCTTGTGTTGTAAACTTCATTCTCGGTAATAATAGCATTCATTATAGACTCATTGTATAATATACTATTATTAATAATATAATGATGAGATAATGAATAGAGTCTAATGACAAATAATGTAAATAAATAATACATCTCGTATTATTTGTAGAAAGTATTTTTCTGTTCAGGTAAATACCCAAATTGGCATCAATAATCCCACCCCTCTTTCTGATTAAATATCTCTTTCCAAATTCTGACCTATTAAAATTCTGTTACATTGTGATGTCCGTCTTCATAAGCCTCTTTTACAAAGCTGCACAAAAAGTGGTCACTTTGTTTTGGCGAGCTCTGTACCTTGTTGCCATTTCAATATAACATTTATAGTGCATTGAGATACTCTTTATTCTATCTTTTCTATATATGTTGCCTAATCTTTTGAATATGTTGATAAGTCAATAATCTATTTACAGGAATGTGTTTACTTATCAATGTATCACCTATAAGGAGGTGTGCTAGTGTTTAGGCTTTGACATCGTTAGGATCGGAAGATATGGCAGAAATCAGACGGGAAGAACTGCTTCTTTTTCTTTTACTTCTATGTTAAATTCTTCATATTGTAACCTAAAGTTGGTGAAATTGAGAGAGGTTACAAAATGACCAGGCGTAGCTGTGATTTTCGCGGAGCGGTCGTGGGTTGGATTTTGAACAGGTGGAAATAGTAAAGGATTTAAAAAGGGAACAGAAAATAGGGCGCCACACAACTTTTCTACAGAGTTGTGGAACTGTGTAGCCTCTATGTGTGTGTATGTGTGTAGAGTAGGTAACAACTTGAACATCAACTTAACTTTATTCTATAAAGTAATCAATGTAATTATGTACAAATAAAAAAAATATACAAATTCGATATATCTTCCTAATATGAATAATTTATTCTGTTATTAAGTTCAATGGAACTTTAACGATATTCAACTAAACCAAAATTAAATTATCGAATCAATGATCAGATTCGAATTGTGATAATAATACTAATACAATATTACAATATATTATATCAAAAATTAGGTGAATAGTTACACCTTTATTAAACGATATTTTCGTTATAAAGTTGACTTTAAAGTAATTTAAATCAAAACAATAATACGTGGTACGATCGTGAACATTACAATTATCGAACATTCGTGAAATTCAAAATTATTCACAATAGTATCACTAGCAAACGTTAGTAATAGAGAAAATTCAGAAACAGACTTATCTTATCATCCGCCGTAGGTACGTCCGTACTCAAAATGGCGACGTTCGGGAATTTTCCCTCGTGGTCGATACCAATACTAACGGTTTTCCAAAATACAAATGAACTAAAGAACGAACCGGAACTCACTAGTCCTTCCAATACGATCACAAAACCAATTCCAGCAGGAAAAGCTGACTTATACGGGTGGACACCGTACACGATACTCAAGATCAAAAAAAACCCTACGTAACAAAATTTAATTGGATTTCACCTGGATAAAAAAAAGGAATAAATATCTCACCTTTAAATAAATTAAAGGGCTTTTGTTTTTTTCAAAAACAACTTATCACAAGAACAAGACCAATAAATCCGCATAGAGCGTGGAACCAAGTGATAATTGTCGATCTAAAGAAGGAAGATCAAATTTTAAACAAAAATATCCTCAGGGATATTAAATTTTACGAAAATACTCACGAAATAAAGCGATTGAAAGTGGAGATGAGTAAAAACCAATTAGAAAAATCAAGAAGAAAATCTTATCCAAAATATTTAATTAACACAGCAGGCACGCAGGTCGATCAGATCCGACCGCACTTGACCAAGGTGTCGATTCAAAAGGCCAATCTCAAAAATTATTTCTGATAATAGGGCCTAAAATTGCGCATGGTACCTCACAGTATATCCAACTAAAAGATTTAGTAGCAACCTAAACGATCCCTCAAATTTGGAGCTAACTTTGAAAACCGGCGAGTGTCTGATTTGATTTTTTAAAGAAAACGAATAACATGTTACAATATGTAAAAAGAGTATTTAGAATCTCACAATAAAAATAGTGTTTGTATGACTGTACAGCTGCTTCCCACAATCCGCTAAATTGAGGTGACTGCCAATTTACAGTTTGATCACTTTGATATTCAGAAACTAATTTATTATGATTTTCCTATTGCAATAAATTTTTTAGTTCAATTAGATTATGACCGGCTTCTACAAAATTAGACCAGATATCAGAAATCAGAATAAATATTCAAGGACTTTCCACGTTTCGCGAAAAATTTTTTTAAAGCGTCCAAAAAGGATTCAGTTGTCATGTCGCTCACTATATCCAAATGACAGGCTTTTCTTGCAAAACAGACGAACAGACAAGTATAAATTTTAACCTTGCCTTTGTTTCTGAATTTATTTTATTTTGCAAAAAAGGGACCACAATAATCCATTCTTACATTTATAAAAGATCTAGACTGAACGACTCTATGCTAAGGTAAATTTCCCATAATTTATTCTCGATTACAATTACGTTTTGCTCTAAAACAACAAACACATTGTGTCAATAAACTTTTTATAAGGACTTTCACAATATGTACTTCTTACAGCATTTAAAGTAGCAAGTACTCCACTTTGATAATATTTTAAATTAATGTCTCGAATGATTAGCTCTGTTAGGTGATGCCTTTTTGGTAGCACTATAGGCTGCTTTTCATTAATGGTTAATAATGAATTTTTCAGACGTCCGACTATCCAAAATAACCCATCCTTGTCCAAAAACGGATCTAGGGAACGTAAGTCACTTGATTGCAGAAGTTGAGAATCATTTTTTATTTTAAGTCTTTTATATATTGAGCAAAACATTCTCTTTGGATCAGCAGTAACATAATTCGCGTCATAGATTTGCTAAGTTCGTTGGTTGACAAGTTTCCTGTTAATCTAGGATTTCGCTTTGAGGAATTGTTAATAAATCTTAAACAATAATCAAGTACACGTTCCGGTTTGATCAACGAAGAGTATTGAGTAGGGGTTTGGTTCGCTTCCGGAGCTATCTTTAAAGGGGTGGACAGGTGTATCGGGCGAGAAGGGGAAGATAGGAACAGAAATTTTATCTTGGCTTGAGCAATCAAACGTGGGGGTAACTTTTTCATAGTTACAGCCAAACTTTTCATGAAAAGGTCAACGTCATCCTTTTCCTCCGTTTTCTTTGACAAATCGGCTAATATTTTCGAGCGCGCTCCCGATCTCTTGTTCAATTCGTCTGCCAGGTCCGACATTTTTCTTTTTCTTGAAATTCTAGCCTGGGATGGTGAATCAGAAGTCGACGGTAGTGGGGATGGAGATCTTTCATAGCTGGTTAAGTCTTCGTTCTCCCCAAACTCCAAGTACTCCTTGGTACATTTTTTTTATCCTAAAGGGAGTTAAATTGTCACATAACAAACAGATCAGAAGACATTCAAATATGTTTACTTATTACGATCTTTCCTGCTCAATGTTGTTCGAAAACTGCAGTTTTTCATACAAGGCCCATTTGGATGGATGGGATGCGATGATGAAGGACAGCCTGTTTCAAGTTTTTGTTTCTGTTTTTGCTTTTAGTAGTTGTCCATTATTGACTTCAAGTTAATTATCAAGTAAACATTGTTCCAGGTTCCTTGCTACGGGGGAAATATATAGATCACTTACGTTTCATTTTCGCATTTCGCATAGCTATATCAGCATCATTGTACGAGATACTCTTGATGTTTTACGAAGAAAGCTTGATCCAATTTTATTACCCTCACCTAAACCAGAAAGCCTAAAGGAGCACACTAAGGAATTGTTGGAAAAATGTCATTTTCCCAATTGCGTTTTGTGCGATTAACGGAAAGCACTTACGGATTGTTTGTCCCGATAACTCTGGCTAATTATACTTTAATTACAAGAACTATTTTTCCATTGTACCTACTGTTAGCACTTGTAGGGGGAAATTGTAAATTTATGGTAATAAATGTAGGTTCGTTTGGAAAAAAGGGAGACACCGGCATTTTTGAAAAAAGTCCAGTGGGAAAACTGGTTCTTTCCGGGTAATTCTTTCCGGAAGATACAGTGCTGCCGCTTGTAAAATTTGGCGACATTTTTAATCACTGACACAGTATATTTTCCCATCCGGCTTTCCCACCTAACCCAAATCTTTCTAGCAGTGGCTCTTTGGCGACCCAGAGAATTACCGATTCCGTCTGTGGCTATTGGCGACCCAGAATATTCTGTTTCTTGTATTACCGATTCCGGTCGTGGCTAAAGGTGACCCGGAATAATCCGTTGTTTGTATTGTTCTACCGATTCCGGCAGTATCTGGTGGCGACCCGGAATAATCCGCCGTATTGTATTGTCTTAGCGATTGTGGCAGTGGCACTTGGCGACCCGGAATAATCCGTGGAACCACCAGTTTCGCAGTGGCTCTGTGGCGACCGGAACTATCAACCACACCGTACCGTACCGTAATACCGACCGTCCGATTCTGCTGTGGCTGGTGGCGACCGGAATCAAGCGTTCCCCTAATTTAAAAAACCTGTTTATTTATTTATTTTATCCAGTTGTAAATAGTGTAGTGTAGATTATTGTACACAGGGTGTTTTAACAGGATGGGCCATTAAAAGTATAAGGAGTTCTAGTTGTTGGAAGTTGATGAAATTTGGTATGTATCCATTATATCCTCTGAATTTTCTCTAGAAATTATTTTCGTTGCTCTAGCTACCCTCCTTATATCGGGTAATGCACCCTACTCTCTTATTTTAAGTGAAATGGTATATTTTTTATTACATTTTTGAATTCTTTAATAAAATTGAAGAGGACTTTGATAAAATGACCCATGGTCTAGCGCTGAAAGTTTTTCAGATATTTCAGCTCACAGTTCAGTTTTAAAATTTGCAGTGTTTAATTGAAAAATGCATATTTTTGAAGCTACTATTTTATTTTGAAACAGAGAGAATTTTTTCCATTTTTTCTAGCATTTAATGGAGAAAAACGACAAGAAATAATGTTCGGAGAACCTTCGACTTATTCTTAGTCGTTTTGAGTGTTTAACTCGTTTTTGAAAATCGCAACATCATCACTACTGAGCAATTTTTGACCAAGTTCGAAATAAGCTACGGGGTTCTAATTTTGCTAAAATGTTCTCTAGGGACCCTCCCACAGATCCTTGCAATATTTTTCAAATCGCGTATCGACTAATATGAATTTTATCGAATCGACCATATTTAGATCGAACACCCTATATGTTCCCAGACTTGGTGTGTAAACTGGGTTTTTTAGGGAACAGGAGAGATTTCAAAAGTTTCAAGCCTCTCAAAACGTGTAAAAAATTCATGTTTACTTATCGAGGTGCTTACTATATGGCCCAGAAATGGCCAAAATTAGGTCACCTCCATTCATTGGAGAGAAACTAGAGATTGAAATTTTCACTGATCCTTTAAAGACCCAGTTTTCACATTGAGAGTTAATTAAGCGTAGGACGCCAAAAACTTGACTGCTTGTAGTATCAAACGGGCTGGAGCCGGCACTCGGTAACGGGTTGATTTTATCTCGTACTGTTGACTATACGACTTCCGAAGATGTTGTACTCGTATTCGTTGACGGTATGTTACAACTATCGACAAACTTTAAGTTGATTTCTTATATTTTTCGATGATTGGTTGAAAAATTGGCTAACTATAAGCCAAAACTTTCAGTTTTCTGGTTAAGGCTATCTGTCATAGTCGCGACGCCTCCACCAAAAGACGATCAAGTCTTTCACCACTTCTCCCACCTTTCATTGCAAACTAATGTTTGTCCGTGTTATTTCAACTCAATTTCGGAAAAAATAGATTAAAAAAATTCGAATAATTGTCCATCCTTGGTGATATTTAAAACAATGATCATACAAAATAACTTAAAGTTCCTTGGAGAAGAACGCTTATCAAAGTTATTTTGTATGATCATTGTTTTAAAAATAGATTACTTTGCATGCTGATTATAAAAAACCGGCTGATTATAAAAAATTGAAAATCAAAGCACACATTTTTGTAGAGTGAACATTGCTCGATCTGTTTATATACCTGACTATTAAATTTATCAACTTTTACACAGAGAATTTTGTGTTTCGCCAAAGCACTCGTTTCAGCACAAAAACTTAGTTTTTCCTTATCCTGTGAAAATCCTGTCAAATTTTCCAAAAATTCAAGCAACATTTTTGTATATGATTGCCTTTAGAATCGAATGCAACTATCTCCAGGTCGCTATCTGTAACCGTTTACGAGAAAAATGTGTTTTACTGTCTTATGCAAATTACATGTAATTGGTAGCATTCAGTTCAGTTCAAAAGTCAGCCTTAATTTTGTTGAAATGTAATTTTTTTTCTGTAATTTACTTAATATTTACTTGAATTTCACCAACTTTAATCACACATCCGGCTCGAATGACCAAAAAATGTTGCCTTTTCATTTACTAGGAAGCACAAGGTTAGGGAAACGGTGAATGATTTTTTTAATTTCAAGTGATTACCTTAATCAGTTTTATTTTGATCTTTGCTGGTCAACAGACTTATAATAATTAATAAAGAAAATGAAATACACTGACAATATTGTGCACATCCCTTCCACCTAGACCCTAGAATAGCAAACAGGTGGATCATTCCCGAGTCAAAATTTTGGCCCTCGTTTCAACCCCCAAAACCTACTTTTCTAGAGTTAGTAGGTCGAAAAGAGGATCACTTAACAATTGATGTTTGGTCCTACTTTGAGTCTTAGTATGGGCATTTATCGGACGAAAAACGATGTTTAGGCCGAAATGAGGACCAATTTGACAACCTTATAATTTATGGAGTTGTAAAATAAATGTAAATAGATTTTACGAGTCATATAATCTCGTCAACCGGTTTCCCTTATTGTCGTTATCTCTCTCTCTCGTCCACCCTCCCTCCCTCTTTCTCACTCTTATCTACGAAATCTTATCACCAATCTACGAAAAAAGTAAGAGGACGGTGTTATAACATCGTTCTCTACTATAGTATTATGAACCTACAAGATTTTATGTAGGACGAAATGAAGAGCATAGAATTCTTTTTAGGACGAGATGAGGTTCACGAATTTTTCATTTAGAGTGAAAAGAGGACCATAAATAACGTTTAGGTTGAGACAAGACCCATTTTACTCCTTTTAGGATCAATAGAGGACCAAGTATCCATTTGAGGATCAGATGAGGGCTAAAATTTCGACTCAAGTGTACCAGACTACAATAGAGACTACAAAAGAGACTTTCGTAACAACATGTAATTTTTCAAACTACATACATTAAGATAATACAGGGTGCTTAGATAGCTATTTTACAAACTTTGAGGATGAAAAGTAGACTAAATTCTATGAAGAATTAGTTTTGTAATTTTGTAAACTATATGAACATAATATTTCATACACAACATTGAAAATTTGTTTAATTTGTGCTTATTTATTGAAACTAGCAAATGCAAATTGTAAATTGACAAGAAATAAGTTGTAATTGCTGTTAGAATATTCAATAACAATGATCTATCAATAATAAAAAAAATTAGCAACCGTTATTTTGATAGGATTATGTTTTAGATATTTCACGAAATTCTTGTATTCAATCTTTTGATTAAGAATTAAATTGTTCTAAAGCAAATTCTGAAACGTTTGTTAAAAATTTTCAAACTTCTTTATAACTGCATAACTCTATTATAATAAGAACGCTTGGCATCTAGAATTTAAAGTGTAATAATTAATTGCATACATTTCCAATAAGATCAAACTTACAACAAATATATTGCCAATCAGTACAAATTTTCCAAAATTGTCATCGTATTTATTTAGACCAAAATTTTCTACGACATAGTGTAAGAATTGTAGAACATTTATAATTAATGTAGAAAAACCAAGCAATTAAAACCATCCAGAAATTTGATTAAAATTCGCAATATTATCCAATAAATGTTTTGTTACTTTATTTATATGAATAATCAATAGACTCAATTGTGCCTCTCTTGTACCTTTTATATTGTTTTTGAATAATTCGGTCAAGTAGAGAATTTAAAATCATTCAATAAAGTAATTGCTAATATTTGAAATATTAATTGAAAATAATAATAAATGTCATGAATTAACTTAGTAAATGCACAGAATTTAGAAACATTGAACCATATTATGTATACATAAATGTGCATTAAAATATTCATTGACAGACAGATAAAAAACTTAATTAAATCCTTTCTATGTTTCTTAATATTTGTATTATTGTTATACTTATCAATTATCTGAAGATTATCGAATAATTTCAACCATATTTTATTATTATGAAAATTATTTACTATAAATAATTGATAAACAATTGAAATCATAAATAATTGCCGTAAAGTATTCAAAAACTTTATAATTGTCGAATTTTTAACACATTTATATTTGTAATACAATGAAGGGTTATAAAAAGTACAAAAAATTTTACTGCACTTATTGTATCACGTTTTGTATAAATTAACATATTTCGATTTTTACAATATGTTGGAATTAAACCGAATTTATTCGCGAAATTTAATGAAATTTGTTTAAAATTTGAATATGATTGATTCATTGTGAACTCTTCAATCATTCACCGATTTCTGAATGTATAAAGTAGTTGTTAATTTTCTTAATGTGGAAATTTTATTGTTTATAATTATAGAAATTGTTTATATTCAATTAGTTAATGTGTTATTAATACTATTGAATATTTTAATGAATTACTGTGTACTATGTGTTGTTATCATTGACAAGGAAACCGTCCCACTTCTCCCTCTGTCATCTTTTTATTTTTCAAATACACTACTCTAAATCGGAATCTAACAGTAATACATGTTCGTTTTTTTTCCTTATCTGTTGGAGTAACGCTTTTTTTAATGGAATTGAGGTACAAATGCAAAGTTAGAAAGACAAATCACACTGACTGAAACAACAAAACGTTAGTTTCAGTTAAAACAAAATACTACCACTATATAATATTTCTTCTCTATATAATATATAATATTAAAGGCAACCGTAATTGACTTATCTATCAGCACACAGATCAAACCACTGAATGGATTGCTCTGAAATCTGGCATGCAGATAGATATTGTGACGTAGACATCCACTAAGAATATATTTTCCAAAATTCAAAGTTCAAAGTTTCTTTGGATAAGCGAGATTAGACAGTCTTTTTGGCATGCAGATAGTTATTATGACATTCCCTAAAAAAGGATTTTTCAAAGTTGACCCCCAAAGGGGATGAAACGAGGATCCAAAGTTTGTATGGATAAACGAACTTAGATAGACTTTTTTATTCGAAAATTCACAGAAGTACTAAATAAGTGTCAGTAAATAAGTGAATACGTGTTTTAGGCTTTTTCAAAAATTAACCCCTAAATTTGTGAAGTGGGGTAACAAAGTCTGAAAATCAATATGGGTATCATTTTTATGGTTTCTTAAGTCTGGATAGGAAAATGAAGACGATTTTAATTTTAGATGGGGTACCTATGTTATATTTATTAATTACAGTTTAGCGGGATAAAGGGGGGAAAAAGTCTCAAAGTCAATTACTATTACTATTGAGTAATTGTAGTCGATATATGACGCTAATAGCATTTTACAAGGTAGGTAGGAGAACTTATTACGATCTGGGCTTTTGATTACGAAACAATAATCAATCGCTTAATCATTTTTGTTAATTGAAAGTTTGAATGGAAATCCGCCATTTCTCAAGCTAGAAGCATTAAACTTTACATTTATGCTTTTGATCCGACATAAATAAAAATGTGTTTTGGCCATTTTATTTTAAATTTCACCTTTAGGGAGGTGAAATAGATAATAAAGGTTCGTATAGGAGTTCTGTCAGTTTTTAAGTTAAAACCAAGGAATATTATTTATTTTTTGATTAGAAAACAATAAGCAGATGATCTATCGTTTGTGAAAATCCTATCCTTAAGGGGGTGACATGGGGATGATTTCTGAAGGTAATTGAGTTCAAAAGCATAAAACATTATTACTATTTGGGCTTTTGATTACAAAACAACAAGTAATCGTTTTAGCATTTTTGGAAATTCTATCCGTAGAGGGATGAAATAGAGGCTGAAATTTTGTATGGAAGTCCTAAATTAACGTAAATTAATAGTGTCAGAAGTATCAATAGTCGACATGTGTTCAAGTTTAGAAAACGAGCCGCGAAGCGCGAGTTCTAAACGACGAGTGCAATATATGACTTCTGACACGAGTTTTCTTATACTATTTTTTCTATTTTGCCTATTTTAAGGAAAAAAAGTATTACATTTTCCATTTTTATACAGTGTATCGAAATAAACTTATTTCGATACACTAGCAAGTTTAAACTTGAAAAAAAAATAAATTTACTATAATCTTTCTACGCGAGGAAAGCTGCGGGCAACAGCTAGTTTAGTAATAAAATGTGTTTATTTGAAGGCTATTTGTAAGCGGGCCTCGTTTTAATGCCTGAAAAAGTGACAATTCTTAATCATCGATTTCTTGGTTATTTTCTGAGATATTCAAACGCTGTGACCAGCGTTAGTAGTATAGTAATGCCGATTCTGGCCCACTTGTCAGTTGTGCGCATGCGCAAAGGCGGGAAATTCAAATTTCGAGATATCAGTGATACCAACTGAAAACATATGTCGATTCTGGGCCAGTTGTTGGTTGTGCGCATGCGCAAAGGTGGGAAATTCAAATTCTGGGGATATCAGTGATACCAACTTAAAACAAATATCGTTTCCATGTTGGAAACTATAAATGTGATCCTTGTAACCTTTCATACCAGATGTAGAAAGCCTATATATTTTCGTATGTTATATCTGATGCTTATCGCTAGTGCGCATGTCTACATTCGTATTAACATCATCATATATTCTCGGGCGAAATGTAGAAATAGTCATTCTGTGTTCAGACTAGAACATATCTAGAATACAAAATTAATAAATTTGGAGCATAATGTCATCTTTTCTACAAGATATTAACGTTTCTTTACATTTGAAACCATTTGTAAACGTTAAAAATCTAAAAGTTGGTGACAAGTTTGAGATTGTATCATTTGAAAGGATTCCTACAAAATATGGAGAAAAGGTGGTTGTGGAATGTAAGGATTTCAAGACCATATTGCCACATCGATTCACCGAAAAGTTTTCACAAGAAGCAATTGACAACTTGAACAATGACTTTTCCAAAGGAAGAGTTATCTATTTGGTTAGCGAGGGAATGGTTGGTGAAACCACAAATGTTATATTTGTTGAAGAATAAGCTGTTTAATTGAATATTACATTTATATTATAAGCATTGTTCTTTGTTTTTAATAATAATAAAGACACATTCATTTTGAGAATTTTATTTATCTTAAATATATAGTATCATATCAAATATAACCAACACAGGAAGAATAGATTTTGATCAATTATTTTATTATTGTAGAATCAAAGTTGATCTCTACTGTTACTGAAATTATATCGACGTTCACATGTTCCAGAGACTATTCTCGCAGATAGATTCTTCAATATTTATGATTATAACTGTCTAAGCAGTTTATAAGTCAGCTTCATTAAAATAAAAAGAGGCAGTATATTTCTGAACGTTGTAATTGTACAACCATTATGAATTCTTACAAGGATTGCTCATGAACCACATTTTTTCGGCATCCCCACTCTTGTTGTCTGTCAGTGACGTCATTCGCGTACATACAGATACGGATAGACATCGATAGAGACAGGTAGCTATGTCTGTCTCCATCATGTACATGTAGGTATGCTAACTATCCGCCAATGACGTCAAATATTTGGCTTATATGGAGAGAGAGTATAGGCAATGAGCAATTATTGTAAGTTTACAATCGTTGGTAATTGTAAGCAATTATATCTATAATATGGTCAGTTGACACTGCAGTGTGAACTTTTTGTTTATGTCAGGTTTTTTATCCCTTTTTAAATGATATAACGCAAATCGAATGAAAAAGGTTAAATGAAACTTCGCAACAATCTCAAGATAATATTTATATTGATTCATTTAAATGTTTAATAATTGAATTAATGCTTGCGCAGACGTTCGCTCCGCTGCTTTTGTTCAACCTAAATGATGAATAGAATGTGAGCTCTTCTAGCTTTATACTATTTTTTCGTATATTCAGCATTTTGTTTTCTATCTCTTTCTAGCACACATGAATATTGTACTGTTAAGGCGTCCATACACTTCGTTCTTTTTTAACAGTTCAAACAAAGCAGGTAAAGACGAGTGTTTACAAGGGATTTTTACAAAATGAAATTTAAATTGAACATTTATTGTTGATTATACTTGACTTTATCTTATTACTTTAGTCATTCTCTTAGAAAAATCGACAGACTATAAGACAAATAGAAAGCTGTTGACTTAGCAAAATCATAAATCTGTTGTAAAAATATTAAAATATAAAAAATCTATCCAAAAATGGATAAAACTTATCATACAATCACAAACATTAACTTTTTTTAAATAAGTTTGGATTTTTATCTTATTACTTTAGTCATTCTCTTAGAAAAATCGATAGACTATAAGATAGATTTGAAGACATCGCGACGCTGACGTCTTTTGACCGTCGGTTCATCGGTCGTTGGTTAATCTGCATCTGTTGTAAAAATTTTAAAATATAAAAAATCTATCCAAAAAATCGATAAAACTTATCATACATTACAACAGATTTATGATTTTCCTAAGTCAACAGCTTTCTATCTATCTTATAGTCTATCGATTTTTCTAAGAGAATGACTAAAGTAATAAGATAAACATCCAAACTTAAAAAAGTCAATGTTTATGACTGTATGATATGGTTTATCGATTTTTGGATAGATTTTTTATATTTTAATATTATTACAACAGATTTATGATTTTCCTAAGTCAACAGCTTTCTATCTATCTTATAGTCTATCGATTTTTCTAAGAGAATGACTAAAGTAATAAAATAAACATCCAAACTTAAAAAAGTCAATGTTTATGACTGTATGATAAGTTTTATCAATTTTTTGGATAGATTTTTTATATTTTAATATTTTTACAACAGATTTGTGATTTTGCTAAGTCAACAGCTTTCTATCTATCTTATAGTCTGTTGATTTTTCTAAGAGAATGACTAAAGTAATAAAATAAAGTCAAGTATATTCAACAATAAATGTTCAATTTAAATTCCATTTTGTAAATATCTCTTGTAAACACTCGTCTTTACCTGGTTTGTTCGAATACAAACCAGATGGCGAAATTTTTTGAACCTTTTAAGATTTATTATTTTATGAGGTGCTACTTGCAATTGAACTTTCATTGTACTTGACTTTATTTTATTACTTTAGTCATTATCTTAGAAAAATCAACGTTCTATACAAATTGTGTAAACGAATTTGCTTTTATAAAATTTTCCATTCTTATTCGATAGATATTCAAATTTCCATCGCTTCCTCTATTTGCAAAATAAGTTTACCAAGTTACATTAATTTATGACGCAGCAGATTAATCAACGATCGATGAATCGATGATCAAAAGACGTCAGCGTCGCGATGTCTTCAAATCTATCTTATAGTCTATCGATTTTTCTAAGAGAATGACTAAAGTAATAAGATAAACATCCAAACTTATTTAAAAAAAGTTAATGTTTGTGATTGTATGATAAGTTTTATCCATTTTTGGATAGATTTTTTATATTTTAAAATTTTTATAACAGATTTATGATTTTGCTAAGTCAACAGCTTTCTATCAATCTTATAGTCTGTCGATTTTTCTAAGAGAATGACTAAAGTAATAAGATAAACATCCAAACTTATTTAAAAAAGTCAATGTTTGTGGCTGTATGATAAGTTTTATCGATTTTTTGGATAGATTTTTTATATTTTAAAATTTTTACAACAGATGCAGATTAACTAACGACCGATGAACCGACGGTCAAAAGACGTCAGCGTCGCGATGTCTTCAATTGTTACTAAACTGCATTTTCTGATTAGTAGCTTGAAAAAGCCTTGAAAATAGTGCAAAATTGAAAAATTTTGATTTTTCCTCAATTCGTCACCGTTAAATAGTAAATTGTGTTTGTGTGTAATTTGATACTAGTATTAAAAAGAAGAAAAACAGGAAAACTTTGTATATATATATATATATATATATATGGCTTTAGGGGACTTTTCAAAGACAACAGCATTCCCTTGTAAAGTTGTACTGTATTTCAAAGTTTGTTGCATCGAAATCTGTCGATTGGTTTTCAAGTAAAACGCATTTGTAATTTTTCACCCAAACTTATTTAAAAAAGTCATTGTTTGTGACTGTATGATAAGTTTTATCGATTTTTGGATACATTTTTTATATTTTAATATTTTTACAACAGATTTGTGATTTTGCTAAGTCAACAGCTTTATATCTATCTTATAGTCTGTCGATTTTTCTAAGAGAATGACTAAAGTAATAAGATAAACATCCAAACTTATTTAAAAAAAGTCAATGTTTGTGACTGTATGATAAGTTTTATTAATTTTTGGATAAATTTTTTATATTTTAATATTTTTACAACAGATTTATGATTTTGCTAAGTCAACAGCTTTCTATCTATCTTATAGTCTGTCGATTTTTCTAATAAAATGACTAAAGTAATAAGATAAAGTCAAGTATATTCAACAATAAATGTTCAATTTACATTTCATTTTGTAAGAATCCCTTGTAAACACTCGTCTTTACCTGCTTTGTTTGAACTGTTAAAAAAGAACGAAGTGTATGGACGCCTTAACAGTACAATATTCATGTGTGCTAGAAAGAGATAGAAAACAAAATGCTGAATATACGAAAAAATAGTATAAAGCTAGAAGAGCTCACATTCTATTCATCATTTAGGTTGAACAAAAGCAGCGGAGCGAACGTCTGCGCAAGCATTAATTCAATTATTAAACATTTAAATGAATCAAAATAAATATTATCTTGAGATTGTTGCGAAGTTTCAATTAACCTTTTTCATTCGATTTGCGTTATATCATTTAAAAAGGGATAAAAAACCTGACATAAACAAAAAGTTCACACTGCAGTGTCAACTGACCATATTATAGATAAAATTGCTTACAATTACCAACGATTGTAAACTTACAATAATTGCTCATTGCCTATACTCTCTCTCCATATAAGCCAAATATTTGACGTCATTGGCGGATAGTTAGCATACCTACATGTACATGATGGAGACAGACATAGCTACCTGTCTCTATCGATGTCTATCCGTATCTGTATGTACGCGAATGACGTCACTGACAGACAACAAGAGTGGGGATGCCGAAAAAATGTGGTTCATGAGCAATCCTTGTAAGAATTCATAATGGTTGTACAATTACAACGTTCTGAAATATACTGCCTCTTTTTATTTTAATGAAGCTGACTTATAAACTGCTTAGACAGTTATAATCATAAATATTGAAGAATCTATCTGCTAGAATAGTCTCTGGAACATGTGAACGTCGATATAATTTCAGTAACAGTAGAGATCAACTTTGATTCTACAATAATAAAATAATTGATCAAAATCTATTCTTCCTGTGTTGGTTATATTTGATATGATACTATATATTTAAGATAAATAAAATTCTCAAAATGAATGTGTCTTTATTATTATTAAAAACAAAGAACAATGCTTATAATATAAATGTAATATTCAATTAAACAGCTTATTCTTCAACAAATATAACATTTGTGGTTTCACCAACCATTCCCTCGCTAACCAAATAGATAACTCTTCCTTTGGAAAAGTCATTGTTCAAGTTGTCAATTGCTTCTTGTGAAAACTTTTCGGTGAATCGATGTGGCAATATGGTCTTGAAATCCTTACATTCCACAACCACCTTTTCTCCATATTTTGTAGGAATCCTTTCAAATGATACAATCTCAAACTTGTCACCAACTTTTAGATTTTTAACGTTTACAAATGGTTTCAAATGTAAAGAAACGTTAATATCTTGTAGAAAAGATGACATTATGCTTCAAATTTATTAATTTTGTATTCTAGATATGTTCTAGTCTGAACACAGAATGACTATTTCTACATTTCGCCCGAGAATATATGATGATGTTAATACGAATGTAGACATGCGCACTAGCGATAAGCATCAGATATAACATACGAAAATATATAGGCTTTCTACATCTGGTATGAAAGGTTACAAGGATCACATTTATAGTTTCCAACATGGAAACGATATTTGTTTTCAGTTGGTATCACTGATATCCCCAGAATTTGAATTTCTCACCTTTGCGCATGCGCACAACCAACAACTGGCCCAGAATCGACATTTGTGTTCAGTTGGTATCACTGATATCTCGAAATTTGAATTTCCCGCCTTTGCGCATGCGCACAACTGACAAGTGGGCCAGAATCGGCATTACTATACTACTAGCGTTGAATTGTGCATTTTCTCGTGCACCCGACAGATTTTTCCATTTTAGAAAATTTTCTACAAAAATTAAAAAAAAACTTCCAGCTTTATCATTTTATTCTAATAACATTTTGGATTTTCAAAAATTGGATTTTTGGGGCTCTATATGTTATTTGCACATGAATAAGCTGCTGTACGATCTTTTAGCTTTAAAATTAAAAGATTAATTAAAATGTGAGTCTAGTTAGTAGCTTTCATGTCACATTGTTTTCATTCAAATATCTATTATATTTTTGTAAAAAACAATTAGCGAATATTTTTAAAAAAAATTAGCTTATGACGAGATCCTCACTTTTAAATTTCCGAAAAATTTTTGCACAGAAGTTCATTTTGGGACATATATATACCCACAACAACTGCCGTAAAAATACACCAATCTTAATGAAACTTGGTACAAAAATCGGTCTTTGGGATAGCTTGGATAAGTTCGTTGGCCAGACTGGTAGGGCCAACACCTTTGGAATAAGAGCTGAAGAAATGTTAACAAAAATCATTTTCAATATTACATTTGCTTAGATTTTGATGAAAATTAAAATAACAGTAGAGCCGACCATTCTCTATGACCCAGAAAAAAAATCCTCAAAATCGGTTCGTTGGTTCGCAAGAAAAATGCAAAACTATCTTTATTTAGTATTAACAGTAAAATCGAAAATCTCAGGTGGCTATATGTTCTGACAATTGATATTAGAAAAAAAAAATTGAATATCGCAGGGGGCAACTAATTTTGACAGTTAATGTTAGACGCAGGGCCTGCTAGATAATTGTTTGTGGATTAAAAGTGTTTTTCAATAAAAATCATAAATATTAAAATAACATCGGCAAATGAATTTATTAGTTGATTCAATATTATTAAAATAAATTAATTGTCAGTATCATAAGAATGTTTTTCATTTAATATTCCAGCATGTAGATGCATAAAAAAATTCGCTATATAAGGTACTTGCTGCCTTTGGAGATCTTTTCATATATATATATATATATATATATATATATATATATATATATATATATATATATATATATATAAACTGGTACTCAACTTTTCTCCACGATTGTTCACCAGGTAGCGGGTAATAACGGGGCTTGGTCTCTCAGCAATTTTCTTTTCTTTCTCTTAATTTTTCAACTTTAACTGTCTTTATTTTCTGAATTTCAGACTTCAGCAAAATTCCACATTGATTTTTCAACTTATTCTCAATTGACTTTATTACTTATTCACTTTTAAATGCTTGATCTTATTTGAATTAATTCTTTTACTTTTTATACTGATTAATTACTGATTAATTAATTGCTCTCTTACTTCTTGGGCCTAATCAATTATTTTTTGACTTTACTACTTAGTGCGAATTAATTTAATTTCTTTTACTACTTGCTACTAATTAATTCCTGCTGATACCAAGTTTTCCCTTTTTATAGGTGAATCCCCGTAACTACCCTCACCCTAAATTTTGGGATCCCCATACCCGATTCTGATTCAAATGACCAATTACATTAATTCTGACATCATGAATATGGGCGTTGCTAATTGAAATATTTCGCTTAAAAATTGTTATAAAGTTGCAATTTCATCTAGAGTATTCTATTTACTATTTTCGATTTTTCCATTTGTTAGACAAATATACAGCACTCATCTTTAGAAGCTGCAACTTTGTTGCAAATGGGTTTTTAGCATTATTTTGGATATTTCCATTAATTATATAAATATACAGTATTCAAGGGGGTCTAATATACCGTACTGGCAATCCAGGCTGTTCATATACCGTACTGGAAATCCAGGTTGTTACAAATGTAAGTCGCAAATAGTTCAACGAATTGCTGACAGTCATCTAGAACATATCAAAGACGCAAAAACATCTCATGATATGTGGGAAATTTTATGCAAAGCGTTTGAAAAGAAAGGAATTGCAAAGCAACTACTTTTGAGAAAGACATTGTTGAGAATGAAATTCAATTCAAATTTTGACTCAATGGCAATGTATTTCTTAAAATTTGATAAATTGGTTACAGAACTACGACCTAGTGGTGCTACGTTAGAAGAAAATGATGTAGTGTGTCATCTTTTGTTGACGATGCCATCGGAATACGATGTTGTTGTAATAGCTTTGGAAACATTGTCTTCGGAAAAATTGAATCTCGTTTTTGTGCAAAGTAGGTTACTTGATGAGAAATCAAAACGACAAAGTGGAATAAAGAAAACAATAAGTGAAGTTACGTCGTCAACTGCGTTTGTGACACCAACAGGAAAGTATACAAAGAAAGAACCTGAAAATACCTTTCGATTCAAATGTTATGGTTGTGATCAGGTTGGCCATAAACTGTTTGAATGTATGAAAACAAAATCACCATCGAAGAAGAAAACAATCAACGTTGAAGCGAAGACATCAACAACAGAGGTTGAGAAAATTTGGTTTTTCAACGATTACCGATTGGGAAGAAGAAGATAGTTATTTAGATAAGTATTAGATGAGTATTTAGATTCTGATGCATCTGAACATCTGGTAAATGGTGATAAGCACATGGAAAATATGAGAAATCTAAATCAAAATATTTAAAAATCAGATGTGCGAAGTCAGGTGAAGAAAAGGTAGGCGAAATCCGGTTAAAATCAGAAATTGACAACGTGGTAATACCGATAAAGATTGAAAATGTTTTATTTGTTCCTGGTCTTGAAACGAATCTACTATCAGTTAGAAAATTGGAAATGAAAAATTTTAAAACTGTTTTTAAAAATGGAAAAGCTGAAATCTCCAAAGATGGTCAAATTGTTGCTCAAGCAGTAAGAAAACTGTATGAATTATGTTTTTCAGATGATTTTCATAGTGCAATGGTATGTACAAAAGTTCAAAATGCAAGTCTATGGCATAAACGGCTAGTTCATATTGGTTATGATAGTTTAAAGATCTTAAGAAATATGATTGATGGTATTGATATTGAAATTGATTCTCCGACTGAGATCTGCGAAACATACATAGAAGGTAAGCAAGCCTGTATTCCACACAATAATCATCGTATTCGTGCAAGAAGACCACTTGAGTTAATTCATAGCGATCTAATGGGACCGATAAGTCCAGAGTCTTATGATGGAAAAAAATATATATTAACATTCATTGATGATTATACTCATTTCACTGCAGTATATACAGTCAAAACAAAAGCAGAGGTTGCGCAGTATACAGAGCTGAGGAAAATACTAGACACATAGCAGGATCTATCTGTTTCCCTCCCACGATCATTCCGTTCCGTATGTTAGAAAGAGGTCGAGCGAATTAAGGCGTGATTAAGGAGGAGCGGTGGTGGACCCAAGTCTGCTTGTTGATACTACCACTATACTATCTTCGAGCTCATTTGACTCTATTGAATAGACAAAGAACGGTATTTACTATCTTTTTCTTAATTCTTTCAAGTGGGAAAAAGATAGATAGTGGAAACATACGGACGTCTGTACGTCAGACAAAGATTGAATTATTCTGCATACGGTGTTTTGTTTTCTAATTGTTGAAATAACAGTTACATTATCAGTCGGGCTGATAGCCGTGTTAGCGTTAGATTTGCTTTCTATAGTAAAGATGGCAGGTTCAATTCTTGAATGAATAAAAAGGATTTTTTTTCCAATGCGACTATTGTGCCAATCATTTTATTGAATATCCTATTACTGAAAAACAAATGAATCGTAATAAATAGATATTTATTAATATTTAACCAATTTATGATTATAAATAAGAATACAAAAATAATACCATTTTTTCCCTTGGTCTACGCAAATACCTACTTGTGAATGTTTAGCCTGTGCAGTTTTTTTCTCCTTAGGATTTAATACAGAGCTACTTATGTTTGTTTTGTTGTTTTAACACGGCTATCTATTTGTAAATTTAAAAGATACTTAAAATTAGTATTTAAAGCCAGTTGATGGTATGCTTAATTAATAAATATTAATGAAAATAATAAAAATAATAATAGTGTTTTATTGAAGATGAAAAATGAATAGCGTTAACACTGATGTTATTTAGGACTTCCTTACAAAAGTTCGTCTCCCAATTTCACTCCATTACGGGTAGAATTTCCAAAAATACTTAAGCAATGACTAATTGTTTTGTAATCAAAAGCGCAAAAAGCTTAATAACGTTTCTTATTTTTAACTTCAATTAACTTCCAGGATCATCCAATACTTCACCCGCTTAAAGGGGGGATTTTTGAAAATAATAGATCATAATATATGTTCTATGCTGCCTATTCTAAAACCTAAATATAAATTAAAATATAAATATATTCCTTGGTTTTAACTTCAAAAATGACAGAACCCCAATACAAACCTTCATTTCTTACTCCACTTCCTTAAATGTGGAATAAGAAAAGCTGCTACTCATTTTCATTTATTTCTTATCAAAAGCATAATTATAAATTTTCATGCTTCCAGTTAAAAAAATGACGGATTTCCATTTAAACTTTCATGTAATATTTCATTCCTTAGGGGTAGAATTTTCAAAAAATGCTAAAGCACAAATAGTAGTTTTATGCTTTCAACTTTAAAGAACATCAAAAATCATGCCCATTTCATCCCCTAAAGGGTGACACTACTAAAAATGATAGATCAAGCGTTGAATATTTTCTATTTTAAAACCTGAATTTCTTAATTTTAACTTCAAAAATGACAGAACTCCCATACAAGCCTTCGTTCACTATTTCATCCCCCTTAAGCATGTAATTTAAAAAAACACTGGAACACGTACTTATTTATTTGTATGGCACACAGTCTGCATTTTAATATTTTTGTTGATTTAGTAATTTAGATGATTATATGATATAATTATTGTATTGGATACTTAAGGTAGATATCGTTTTGTATTTAGATTTTAAATTGATAATCTTTGCAATATTGCACTTAGATAGTTGATTGTAATTGAATTGTTGTCTTTTAACTTTGATGAAGTGGTAGACTCCGCCACGAAACGTTGGCAGTAAGTGTAGTTAGTTTGATTTTGGAATTGTAAAGTAATAAAGATAAGTCTGAGCCCTTGAAGAATTGTTTATTTAAACGTGTTTATTTATTTCTAATAGTAAGTATAAACATAAAGTTTTATGCTTCTAGCTTCAAAAATGACGGATTTCCGTGTAAGACTTTCAACCCTTATCCACTGGTAACCATTTCAAGTATACCTTGTTAAATATGTTCAAAAAGCTCTCTTATTTCTACAGCTTTTAGTAAACTAAGCACTGCTTGACTGTCTATTCTGATGTTAATGCTTTTATTTCTGTAGTTCCTAGATAACATGACCTTGGCACAGGTCTTATTCCTGTATTTACGGTCGTTTTTGAGTCATTTGTATACCAAACGCTTTCTACTCGCATCGTGTCTTTCGTCCTGTCCATTGATTCTTCCCCTTAGAGTATTTCTATTTTGTAGTTCTTGAATCAATATACTAAGTTGATTCTATCAGATACCGTTTCTAAGACAAGAATTTTGTCTCTTTTACGATGAATTTGAGTATGAGGTCGTTTAAATACGAGCTGTTTCTCTAAGACATCAATTTTTAAGCGATAATAATCAGCTGTTACTTTTGAATAAAATTACAAAATATTTATTGTAGAGTATTGCGAATTTTAATCAAATTTTTGGATGGTTATTGTTGCTTAGTTTTGGTTAATTAAATAGTTGCTAATGCTTTATATCGTCGATGATGTTGCTCAAAATAAATACGACAAGAACAATAAAATGTCCATATTAGTGGGCAATATACAGGATGTAATCGAAATCCCTGACAATCTCCAAACCTCGTTAGAGCTCCAAAAATTGGGTTAATTTTTATAATATAGTAGGGGGTTGATAGGGCTCCGTTTTCGATAAAAAAAGCGGTTCAAAACTTCGCCAAAATTTTTAGAGCCACTGGAATCCAGCAATGTTATTGATAATTAATTGTGTATATGCGAAAGATGTAAGCAATACAGATCGCCTTGATACGACATGCATTCCGTTTATATCCATCAACAATCAACATTCAGACCATTCAGTATTCCCTTGCTAGTGCTGTTGATTGTTTGTATTTGTAAATTGTTGCGGATCTTGTGTTTTTCCTTGGATATTAATTTTAATTAGTAACTAATTCGTTATTTTGTATTAAATTTGAAAATCATTGAGATGGCCTCTGAGGTTATTTCAAATTTTGTTTTCTAGTTTTTTACCATGAACCATGACTATAAGACAATAATCAGTGTGGTTTTTTTTAAATCTATACAATCTGTTACAAATGAAAGAAATATTTGGACAATTTCTTTTTTGTCGTTGATAAGTATCGCTTTAAAAAAAAGTTCAATGTGAATTGATTTTTACTAAAATTTGAAAATTGAATTTTACTAAAATTTTCATTTACCTCAACAACTGCTTAAAGCACCGTTTCAAAACTCCAGACCATAGCAAAGAAACACTAACTAGAGTCACTTAACATAGAGAAACTCTTATAAAATTTACAATTACAGAATCGTAAAAATCATGTATGTACCTTTTTCCACAGCTCCTGTGGAGTAAAGCACAAAGTACTTTTTTTATAGTGGTAGCCCTAGAGTTCTAATCTACTATACAGGCAAATTCCGTTTCAATAGATACACAAAACAGATCTGTTTAATGTTATTTTTTAAAATAGAAACTTTTCAAGGTTCTTTCGTACAAAATTAATTGCTTGGTCAAAGGACTAAGGAAGGGTGGTAAAATCCGCCATCATTTTTAATGTCTCTTTCTAACTAATATGTAAGTAATATAGATATGCAGAATCAATGTTTTTCTTATGTTACTATTAGGACAGCCGGCACTGTATATTATAACAAATATCCAGAGTAAGCAAAATGTGCTATAATAATTTCTTTTAAACGAATAATTCACCGAAGAATTAATTAACGATTCAATGTTTTAAACATTTTCTTGACTAGTGTTTTTTCTATGTTTAGAACAAAGAAAACTGTATATTTCAAAGCATAAACGTTTGTATAATTTGAAAAAAATAGGTTTCTTTCTAACCCTGTTTTAATCAATTATTAATTTATTAAAACGTCTCTACCCTTTGAATGCCTCCTTGAAAATGTTCAGAACTAAGCTAGAAATATAAACAGCAATATATAAAAAGAGAATTTTGTCGCTGCTCTTATTGTTTAGCACATCTCCAACATAAACGCACCCTTACTTGTTATACGATACTTTTAACCAGGGAATCGAACCGGAACTGAACCGAAAATCGTAAACCGAAATTAACCGAAATCTTGGCCGGAGCTGAATCGAAGATGAAAACCGATTTTTTTCGGTTAAAGCATATCACTTGACACGATCCTTTTCCCTTTTTTACTTTTCGTCTTCCCTCTCATTCCTGCCAAGGAACTGAATCAGCAATAGTTCAGGGCACTTAAGGGTATGCTGGAACCGAGATGTATTTTCCCAATATTCTCAATGTTTTCCATAGAGAATGGCATTTACAGGAAGTCAAGAGAATTCTCTACAAGCTAGTTGAAGAATTAAAGCAAAATTATTATTCTTAATAGGTAATTATAGCCCTTCAATTCCTCCGAATTCTTGAAAATTTTTCTTGTAACTGTTCAAATTTTCCAAAAATTGGATTTTCGAACATCATCTGCACATAAATAAGTTTTCAAAAAATAATTATTTCAATTTATTGAGTTTCAAATTGTAGAAATTGTGTTGTTTGTGGAATTTTCACGTTAATCTCAATTTTCCGGAAAACTAACAGGCTGATCGAAATATTTCTGAAAAATTTGGAAAACGTTTTCGATTTTCTATATATTTCTTAACTAAAAGTGGAAAATAAATAATATTTTGACTAAGTTTCAGTCAGTTTTAGGGAACAATTAACAAGAAAAAAACATGTTCAGAATTTTGTCAAAATTTTCCAAAATGATACATTCTCTCGTGAAATGGTCGTTCTAACTCTAATCAGTAGTATAGTGATGCCAATCCTGGACCACGATTTGGCGGGAAATTTGAATTTTGAAAAAATGGTGGATGCGCTGGTTGTAGGTTAGTGCGCATGCGCTGTGTTGTAACGTCACAGGTAGTGGAGAGGGTGGAGAGACTGATGCCGTTTCTAGACCATTGATTGGTGGGGGATAATGAGGATAGAATAGTATTGCAGTTTTTTAACCGCTCTTTGAGAATTGATGCCGATTCTAGACCACAATTTGGCGGGAAATTTAAATCTTTGAGAATTGATGCCGATTCTAGAACACAATTTGGCGGTAAATTTAAATCTTTGAAAATTGATGCCGACTCTAGACCACAAAATGGCGGGAGATTTGAATCTTTCAGAATTGATGCCAATTCTAGACCACCAGATGGAGGGAAATTTAAATCCATGAGAATAGATGACGAAGCTGGACCATAAGATAGCGGGAAATTCAAATCTTTGAGAATCGGTGCCGAGCCTGGACCACAATTTGGCGGGAAATTTTTAATTTTGAAAACTGGTGGATGCGTTAAGTGTACGTTAGTGCGCATGCGCTGTGTTGTAACGCAAAGGGTAGTGGAGGGGGGTGAATCACAAATTTGCGGAAAGTTTAAACTTTAAAATGTATGCGTTCTGGACAACAAATTTGCAGATTCTTCAGTATTTATGATTATAACTGTGTAAGCAGTTTATAAGTCAGCTTCATGAAAATAAAAAGCGGTAGTATATTTCCGGGCGTTGATTGATTGTAAGCAATTATATCTATAATATGGTCAGTTGACACTGCAGTGTGAACTTTTGGTTTATGTCAGGTTTCTTATCTCTTTTCAAATGATACAACGCAAATCGAATAAAAAAGGTTAAATGAAACTTCACAACAATCTCAAGATAATATTTATTTTTATTCATTAAAATGTTTGATAATTGAATAAATGCTCTCCAATTTATTCTTCAGCTTGAGCAGACATTCGCTCCGCTGCTTCTGTTCGGCGGTGTGTTTTTGCTGAACACTCTTAAACCAATTACCTGCATCCACACTTTCTCTCTCTATCGTGTCCATCTGTTGCTGGAGGCTTGGCAGTAGTTTATTATTAATTTGATTCATGATGCCATTTACCACCCTATCTTGAGTGTTCGGAGTCTCATCCTCATCATCTCCAAAAAGCTCCTTGATTATTGCAAGGTTCTTTCCTCTGTAAGGATACCGATTATTTATTGAGGTGATCAAAAAGTAATCGCGGAGTAAAATCAGACTTACCGAGATCGTGGCTGTTGTGACGGTTGTTTTCCTTCTTCTACCGCTTCATTTGTCTTATGCTGCTGCTGAGGTTGCGGCTTTTTTCGTTAGTGTTTGCGACGCTGCTTCTGTGGTGGTGGTTTTAGAAAATCGTCTTACATCACCTTGCTGTTTCGAAGCCTCATCGTCCAACAGTATGTTGGAAATCAAATTAACCAGACTTGTTTCTGTTGATAATTTAGATAGATCGCACTTTGATGCAGAGATTTGTGACATTTTCTCTTTCTTGTCGCTTTGTTCTTGATTGTGGTCTACACTGAATACTAAGACAGTAATTCTGTGCACTTTATCAGACAAAGGCTACTAATGAGACCGTATAAAGTGAATGAAGCTTATATAGAACAAAATGGCTGCGTTTGCAAAGTGTCAATTTTACAGTTTACCCATCTTTTTCCACGAGATTTAAAATTTAAAATGTAAAATCAACGTTTCCCACGAGAAGATAGAGAACTCTATAGTCAGCTTTAGCAGAAACTCAGATAACTGCAAACTAAACAATTTGCATTTCCGTGAGGGGGAGATTGAACTTGTTGGAGAATACTTGAAAGTGAAATGATCAAATCCGTCGCGACGCCGACGCCTCTTATTAGTTTAATTTTTAATTTAATTATAAATTTAAACTTTGAAATGTATGCGTCCTTGACAACAAATTTGCGGTAAATTCAAATTTTACCAGTTGGTGATTGCACTGGTCAGATAATGTTACATAGGTTGGTGGGAATATTTAAGGAACATAGCTGATTTAAATTAAACAATTAAAATGCCAATAAGCTGATCTATTTCCTTACAATAATTTTACAGTTACAGATTTATTGTGTTTTATTTTAAACTGGATTTGTCTATCCACGTGTTATAAGAATTATCAAATCCCAACCATTTAACATAGAATTTCGACCCTTTTTTCTTGATAACTTTCTCAACGAGAAACACACCAGGGTTCTTGACTTTCTGAAGCTCTATTTCGTAGAAACCACCCTTAGTGGTTTCACCTTTTTCATCTTCTAGCAGATATGAAGTTGGATTTGTTAGTTGCACCTTCTTTACTGTAAATATCTCGTTGGTCCAATTGGTGTGTACCCCTTTTCAAACAGCGCTCTATACTTGCTAATGCGCGCTTTATCACCAACTTTGAATTTGGACATAGGATGAGCTACTGTTTACAAATGTATAGGCCGATTTCAATATTGATCGCTCATTGCGTTTGTTTACTTTAGAAGGCGCCATTCGGATTGTCTATGGTATCTGATGTTGTATGTGTTTACAATTTTATTTAGTCGGTTGATCCAATTATAATTGCCTTGCATACTAAACTGCTTCCACATCAACTGCTTCAATGTACGGTTTACTCTTCCCACAATGGAGACTTTCTTAGTGGAATACACGCTGTAATCGTGAATGCAATGCTTGTGCATAAGCTTCTCAAATTCTTTATTGTAGAATTCCTTCCCTTCGTCTGTTTGCAAGTTCTTGGGAGCATATTTTAGCCCTTTGAGTACAGTTTTCATCGCTGCAGTAACCTCTTTAGCTTCTTTTGACTTTAGAGGGACCATCCAAACGTACTTGGAGAAGCAGTCTATAACAATCAATATATATTTATATCCTTTATTTTGCTTTGCATACGGAATCATTTCAACGAGATCTGATTGATTCCCTTGATAATCACACGACGTCTTTTAAAATTAAGCCTAGCAGGCTTATGCAACTCATTAACAATGTCTTCCTTAATGGATGACAGCGCCATCAGCACGCTCATTGTGTATAAGCTCTTTTGATCTGATTGACTCGAGAAGAGCGGGCAGCTTTAATATAATTTCTGCTGAGAAGTTTGCTGAATCTGGGTCAGCGTCCTCATCTAACTTGAATGAGAGCGTGTCATTGTACCTTAATTTGTAACTCAATAAATCTGACAATGTGTACTCTTGCCCGTTTACTAGAACCGATATTTTGTCAGAGCTTAATCTGATCATTTGTATTGTTCCTACTTGTAGTGGGAAAGCGTATGTTGGCAAGCCATTGTGTAACAGGTAGGCACTGTCAATAGTTCTTTCTAAGCGAAAATTAAGGATGAGGTTGTAAAATATGTACTGTGACGATGTTGGGAAGTAGCTTGTTTGCGTATTATTATTATGCTTGAATAAGTGACGTCCAAACTTGTCCAGTGTCATTTCATGCAATTATTCCTCCATCACGCAATTCTTCAATTATGGAGACGATTTCGTTTCTGTGACCTGTATTTCCCGCTGTCTGTGACGATACTAACAAGCGCAGTCGATCAATAAGTTCATTCGGATTGTTCCAGTAAACATAATCTACAGTGTTGCTGCTGTTCAGTGACCTAAGCATTCCCTTTCCAATGGAAGCTACTGAATAATATAGGGGCTCTATAACAGACCGGTATTTACCGTTCCTAGTTCCGTGGATCTGCGCATTTGGTTTAAAACCCATCCTTGCCGCATTACTGATATCTAAGATTTTTTTATATTGTTGCAGGTCCTCCTCTGTATATTTTATAGGGTTGTTTTTGAATAACAGCTCGTACAAGCCAGGTGTGCCATTGAACGAATGCTCATCAACTTTAATATTTGGCCCCTTGAACTGAACTTCAGAGGAGCCGATAAAATATTTCTCTTGAAAGCTATCATGACGTATTCCAGTTCGATGGTCAAACTCTTTCTCCTTATCATGAAACATTGCATCAATGTACTGCCTTGGTAGTTCGTCAAACTCCTGCTTGTATTCATCATAGATCCTTGTATCAATGATGTCTTCTATATGCTTTTTACTTACTTCAACCGATTTATCAAGTTCCTCATTGAAGTCCTCTATATTCTCTTGACCAATATAATTCTTGTATTCTGTTTCCTCTAACTTAAAGTCTGCTAAACAATCATCATCGCTTGATTTTGCCTTCGGTGTTTCCCTCAAAGAGTCAATTCTCTTCCTTAAGTTTGTGACTTTTGTTGATATTCTTTTTGAGGCTCTTGTGTCTTTGACAATCGGTTCAACACATTCCCGTTCAAGTTTTCGCTCATTCAGTTTAACTCTTTTGGGAGTCATAAAGTTTTCTTCTATTAGATAAGGTTGACTGATGTTGACGGTTTTTCTTCTTCAGGCTTTAACTTCTCTACAATGGTTTCCAAATGCTTTGTGATAGGAGAAAACGCACTGTCATTCTTCAGATTTTCCTCCTTTATTCAACTGTGGACATCTTTGTCTGAGGTTCCTAGTGTACTATAATAATTTGTGTTGATAGTAAAAATAGTTAGTTGTTCCGTTGACATACAGAAGAACAGAGAATGGCATACACATTTACGTTGTCTGGAACTGAGTCAGTTCTTAAGACAAGTTACTATCCCCCTATTGTATTGAATGACGCAAGCTACATCATAGGTCTCATCAATTTGGAAACCTATAATTCTATTCCAAACATTGACAGCAGCAATAATAAGTTCCACTTTTTCGCAAACGATGATCGTTTAATTTGTATAGAAATTCCAGAAGATTCTTATGAAATTGACGATATTAGCAGTTTTCTCAACAGAGAACTCAATAGACTAACTTTGAACGGACTAAGTAGCCAGCCCAGCTACAGAAACCGCCAACTGTTGACAATAAAAGGAAACAATAACACTCTGAAATTTGAGCTGATATGTGCATTTGATGTAGACCTTTCTCAAGAAGGTACAGTCGGTGCATGACTCGGATTTAATCGTAGGACGTTGATGGCTTATGGGAAGCATATATCTGACCTGCCCTCAAAGATCTTGACGTTGAATGCACTATGTGTTGAGTGTAATATAGTTGCAGGCTCATATAGAAACAGTAAGCCAGTCCATGTTATTCATGAGTTCTTTCCGCTTGTACCACCAGGATATAGAATTGTTGAAGCGCCATCTAACGTCATCTACCTACCAATCAGCGTTAGGGAGATCGATGAAATAATACTCAAAATCACCGATCAGGATGGTGGACTTGTTAATTTCAGAGGTGAGGTGATAACAGTGAGACTGCATCTCCAAAGACTCTAAGCCATAGCAATGAGTATTGTGTTTAGCAAGGGTCAAGTGACAACACATGACCTGTATAAAAGCAGACGAAGTCAAAAGCGTTCGGTCAGTAAAGGCTTTGGTCTCAAGAAGTTGACAACGCAAAACCGAAGATTTCTTCAGTCTTTAGGATTTACTGTTCTCTTATAAACGCCTTTGCAAGATGAACAAGGATATATTACATGTTAATGAGAAGATCATGTTTGACGAAGCAATAACCTACGCAGAGAAACATACACATCAACCGTACGCTTCCACTTCATACAATAACAATGATGAAATTCGGATACCAATCCAGCAACAAGATTTGTACTCACTACCATGGTACAGTGATTTATACATTGAAGGAAAGATAGTAGCGCTTCAAGGGGAGACATCTGTACAGCCTAACGGAGTACGTTTTATTAACAACGGCATTTTATTCCTCTTCGACGAAATACGGTATGAGATTGGCGGAAACGTTATTGACCGCATAAAAAATCCCGGAATGGCCACGGTAATGAAAGGACTTGCAACCTACAACAAAAATCAATGTGTTGCACTAAAGATTGCAGGATGGTTTCCTCTTGAAGAGTCTACGATCATTAATAATACAACAGGAAGATGTAACGCAATTGTCCCTTTGCGAATGTTCTTAGGCTTTTGTGATGATTTTAGAAAGATAATCTTGAACCTGCAACAGGAACTTGTTCTACTTAGAACTAATACAGACACAAACGCACTATTGCGTGATGGGAGCAAGTCTGTTAAGGTAGAAATACACAAGGTTTTCTGGAGGATGCTGCACATTTCAGTATCAACTGCTGAGAGAATATTATTATTGGACATATTGAAAAAGGATCGCGAGCCAAGCATTCCTTTCAGAAGTAGAGAATTTTACGAGTACCCTCTACTACCACAAACACAAAGGCATATGTGGCCAATCAAGACATCTATGGAGAGACCTCAATACGTGTTCTTTGGCTTGCAAACTAATAGGAAAAATCAATTCAATAAAGATTGTAGTCAGTTTGATCACTGTAATTTGACTAATATTAAGGTCTTCCTTAACGATGTGATGTATCCTTATGACAACCTCAACTTGAATTTTGACAGCAATCAATTTGCTGCTCTGTATGAAATGTATACAGAATTCCAAGAATCCTACTTGGGTAAATGTAGAGAGCCTTCCCTTATCCCTGACGAATTTAACAGAATGGCACCTTTAGCAATTATTGATTGCTCTAAGCAAAATGAACAAGTAAAACGGAGCCCTGTTGACATAAGAATTGAGTTTGAAACAAGCAAAAATATTCCTGATAAGACAACAGCATTTTGTCTGATAATTCATGACCGGATCGCCAAATATATACCTTCAAGGAACATAGCAAGAGTGTCATCCTAATTAACATACTTTCTTAATTACTTTTCATTTTTTTTCTGTTAACTTATGTGTAATGTGACTTTTAAAGTTCACAATAAAAGTACAAATAAGAAACAAAGTCTTTTTATTGGTTGAAGTGTTTTATTCATTATCTATAATAGCGTACAATAAAGACATGGTTTTCTGATAATCAGATAGTTTTGTTGAAGGCCAGACCGTAGAATCCGGTCCACTGGTCCATCCAAGTTGAGCTTTAGGATTGTTTAATCCTTTTGCAATGTTTAATTCTATCAATCCTTTAATTCTCAGATGCTCTTCGTTGTCACGCGGTTGAAATTTGTATTTCATCTTTTTCAACCCTAGAGCAACAATAAAAATTTTCAATGCCTTGTGGTTCGCCAGGTAGGCGGATTCATACACGGCTCTGTCGATACAGGAATTTATCGGTTCGTAATTCTTCTTTATGTTCTCTACTGGATGGCCCTCTTCGCACATGCTGCAGACACCATTGTCAAGCATTCTCCAGATAAAGAATTTGAATGCGGAAGCTTGCTGCTTATCACATTTCTCAAATTGCAGAGCCATCAGAGAGTCTAACGTCAATGACACAATGTTCATATTCTCACATGTTTCAACCAGTTCATCAACGAAATTGTCAAGCTGTATTTTCTTTTCCATAATTCTGCACACAATGTATGCACTTAGGCTTGCTGAATGGTTGGTCATCCACGAAAACACCGCATCGGGTATTATAAAGTCTTCCTTGTTGATCAAGTAATACAACAAATTAATGGTAGCATTATCAGATTTGTTGGAAAATATTGCTGCTTTAAGGTGGTATTCGTACACATTCGATACAGCTTGATTGACTGATTCGTTTATTTTGACTATCGATTCCATTGTGTTACTGAACTGTCTTACAATGCAGCAGCGTATGCCTTACTTATATAGTGGATTTCCCACCATGTATCCCCACGGTCGAGTGTCTGTTTCAGGAAATGTAATTATACGCTTGTCATCATGTGGGCTTAGCACAACTTTATTCTGTTCCATTGAGTATACCACATGATTCTTTGATCTAATCAATCTCTGAGTTCTTGAAAATGTCTCTTTATCGAAAAGGCACACCTTGTAGTCATCCAGCGTGATTGTTTTAAGAGAAGACCTTGTAGATCCCTTAGACTTTTTTACTAACTTTTTCTCAAGAGTTTGATTTCCCTCAACTGTATATGCATACATTTTTGAACGTAGTCCCACAAATTCCAGCATTATTTTTCCATTATTTTCAATTTTCATCCTTCATGATACCGGGCACCTTCTTATTTTTCTGTGAAATATCATAAATGTTGTTTTGTCCATAGTCTGACGTGTCAAACTTATAGCTGTCTCGTTTGATGTACTCATAAATGTTGACGTCTCTGAAGTCATAGATAAGACTGCCAGTGTCCGTGTAAAGCTGCTTAGATGTATTTGGAAATATCCTTTTGATATAATTATAATGGAACTCATAAAGGAAAATCTTGGATAAATCCAATATGCTAAAGCCTACGTAAATAGGCTTGTTCAAATAGACTTCTAGCTTTCTCATCTCTATAATAGCCGTTCCATCATCAAATAAGACGGAGCTATGAAAATTTGTTTTGGCAATGAGTGAGCGGGCGCCCCATTGACCATCCCATTCTGTCACTAGTCGAATATCACGGTGCTTTCGTACATTTTCCATGAATTTGCCATAGATAGCGTTATTCATTAACTTATAGAAGTCCTTTTCAAAATCATTTTTGACTGTTGTCTGAGCCTTGTATTCAAGTCAACGTAATCTTTTAACTAACTTGACTACTTGAACCTCAATACTCTGTGAATTTTTATCAATTTTAGACCGTAATTAATATACATCTTGAGGTTTCTATAATGTACAATATAATTCCTCTTTGAAAAGAGGGTCAAAGCAGCTTTTTTTGCTTTGATTTTAAAGTAGGCGGTATCATGTGCTCTGGAGCCAACGGTAGGTCGCTGTGAGCTTCATGCAGATATAATGGATATTCCAAATCACACTCAACAATATAAGCAACATCTGATTTGTCAGGTGTATTGAGGATTCCAGTAATACTAAAATCTTCCACCCAGGTGAAATTATCATATGGGAGATACTCTGACATTGCTGCACCATATAAATTGTTGACGTCAAAATACATCAAGTAGGATGTTTGTTCAGCTGGATTGAACCTATCCTTCATATATTTGTTATTAGCTTTAGCATAACGGTTGGAGCATTGCGAGACACCACCCCTATAACCCCATTCGATGAAGAGAATCATATCAATATCTGTAAGCAGCTCCAACTTTACTTGAGTAGTTTTCAACATAGCATCGAATGTAAGTCCTGGAGCAGTATAGTAGTGCAGAGGATTCAGCTTGTAGGTTTTCGTACAGGTCTCACGGAATGCTTCAAATGCATCAGCAAGCAACAGAACGTCAGTTCTCAGATACAAATCTGAATATTCACCTATAGTCTCAATATTAAAAGTGTTCCATACATTCATTGCATGATAATAGTCCTCATCGGTAATACTTTCATTATTCAAGGCATTGCAAAACTCCTCTTTGGTTGGCAAGGCAGTCTCGTTAAGTTTTGACCAGGAGTCTATATAGTCATATGGGAAAATACCTTTCCTATTGAACAGATTAAACTCCACGCCATTAGCACAATAGTTCTTGGTGATTACCTTGTGATCATTTTTCAAATTAGATGATAACTTATCTAGGCTATAGGGCATGAATCGAAAAGAGTCTATGAATCGAAAGCTTACTTTGGTGTTGGACACTTGTTGTGTGAACGAGATGTACTTCTCTTTGTTTATTGGTAGTAACTTAATGTGACCTTTCAAAGATGTGGACAGTTCTCTGATAATAAAATGAGCGTCATATCCGCTTAAGTTGTGGAACACCACGGAAATCGTGAGGATGTTCCTGTAATTGAGGTTACAGCTCTGATGTGCTGCTCCTCTATACTCTCCAGTTTGATGATCGTGATCCTCAACTTTTATATTTTCCTCTAAAAAGGGTGCTCCACATATATGACAATTGCTAGCTTGCTCGTGCTGTTCATCTTGGTCACCGTTCAGTCCCTTCATCGGTACTATATTGCTATAGACATTATCGCAAAATTCTGCTATCGATTTGAGTTCATTAACAAACCATTGAATGCAATTTTTACCACGGAATAAGCGGAATTTAGAAAATGTGTCGTCATAGGAGCATTTCAAGTAATATGCTATACTAAAAGGTGTATGCCTCTGATATACCTTTGTTTTAGCACTATTGTTATCCTGGGAGCATCTTTCTAATATGCTCTCTAAGTATTTGTCAGTCTCCTTGGGTAGCCTCACGGAATAACCATTTTGACGCTGACAATTGTACTTGTGTTTCTCTAACAGCAGCTCTGTCGTAAAATGGTTCAAACACATTTCACATATGAAAACTTTATGTGCATGTGAAGATAGTTGTCGTGATATTAGAGCTGAAAAGTTCTTTATCCACACAAAGTGATAGAGCTGTTGATGTTGTTGTTGTTGATTGTCTGTCTCAGTAAGTCTGTCTCTTACAGTACTGTATATTTCTAAAGGCAGCATGAGTAAGTTAATCGTCTTCTTTTCCAAATTGCTGTTGTAATTACTTAGGCAGACAGGTAATACCTTTCTCTTCTCGATGCAGTACAAATTTATAGCTAAACTGTTTAGTTTCTCAAATTTTTTGATACCCTTAAACGTAATGGGAAATGTAATACCATCAAATTTTAATACATCCTTGAAATGCGGATATGAAGAAGTTCTATCGGTGTGATGCGTAGCTGGGAAGAGAGCTGACATGACTGCCCATAAAAAGCAGTACTCATCATCATTTTTAACGTTAACTGCTTTCTTGTTAAGTATAAAATTGGGAACTCTCCTAAAGGTAGAGTATCCAAATTTAAGAGGATCATACTTATTAACGTTAACCTTTAAGCCCAGTATCTCATATAAAGCCCATCCAGAGTCTTTTTCAGCAAACTCTTCCAGTTTTTTCATCAGCTTGCTGACTACATGTTCATTGTGCCAACTTTTCAGATTTGTTGATGAATCAATTGGGGTATTTTTTGTAGCAAAAGGTTTTAAGTTGACCTCACCATTTTGCGGTTTGATGAAATATGGCGACAAAACGACGTTTACCTTTAGCATTGACCGTTGCAGCTCAGATTTTAATTTACACGCAAATGACTTGTAGGTTTTTTTCAAAAAAATGAGGGGGTCTTTGAAGCTCACGTTCGATATAAAGCCTGTGCAAATTTTTCCATTAAAGCAGGATTCAACGTCCTCCCACAGGATATTTAACCGTCTATCTTTGGTCACTACATTTGTTGATACACCTTAACTTAACTCAATAGATAACCGCTTCTTCATGCTCTTTAGCTTAAGCCGATAGCATTTCAGGTACGCTAAACTTGATTCGAGCGAATGCTGATTTTCGTAAGGGCTACCTTCATGAATTCTATTGGTTATTGCTCTACGTATGATTCGGATTATGTTGTTTATATGCAGTAACAGTGCGCTGATCTCTTCATTTTTTCAAACCTTCAACATGTATTCACGTATTAATTTGAGTGCATCTTTGCACAATGATGTAATTGTCTCCATAGCAACGAAAAGTCTCCGCTCTGTTTTTATCACTACTGATTAGCTACTTATTTTGATTAATTACTAATTACCTGTGTTTCAGGGAAGAAAATCGTACAGGACTTTTTATCTTAGAATTTTGCCCCTATCTGGTGTCTACGCTGAATATCGTGACTTACGGGACTTACGGGACAGCCTGTATATATTAGCACTGTTATTAGTTTTAATAATGTTATTTAACTTTGACTGAATAAATCTTGTAACGAAGCGTCGCTATATATACTATCTAATATCTATGGTAGGTGGAGTTTTAAAGCCACCGGTCCCGGTCACGTTATTGTCAGCTCCTTTTTTTCTCCTACTCAAGACATGGTTGCTAAGTAATCAATATATAGTATGACAACCGTCAGCATTTTTGTTTTCTCACGGAAGACCGGTGTTGAGTTTTGCAGATTTAACATTTTACTTTTTTCACGGAAATGCAAATTGCTTAATAGGCAGTTATACAAGTTTCTACTAAAGTTGACTATAGAGTTTCTTATCTTTTCGTGGGAAACGCTGAAGTTTTTGAACTACTAAAAATATTCAGCGGTTCCAGAGATATTTGGAAAAAACTGATTCTTCAGGGGTAACTTTAACCCTCAATATCTCCCTTAAATTTGAGTTCGAAGACTAATGACAAAACACGCATCCCTTAGAATATAATGAATTACCAATATACCGAAAATCATCAAAATCGGGAGCTTGAATATGGCTTGTCAAGGGCAACATTTCCTCTTAGTTTTTCTCTATCTCTCAAAATTATCGACGTCGGCGTCCCGATGCCCTCAAATGTCACTAAACTGCATCTTCTTATTAGTAGCTTGAAAGAGCCTTGAAAATAGTGCAAAATTGGTAATATTGATTTTTCCTCAATTTGTCACCGTTAAATAGTAAATTGTGTTTGTAATTTGATACCAATATTAAAAAGAAGAAAAAAAGGAAAATTTTGTTTATATACGGCTTTAAAGGACATTTCAAGGACATCAAGATTCCCTTGTAAAGTTGTACTTTATTTCAAAGTATATTGCATCAAAATCTGTCGATTGGTTTTCAAGTAAAACGCGTTTGTAATTTGACACCCAAACGTATTAAAAAAAAAATTACATTGATTATTATATATTTGTATGTTGTTGAATAGGGATTTCGAGGTAAAACAACTTTCCTCATTGATGTTTTCCTCTATCTCTAAGAATAAGAGGCGTCGGCGTCGCGACGGATTTGATCATTTCACTTTCACGTATTCTCCAACAAGTTCAATTGCCCCCTATCGTTGATCTTTGTTATAATAAGCATTTTTGTTTTCTCACGGAAGACCGGTGTTGGGTTTTGCTGATTTAACATTTTACTTTTTTCACAGAAATGCAAACTGCTTCATTGGCAGTTATTCAAGTTTCTACTAAAGCTGACTATAGAGTTTTTTATCTTTTCGTGGGAAACGTTGATTTAACATTTTACATTTTCAACGGAAATGCAAGTTGTTTAGTCATCAGTTATATGAGGCTTTGATAAAGCTGACTATAGAGTTTTTTATTATCTCGTGGAAAAAGATAGGTAAACTGTAAAATTGACACTTTGCAAACGCCGCCATTTTGTTCTGTATAAGCTTCATTCACTTTATACGGACTCATTAGTAGCCTTTGTCTGAGTGGGTGATTTACAAGTGTGCATACAAAATGGACAAAGCAAATATTATAGAGAATATCGATATAAGCACATTACTACACAGTAAGTACTTATTATTTATTGGTTCATTTAACATAAATGTTAATAAAACTGAATAACGTTGAGTTATTTAGCAATAAATCATTGTCTACAATTTAATTAATGAGTAATTAACCGTGTTTGATATAGGAATCAGTCAACGTCTCAACTGCTTACACCTCTGCCAGTTACTCTACAACCACCATCATCACATCAAGAATCTCTGGCTCTACCACCACCACAAAAAATGTCTAGGCTCAGCCTAATTAAAAAGAACAATGAGCAGATGCCCAATGATGATGAGTTTGTTGGGACAACATCAGTTTCAAGGAAGTAAGTTAACGACTTATAGCTCTTTATTGCAAATATCTTATCACTTAGTGTTCTTTATCACAGATGCAATGACCCTAGAACCATGAAAAAAGTAGGAGGAGGAGGTGGAGCAATAAAACCACCACCACAGAAGCAGCGTCGCAAACAACAACAACAACAACAAAAGCCGCAGCCTCAGCACCAGCATAAGACGAATGAAGCGGTAGAGGAAGGAAAACAACCGTCACAACAGCCACGATCTCGGTAAGTCTGATTTTACTCCGCGATTACTTTTTGATCACCTCAATAAATAATCGGTATCCATACAGAGGAAAGAACCTTGCAATAATCAAGGAGCTTTTTGGAGATGATGATGATGATGAGACTCCGAACACTCAAGATAGGGTGGTATATGGCATCATGAATCAAATTAATGATAAACTACTGCCAAGCCTCCAGCAACAGATAGACACGATAGAGAGAGAAAGTCTGGATGCAGATAATTGGTTTAAGAGTGTTCAGCAAAAACACATCGCCGAACAGAAGCAGCGGAGCGAATGTCTGCTCAAGCTGAAGAATAAATTGGAGAGCATTAATTCAATTATCAAACATTTTAATGAATTAAAATAAATATTATCTTGAGATTTTTGTGAAGTTTCATTTAACCTTTTTCATTCGATATGCGTTGTATCATTTGAAAAGAGATAAGAAACCTGACATAAATCAAAAGTTCACACTGCATTGTCAACTGACCATATTATAGATATAGTTGCTTACAATCAATCAACGTTCGGAAATATACTACCTTTTTCTATTTTCATGAAGCTGACTTATAAACTGCTTAGACAGTTATAATCATAAATACTGAACAATCTGCAAATTTGTTGTCCAGGACGCATACATTTCAAAGTTTAAACTTCTCGCAAACTTGTGATTCACCCCTCTCCACTACCCGTTGCGTTACAACACAGCGCATGCGCACTAACGTACACTTAACGCATCCACCAGTTTTCAAAATTAAAAATTTCCCTGTGGTCCAGGCTCGGCACCAATTCTCAAAGATTTGAATTTCCCGCTATCTTGTGGTCCAGCTTCGGCATCTATTCTCATGGATTCAAATTTCCCTCCATCTGGCGGTCCAGAATCGGCATCAATTCTCAAAGATTCGAATCTCCCGCCATTTTGTGGCCTAGAATCGGCATCAACTTTCAAAGATTTAGATTTACCGCCAAATTGTGGTCTAGAATCGGCATCAATTCTCAAAGATTTAAATTTCTTGCCAAATTGTGGTCTAGCATCGGCATCAATTCTCAAAGAGCGGTCAAAAAACTGCAATACTATTCTATCCTTATTATCCTCCACCAATCAATGGTCTAGAAACGGCATCAGTCTCTCCACCCTCTCCACTACCTGTGACGTCACAACACAGCGCATGCGCACTAACCTACACCCAGCGCACCCACCATTTTTCCAAAATTCAAATTTCCCGCCAAATTGTGGTCCAGGATTGGCATCACTATAATACTCTAATCTACGAGTTTTATTGTCTCAAAAAACAAGCGAGATTTCGATGATTAAAGATTGACATTTTTCGCTCTCGGTTTCAGCACACCCTTAAGGGGGTTCCGGACCTATTTCACGATTCGGCGTGCGAAAATTGTCAATTATCGATATCTCGCTTGTTTTTTAAGAAATTAAAGCAAGTAAGCCTGGGTTAGATAGAGCATATCAAAATGCATATATTATAGCTTTCTGTTTTGAAAAAATGTGGTAAAATTCTGAATAGCACAAAAATCTCTTGAACCTTGTTTTTTTAATACATTTTCCTCCAAAACTGGCTAAAACTTGGTCAATATTGTTCATTTTCAATAATTATCAAGCGATTTTAGATAGAAAATTTCCAAATATTCAAGAATTTTTTAAATAATGTCTTAGTTTCCCGGTTACTTAAGAAACTTAAGAGAAAAACACCAACCGGAAACAAAAAAACAACTATTCGTTGTCCTGCTCTTAACATTTAAAGCATCTGTGGCAAGTGGTGACCGCAGTTTTCAAAACTGAAACTTTTAAAATCGTATTTGCTCTTAACAATGCCAAAAGAAAGACTTGTAGACTTGACCTGAATTTTAAGTTGAAAGAAATTGTGGATAGAACAAAGGTAACAAAAATTCAATTTTAGTTTACGATAATTAATTTAGACTTTGTGTCTTGTTCTATTTAATTAATTTTTGTTAGCATGTAGTTGATCTAACAACTTTGCTTAGGGTGCCAAGAAATCTCGGACAGGCCCTAGCTCCAATTATATTTATGCATCTTTCTATTTTATGAAATGGCCCTAAAAACAATAACACCTATTTATTAACTATGATACAAAGTATAAACAATAGCCATGTTTATACGTTTCTAACCTAACAGTTATCAAAAGGTAATTTTTTGGACATTTGGTTTTAAGATTTCGTTAAATATACTTTGACGGGATTTTTCGACCCTGATTGACCAAAAGGCATAACTTTTTGTTACATTTAAGTATATTTTTGAACAGCCTATGTAGGAAATGACGAAGGGCCAAGTGTAGGCCCAGGCCTGGGCCAACGCTACATAACTTTGACCCAAGCTTGAAAACCAGTGTTGGCCCAGTCGTGGTGAAAGACTGGGTACTGAACCAATCTTGGGTAAACATTGAAAGGCCAAGTATGGGTTGTTCAGTACTGAACCAGTTTTAGTAAAACATTGAAAAGACGAGGCTGAACTACCCTCTACAGAATCATTCTTGGTCAAACAATCATAAAAGACCGAGACTGGGCCGGCTGATTCTGAACAAATCTTGAGTAAACATTGAGAGGTTGATTCGGGACTACCCAATAATACTGAACCAGTCTTGGAGAAACATTAAGAAGCCCAAGCTTGAAAACCAGTGTTGGCCCAGTCTTGGTGAAAGACTGGGTACTGAACCAATCTTGGATAAAAATTAAAAGGCCGAGTATGGTTTGTCTAGTACTGAACCAGTTTTAGTAAAACGTTGAAAAGACGAGGCTGAGCTACCCTGTACAAAACCTCTCTTGGTCAAGCATTAAAAGACCGAGACTGGGCTACTCAATTCTGAACAAATCTTGGGTAAACATCGAAAGGCCGAGTCGGGGCTATCCTGTACAGAACTAATTTTGGGCATATATTGAAGAGCCAAGGCTGGGCTACACTGGAAACGACTAGATACCGTCCATTTTCTTCCTCTGTATCAGATTATTTTTTTATCAAGAAGTATAATTAACCTGACGCCTGGAACTCTTACATTATCTATTTTGCAATTCTTGACAAAAAAATTAATTTGATAACGAGATAATTTAAAAATTTGAGTATAAAAGACGATACTACTCTTAATAAAATATCAATCTGACGAATATGTTACACCATTTAATCGTGCTCGCTTGCGCAACGTTAGTTTTAGATTATAAATATTAGTTAGGCGCTCCTAGGGTGGATAGAAATCCATTATTATGGTACCCAGATGTTGAAATTGAAAAATGTCTTTTCTACACGATTTACAAGTTTTCCGTTTTCCATAAATTATCGTTAACATGCACTAAAAATCTAGATAAAATTTGAGCGTTCTACTAGAAGCTTGACTGAAAGCTATCTCGATTTTAAAACAATTTATTAAAACGTGTTAAATTAGGACAAAAGCGTGTTGTAAATTTAGAGTATGTGGGACGCAGAAATCGAAATTAAGCAGAAAAATTAACTTATAATAGGGAAGTTCTTCTGAATAGGGTTATTTATTATTAAAGTGCCTCTGTCTGGATTGAAAGTCGAGAATTTATTCAGCTCTAAAATCGATTAAATACGTCTTCTAAATTATCTCTTTTACAATACTCAATAGCAAAATTCGCTAAAAACTGCGAGTCTAGGACGAAAACGTCTACAAGCTTTGGATAAAAATGAACTATCACAAAAATATTTAAAAAAACAACACTGATTTTTTTCGCTTTCTTCATTGTATTCGGAAACGAGAAGAAAATATTTCGCTTTTTTTTACTAGAAGGCAATGAAGAAAAACGGAAAAAAATGGAAGAAGGGTCTTCGAGTGGCTCAAAGTCGTTTTCCGCGTTCAGCTCTTTTTTAAAAGCGCGACATTCAATACGATTTGTTTTTCTCAACTTTCAAATGAGCTACGAGGTTCTAATTCTGCTAAAATGATCTTCAGGGACTACCCCTACAAATCTTTAAATCACTAATAGCAGTTTCATAGGAATTGACTTCATTTAAAAAAAATCTCCAAAGGTAGCAAGTACCTTATACAGCGAATTTTTTTATGCATCTACATGCTGAAATATTAGGTATTAATTCACAAACAGTAAGAAACACTAATAAATATTTCACTCGTTTGTAATTTGTTGTTTGTCTAATACGTGTAATATTAACTGTCAAAATTAGTTGCCCTCTGCGATATTCATTTTTTTTTAACTTCCCCGACCAGAGGGTAGGGAAGTTATTAGTTTCGGACCAAAATTTCGAATTCGAGATTTCACCAGATCTTTACGTTTTGGGGTCCCCTGAACACGTTTTTGAAGTTTTTAGCATGATGTCCGTGTGTGTGTGTGTATGTACGTACGTGCGTCTGTCGTTTCTCCAACGATTACTCAAAAACGGCTAAACCGATTGCGTTCAAATTTGGCCAGCATCAACTATTCCGTGGACTTTCGAGTTGATTAGTTTTTGGTGCCAATCGGATCACGGGGGTGGACGGGGGAGGGGGTTAATTGAAAAAAATTTAAGATAACGTATTAATTTGATATCACCAATCGAAAGGGCATGTGCTTTTATGTCAGAAATAATACCCATCATGTGCGATATTTTTCAATCTGGCGACTTATAATGATTAAATTAATTAGATGTCGTTAGGTTCGCATCAAGATTCAATTAGGTTACTTTCGTTTCAATTTTCTTTTTCTTTTGTCGGAAAATAGCTTTCATGGCTTGTGATTGACTTAAAAAGGAGAAGGGGGCGATTTGATAGTCTCTCGGACAGGTCTCGATACATATCTATCGACATGTAAAGAAACCATACAGGGGACGCCTTTTTTTTAACAGCTTCGTGCAACCCACCTAACAAGATTTAATTTAGTTTTCTTATTTTCAAATATTATAACTAAATAACTACAATTTAAAAACATTACATAATTACCACCTACATCACTGGTTTTGGTTTCAATTAAAAAGATTGCCTTGTTCATTGTCTCATGTTTAAGTTTCACTTATTATTTCATGTAATTTTGATTTTAGTGAGTATTGCGTTTTACTTTAGATATCAACAGTATTGTTCTAAAAAAATTTAAACATTGTAGCTAAGAGTACTGAGCATGGATTCATAAAACGAAAACGGTATACTCGTTTATTATAATAAAATTTCCTTGGATAAGAATATTTATATCGAATAACCTAAGCTTTAAAAATTAGTAAGTTTGTCAGTAGGTATCAAAAAAGTCGAATCTCTTACTATACATATAGGGTATACAGAATGTTTTACGGTATTCATCTCGCAGTTGGGTGTGCTTTGTAGTATTCTAATGGCCGAATAAATTTTCAAGGCTTACGTAATGATAGGCACATTCAAGTGCAAAGAGAAATACCATGAAACACCCCGTATAGTATAATTTTCATTTCAAAAATAATTGAATACATTCGTTTATAGATCACATAAAATATGATCCGACTACGTTGCATTCTTCGGCACGTATATTTATTTAAATTCGAGGAATTTACACATCGAATTGCCGGTGACTGGACATTACCTTTAAGTAGATGTTATTTTAAAAAAAGAAATAGGATAAATAAATTGAAAAATGCAATACTTGACAAAAATTTCTATACAATTAGAATTTAATTTCATTCTACATATCCACAGTAAGTACCAACAAAAGATTTGGCTTCATCATATCATTTAATTACATCTTAATTTTATATTGTTCCAGATCTATCTTTTTCTTTAATTAATGATTTTTCAAAGATGATATTAAACAATTGATTTTAAATTTCGACGAAAAATTAAATGAAGCAGGCCGGCCGCGGCCCCGGATTCCTCGTGGTGTTGGCCACCCTAAAAGAATAAAATCATGATATAAATCTTTTATCAATAAAAAAATGGTTGCTTACATTTTTTTTTAATATTTTCATCGACTTGCGTCGTTTCTTCTTCTTTTTCATTGTTCTTATTATCATTGCTATTATTATTATGATTATTATTGTTACTAATATTATTATTTTTAATTATTTCTTTGATTAAAGAAATTTCTTCTCGAAGTTCTAAAATAAAACACTTATATATTATCATATTCAGTTTAATTTAAAATTAACGTACCTTGAACCATGTCTACCATATCTTCGATCTCCATTTTTGAGGAAAACTTGAGAAAATAATATTTACGGTCGTTGCTTAGCAACGAATTAACAAAATTGAAATTTCACGCATTCTATGCGTTAAATCACGGCCTGCTAGATTTTTCAGCACTAGATAGTTTTTCAATCTTTATTTACAGGTCACGACCTCGGAAATAAAGTTCGGGGTAAGCTTTTGTATGATGGTAGTATACCTTAAGGGTAACAATATATTAAAAAAAAACTAAAACGCACTAGCCAACCAATTTCGAGAAAAAAGCATTTAGTTTTCCGTCTTCCTTTAGTTTTAGTCTTTTAAAAATTAAATAAAAACATTGAATAGTGTGGTGGTTGCGCTCTCGCCTCACATCCGTTTGTTACGGGGTTCAATCCTCGCTAGATGAACTTTTTCTTTTCTTTTCAATTATGGAAATAATCATTTTAACTTTTTTATATTATTTTATTCTTGAAAAAATCAAAAATTAATTATTTAATGGAAAAATAATAAATAGAATGTCTTCATGTAAATATTATGAACGGTAAATTATTCAACAGTATTGTTTTTGAAAATTTTTGATTTCAATAAATAGAAAATCCGAATAATAAATTAATTCTCGATGTCAATAGTAATATTGTAGAAATATGACAATCCGAAAATATAACCCTTGTTTATTATTGAATAAAATATATAAACAATTTAATATAATAATTGAAACAATTATTTATGAATTTCCGAAATTCTTTGAAGATTAAATGCAAGTATCAGAATGATAATTGTCATAGAAAGGTAGAAACATGAGAAACAACGATTCTTTATAAATTATAAGATTACAATTCGAATATTCAATTCAATTAAAAATAATTTACCGTGTATACCCTAATATTTATATGAAAAGACATTTTATTTATTATTTTTCAATTAAATAACAATTAATTTTTGATTTTTAAGAATAAAATAACAAAATAGTAAAGATGATTATTTCCATAATTGAAAAGAAAAAAAATAAAGTTATTCTGGCGAGAATTGAACCCCGTAGCAAACAGATGTCAGGCGAGAGCGCAACCACTGTGCTTTTCGCAGAAATTTGACAATTTTCTCTTGATCGTAGAAAATTTTTTTTCTAATTAATGATTAACTACTGGGACTGATCAGTCGGGGAAGTTGCTGGGCCGGGTCTTCGATTCGGCCCCTTTTCCAACTCGTTTCTAATATCAATTGTCAGAACATATAGCGATCTGAGATATTCGATTTTACTGCTTGTACTCAATAAAGAGATTTTTGCATTTTTCATGCGATCCAACGAACCGATTTTGATGATTTTTTTCTTGGTCATAGAGGATGGACGGCTCTACTGCTATTTTTCATTTTCATCAAAATATAAGCAAATGTAATATTGAAAATGATTTTTTTTTAACATTTCTTGAGCTCTTTTTCCGAAAGTGTTGGTCTTAGTGGTCTGGGCAACAAACTCATCTAAGCCACCGCAAAGACTGATTTTTGTACCAAGTTTCATTCAGATTGGAGTATTTTTACGGCAGTTCTCGTGGGTATATATATATATATATATATATATATATATATATATATATATATATATATATATATATATATACAGAGTGAGCCAAGAGGATGGCCACCTAAAAGTATAAGAAGTTCTAATTGATGAAACTTTATCAAATTCGGTATGTGGCCGTTGTGGCACTTGAACTACCTTTGGGAAATATTTTCCTTGTTATAGCAACCCCCGTTATATGGGGTAGTGCACCCTACTCTCTTATTTTAAATAGAATGGTATATTTTTTATTACATTTTTAGATTCTTTGATAAAATCGAAGGGGACTCTGATGATATGACCTATGGCTTAACGCTGAAGGTTTTTCAGATATTTTAGCTTTTAGTGCAATTTTAATATTTGCAGTGTGTGATTGAAAAATTCGTAGTGAGCTACCAGGTTCTAATTTTGCTAAAATGTTCCCTAGGGACTCTTCTACAAATCCTCAAAATATTTTTCGAATCGCTCGTCGACTAATAGGAGTTTCTTAGAACTCTCCATACTGAGAGCAAACACCCTGTATATATATATATATATATATAGATAAAAATCTTAACGAACGGTGGATATGGGTTCCTGAGGTCCCAAAACGAACCACTGTGCAAAATTTTTTCGGAAATTCAAAAGTGAGGATCTCGTCATAAGCTAATTTTTTTTAAAAAAAAATCGCTAAAAGTATAGATATAAAAGCCCATTTAGATGGAACCGGAAAAGAGATCGAAATCAAACCCGAGAAAACATAAAAGTTGAATTAATAAAAATTTTACTTAATTGTTTGAAATATAATACAGTGTAAACTCTATACAACGTGTCCCATAAGTGACGCCCTTCCTGATAGTTGTAGATAGAGGATGAAATTCTAAGACGAAAAGTCTTATACCATTTTTTAATCTGACCCACACGTAATGAGTAATTAAGTTGGACCATTTATAAATTAACGCTTGCGCGTCTTATGGACAGTCAGTGCCGCATACTCACAATGTGCGGAAAATACGAAAACATGGTAAGGAAGGCGATATAGTGCTATCTTTTACATAGGCGGATATTGTCATTACTCTTTAGTGGCGGGAAGTTTGAAAAATTACGAATGGGTCAAAAATATTAAAAAATGATATTAAATACAAACACATTTCACAATAGCTGGCAACAATAGCAAATGTTAAGCTGTTGCTGTTTTGTCCGTTTGGTGATAAAGCGGCATTATGTGCTCTACCATCTAGCATTCATGATTGCTTATATTGCCGATTTTTGCAGATTATCTGAATACATGGATCTGAAATTTAAATAAAACACGTGATATTACTGGTGTTTAAAATTTATTAGGCGAGAAAATTTGCTTCGAATATATTCATCCCTAGTCTTATATTAAAATATAATTTAATAGTTGCTAAAATTGTTTGGCTTCGATGGTTATCAAATTGTAGTTGACTGCTAACGTGATAGTCCATGTCCGCGTTATCAAATAAACGGTAAACATGGCCATACACTTGCGTCAACAGAAATTGATGTTTTTCCTTGTCAGTATTTCGTCATTGTACTGGCGAAACACTTTTTCGGAAACCATGCAAATCTTAACCACATCTGATGAAGCCGTGGCAAGATTACATTTATTTTTTATTTCTATCAACTGAGGAACATGCATATGACTCGAATCGCCTAATATTTGTATTTTACAAAAGTCCCAGGAAATAATTTTCTTCAACTGAAAAACTACGTACCCAGCAATGTACTGTACGATACTTTCCACATAGGGTGATAATTCCCAACATGAATTAATATATTCATGATCAAAAGTATCTATATCGATATCACCATTACACAAGACCTCATCGTTGGAAACAGTTCCGGAAGCAGAAGAAACGTGCAGAATTTGAATGTCACCAATAAGACAGTTTCCGCTTCCTGCCCCTTCAACTTCGTTTCGAACTAGAAGTTTTTTGTAGGCTACTTTAAATTGTTTTGCGTTGGGATTATTACTGAATTTCCCGCAGCTTCGAATCGCACTAAAAAAGTTTTCTATGTGATCCTGTAACAGCTTATATGACAACAAATAATTTAATCCATAACACTTTGAACAAGCATACAGAGCAAAAATGTTTCTCAGACAAATTACAAATCCTAACAGTCCTGTTTTTTTGCCAGTATAAATTATTATTATCTGCTTCCCCTTGCTATTTTTCAAGTTACATATGTATTTTTCAAAGCGTATGGCACATTCTTTTAATTGTGTGAATGATGTTTCATGCAATGGAATTTCAATTCCCTTTCTTGAAAATATGTTGCGACAGTTGAACATGTCAAAGATGTCATTAAAATTTTGACAAAATGTTACAGTCTCTTGCACATTGTCAAATCCATCAATGCCTAACCCATTGACATACTGCAGTGCTTTAGCCACACTTTCACTTAGGGTCTGTGTAGCCAGCTTCACATTCATTTTATTATCTTGAAATTCTATGTGTTTTTTAGTCAACTTTGTTGCAGCATGCAACCTTTCTTGTTGCTGCAGTTGCTGCAAAGCAACAATATGTTGCCATTTAATTTCGTTGCCATGTGTATTGTAAATAACACCCAAATCGGCAAACAACGTTCGCAGAAGTTTTATCATGTGCGAGGGATCAAAAAATATGAATATTTCCGCATTATTAATCGGATTAACAAAACTTGGATTAAAATGTGGTCCATATTTCGGGCTTGCTCCTAAAGACGTGACCATATATATATTTACAAATGCTCCATCGAATGTAATAGACCGTGTAATAGCTCCAGTGTCATTTAGAAGTTTGAGGCACTTTATCAACAAGTTGGCCCTTTCTTTTCCCGAGAGCCCACAGATAAGAAAATATTCCAAAGCCATCTTCCAGTGACCATTTAAGCCAACTCCGATAATCACAAATGCACTGTTGGCTTCTCTTAAATTCTCTGCTGCAATGCCCTCGACACCTAAATCCTCATACCCATAGTACCTGGCATTATGTTTATTATATAATATTTGCTGGTGGATATGTATGTCATCCATGACAATATTAATAATGCAAGTTGACATTTTCGCCCGGGACTTTATAACTTTGAATGCCTCCTTGGTGAATCCTGCTCTACCATTCACAACAGAATACCACTGTTTTATTGCAGATGGTGATGGGAGTAGATTCTTAAATTTACTTCTTACGTATTGGTAAGCCTTCGCCGAATAAAATTGCAAAGTCAATGCAAAACAGCGAAGCTCAGGGCTGTACTTCATTCTTCTATCTGCTAAATTGCGTTTTATAATTTCTTGAACAGCATCCGGCATTGAATTCTACATTGACAATAAACAACCATAGAATATGCTATTATTACACATTACAGCGAGACATTACCAGTACACTATCAGCTGCTTCTCCACTAATGAGAGTTTTCTTTTTCAATTGTGGCAGACGGTCTTTCATGTCTGATATTTTCTTTACAAGCCTTTTGTTTTTCTCTTTAAGAGACTTGATTACTTTTCGTTGCTCTGCTATTTTACGTTTAGCAAAATCGAGACTTGCTTTAGCTCGCCTTGGTGTTTTGTAAATTTAGAGTATGTGGGACGCAGAAATCGAAATTAAGCAGAAAAATTAACTTATAATAGGGAAATTCTTCTAAACGGGGTTATTTATTATTAAAGTGCCTCTGTCTGGATTGAAAGTCGAGAATTTATTCAGCTCTAAAATCGATTAAATACGTCTTCTAAATTATCTCTTTTCACAATACTCAATAGCAAAATTCGCTAAAAACTGCGAGTCTAGAACGAAAACGTCTACAAGCTTTGGATAAAAATGAACTATCACAAAAATATTTAAAAAAAACAACACTGATTTTTTTCGCTTTCTTCATTGTATTCGGAAACGAGAAGAAAATATTTCGCTTTTTTTACTAGAATGCAATGAAGAAAAGCGAAAAAAAATGGAAGGGTCTTCGAGTGGCTCAAAGTCGTTTTCCGCGCTCAGCTCTTTTTTAGAAGCGCGACATTCAATACGATTTGTTTTTCTCAACTTTCAAATGAGCTACGAGGTTCTAATTCTGCTAAAATGATCTTCAGGGACTACCCCTACAAATCTTTAAATCACTAATAGCAGTTTCATAGGAATTCACTTCATTTAAAAAAAATCTCCAAAGGTAGCAAGTACCTTATATAGCGAATTTTTTTATGCATCTACATGCTGAAATATTAGGTATTAATTCACAAACAGTAAGAAACACTAATAAATATTTCTCTCGTTTGTAATTTGTTGTTAGTCTAATACGTCTAATATTAACTGTCAAAATTAGTTGCCCTGTGCGATATTCAATTTTTTTTTCTAATATCAATTGTCAAAACACATAGCCATATGAGATATGCGATTTTACTGTTAATACTCAATAAAGATATTTTTGCATTTTTCATGCGAACCACTGAACCGATTTTGATGATTTTTTTTCTGGGTCATAGAGAATGGTCGGCTCTACTGTTATTTTAATTTTCATCCAAATCTAAGCAAATGTAATATTGAAAATGTTTTTTTTTAACATTGCTTAAGCTCTTATTCCAAAAGTGTTGGCCCTACCAGTCTGGCCAACGAACTCATCCAAGCTATCACAAAGACCGATTTTTGTACCAAGTTTCATTAAGATTGGTGTATTTTTACCGCAGTTTAACGAACGGTGGATATGGGTTCCTGAGGTTCCAAAACGAACTTCTGTGCAAAAATTTTTCGGAAATTCAAAAGTGAGGATCTCGTCATTAGCTAATTTTTTTTTAAAAATTCGCTAAAAAGGCGAATAGAGACAAATTTCGTGTTTTTCAAACAATATTTCTTAAAATTCCTATTAATTGATAATATTCAAACAATATATCATGTCTAATAATACAATAAGCTCTAGTTTTATTAGGGAAGTTCTCATTACTTTCAAATTCTAATTTAACATCCACTGTTGACGATTGGCTTCATTTTGTTTTGAGCAATCAATAACGAAAATCGTTCGAAATGCAAAATTTGTATAGGTTGTCGTTGGAGTTGCTGTGGAAATCACGATGGAAATCGATAAAAGCTTGATAAGCTTCCGTATATTCATTCTTTTCAAAATAAAAATTTTGATTTTCATATGGATAACATTGTGAATTCGACCATACCCGAAGATTGGTTAATTTTACATGATCAAATTTGCTAATTTCCATTTTTGGATTGCCCTTGCGATCCGTTTAGAAAGCTATGATAGCATATCTTGGTCGTTCTAGATTTGTGGTTGTTTTAACGCTCCATATATTCTTCTTAGTTTGTCTTAATGAGGGTAATTCAAGTAATTCGCAATTTCTGAATCCAGTTTAGTAGTATAAATATGGGACATTTGGACCGGAAGTAGCGGAGGAGGTCATTGACCCTGACGTCATCATTGACCATGGACTGGAAACGGTCTGTCAAGATGGCGTCGCCCTCTACATGTAGCCCCCTAAACTGTCAAAAAATGCCATCACTATATGAAGCCCCCTAAACTGTCAAAAATTGCGTCACTATATGTAGCCCCTGTGACGCGTAGCCCCCTCCCCTAAACTGTCATTTTGTGCGGAATTTAACAGTGTTGTCAACTTTTCCTCTAGATCAAGGTTACCAACCTAATTTTTAGAATAAAGTAGTGTTACCACCTTGACAGATGGGGGGAAAAGTTACAGTAGTGTTACCACCTTGACAGATGGGGGGAAAAGTTGTCTCCTTTTGTAGACAAGTCTAGCCTTGATTTGTTATTTATGTTAACAACAACACGATTTTATGTCAACAACCCTTGTTAACCTTGATTTGTTGTTGTTGTTCACAGGCTAACCTCATTTTTGCGCATGCGTTGCAATAATAGCGGGAGATTTGAATGTCTATTTTGATTAAGGAAGAAATATAAATCTTTTTCAATAAATTTTATTAAAATCTATATTACAAAAATTAAAAGAATTCTTGGCTGAGGATTTCGGACATTTTTGATGTTGATCCTTCTATAGGTTGTCTTTCATCTACGTTGGATGTATATTGCTGTAGAATATTCTCCACTATGTTGAATTCTTCCTCATTGTCTACCTTCAGTCTCATGTACTTAACTGGAAGATTTCCAAATTTTCTTTGTAAAGTTGTTGTTTTTGGAGTGTAATGTAGCTTAATTAGAACTTTATCATCGGTTTTTGTGATCTCTTTCACACCAAATCTATAAAAAAAGAATTATCAATAATTTCAACAAAAAATTTAATTGGTACTTACTGAAAAATTTGTTTCAATACAACATGCAACTTTTCAACCGATAAATTCTTTTTATCTTCACTGTACACAACAATTGTTGATGGGACACTTGCCATAATGAGGATGTTACTTAGATCGTTGTAAGACAATTAATGATAATTTTATATCATCAGTTCTACCTTTATATCAAATTAACTTAACAGCAAACCACAAATTTCCTCTTTCAGAGGTAGTAATTTGTGATAAGCTTTGATATTGTGGTTTTGCGGTTTTAATGATAACGATAGACTTTGCGGCTTCGCTTCCGGGTTTTAGTGATAAGAAATGTAAAAATAGACTCCGATGTTCTGGTTTTGATGATTATAAGAGGTATAAAAGCACATCAATTCGATTCAGATAAATTGATTCATTAGTAGAGAAAGAAAAGAGAAATGTCGAAAACTTTCATATGTTGTTTTTGTGATAAATTTTTCAATAGAAATTATCTATTATATCGACATATAAGACGTGTACATAAAGCAGGTAAATTTATTACAATAAATTTTATCTGTCTGAAAATTTTATTGTTTTAAACTTTTTAGTTCATAAGGAAGAAGAGGAATCCCCATCTACAATCAAATGTCAGCTGTGTCCTATTCATATTTGTGAAAATGATGATGTATATAATTTGAACGTTGATAATTTCCTAAAATAATCAGGGCAAGTGGTTATTCCTACACTTTATCACCATTTATTGCTTTATCGTTTGTTTGAATTTAACCTTGAGTTACATGTGGATTATGTGAAAATGACCGATGAAAATGAACATTTAATAAAAGGTTTCCGATCAAAGATGGCATTGATACATAATGAAGATGAGATACAGTTGAGTTATAGATTGATGATAGAAAAAATTAAAACCAAAATATGTGAGTTCCAAAATAAAAATTGTGGTTGGATATTAAGTAAGATAATTCATTTAGAAATCAATATAATTGAATATAAGCTTTTGAGAGAGTGATTAAGATAAGCTGTAAGAATCTAAAATAGTTTATTTATAGAAGAAATATTAAAACACAATCTAATTATTATAATAAATATATTTATCAATTTCTTGTTTTCTTATTTTATACACGGTAGCCTGTTAATAGGTAAACCTAATCTTACCTGCTGTGAACATTTGAATAGTAAACCATGATGTAATAAAATTATTAGTTTCCTGTTAAAAGGACATCAGGTCCAGTTCTTTGTTGTAAGCCTAAACTTTAGGGGTTCCGTTTATAATGATAAGAGTAAAAGTTTGCGGTTTCCGGTTTCCTGTTCAAATGATAAGAAATTGATAAGGATGAGAGTTTGTGGTCTATTTCAATGATAAGAAATTGATAAGTATGAGACTCTGTGGTTTCCTGTTTTCGGTTCTAATGGTTAAAAATAGATTTTCTGGTTTCCGTTGACAACAATATAAAAACTTCGCTACAAGTTCGTAACGCGCATAGTTCGTTAACAGTGTAGTGTTACACACGTGTAAAAAAAGAAAATGTCTAAATCACAAGTAATTTGTAATATTTGTTTCAAATCATTTTCGAGAAAAGATAATTTAGAACGACATATAAAACGTGTTCATTCGTTACTAGGTAGAAAAAATTAATTACATTTTTCTCTTTCATAACTTAATGTTTATTACAATTTTAGAATGTGAGAGACCTGAGCCTGCAAAGAAGAGGTGTAATTTGTGTTCGGCGGATATTCTTGTTGATAAATGGATTTGTCATTTGCGTACATTAGGTCATCGATTGAAAACAGCAGAATCGTATTCGTCGAAATTGAAGGTGGTTAAGAGTACGTTTCAAGGAAGAATCAATACGTTAATTTTTGAAAATGAAGATTTGACAAATTTGGATGTTGACATATTTTAAAAATCATCCAAAGTTTCTGTAATTCCTGAAATCCAACAAGAACTTATAAGACATAAATTGATTAAATTCAATTCAGAATTGTTTGCAGATTATGTGAAAATGATGGAAGATATAGAACAATATTCTGTTAAAAGTTTTAATACAAAAATGATGTTGATCCAAAATGAAGATGAAATTGAATTGAATTATGACTTGATGATTGATAAAATTAAAACGAAGATGTCTGAATTCCAGGAAAGAGATAGTGGTTGGGCGTTGGCCGGAATTACTCACTTAGAAATTAATATAAATAAATACCAGCCAATTAAAGGAGGTAGTCAATATATCAAACTATCAGAAAAAATTCAAAACAAGCACGCCTGTATTAATATCAAAAATGATGATCAATTTTGCTTTAAATGGGCTATAATTTCTGTTCTATATCCTGTGATTGTTCATGTAGATAGACCAAAGTCATATAATATTGAGAATATAACAGCAAGTACAATAATTTTAGAAAACGGAATAAAACTTGAGTTTGGTAATATGGAATTTCCTTTGAAATCAAAAGACATTGCTAAGTTTGAGGAATTAAATCAAAATATAAGTGTTAATTTGTTTGGGTTGGAAAACGATGAAATTGTTGGTCCACTGTACTGTACAAAATCAGAAAAGAATATACATATTAATTTATTATTGTTAGAGAAAGATGAACGGGCTCATTATGTGTGGATAAAAAATATATCGAGATTATTAAGAACTACCGTCACCCAACATAATGAAAAAATTTTCGTTTGTAATTTTTGTCTAATTCATTTTCATTCGGAAAATCAATTGATGATTCATAAAGAAGAGCGTAATCGAGTAGTTACAATTATGCCAAATGATGAGAATTCTATAGTAGAATTTAAAACTTATGACAGACAATTGGAAGTACCCTTTGTCATTTATGCTGATTCAGAATGTATATTACAAAAGATTGATACCTGTGCTCCAAATCCAAATACATCATCAACAACGAATGTACAGGAGCACATTCCGTGTGCTTTTTCTTATTTCATGAAATGTTCATTTGATAAAAAGCAAAACAAATTATATGTATATGAAGGTACAGATTGTGCTGATAATTTTGTTGAGTCATTAGTGCGAGATATTCGACGTATTTATAATGAAGTTTTGATGGATCCCAAACCAATGGTGATAACTGATGATGAAAAGAAATTTCATATGGAAACGAATATTTGTCATATTTGTAATAAAACTATAGTGGATGATGATAAAGTGGCTGATCATTGTCATTTTACTGGTAAATATAGAGGTCCGGCACATCAAAAATGTAATTTGCACTATCATATTCCGAAATTTGTTCCTATACTTCTCCACAATTTCTCCGGCTATGACTGCCATTTATTCGTTAAATCACTCGAAAAAGTCAAGGGTGATATAAGTTTGATCCCTCTAAACAAAGAATTATATGTATCGTTATCGAAAAGAATTCGAGTCGATGACACCAATACGATTGAATTGAGATTTCTGGATTCCTTTAGATTCATGTCATCCAGCTTGGATAGTCTAGCACAAAATCTATCACCGGAAGATTTCCATACAGTCAAGAAGATGTTTAGTAATCAAGATCAATTCAAGATGATTATTAGGAAAGGAATTTTTCCGTATGAATATTTGGATTCATGGAATCGATTAAATGAAACATCATTACCACCAAAAGAGAAATTTGTTAGTCGACTTACAGCTACAACTTGTAGTGATGAGGATTATGAGCATGCTCAGCGTGTATGGCAACAATTCAATTGTCGAAATCTATCGGATTATATGAAATTGTATTTAATTACCGATGTCTTATTGTTAACAGATATATTCGAGAATTTTAGAAAAGTTTGTCGAAAAATTTATAATCTCGATCCCTGTCACTATTACACGGCTCCCAGTCTATCATGGGACGCTATGTTAAAATATACTGGAATTAAGATTGAGCTTTTAACCGACATCAACATGCACTCATTTATACGACGAGGTATAAGAGGTGGGATAACCCAGTGTTCACATAGACATTCAGTTGCAAATAACAAGTATATGGATAATTATGATCGATCAAAACCAAGTGCTTATTTAATGTACCTGGATGCTAACAACTTATATGGCTGGGCTATATCGCAACCACAACCCTATGGTGGTTTTCAATGGGTTAATGATGTTGAAACAGTCGAAATAATGAATATTCCAGAAGATTCTGAAATCGGGTATTTTTTTGAAGTTGACTTGGAATATCCCGAACATCTACATGACGAACATAATGACTTACCGTTTTGCGCAGAGAACAAAATTACAAAAAATTCAAAATTTTATAAATTGATTACCGATTTAACCGACAAAACAAAATACATTATCCATTACAAAAACTTACAACAGTGCTTAAAACATGGGTTAAAAATCAAGAAAATTCATCGTTGCTTACAATTTAAACAATCATGTTGGTTGAAGCAATACATCGATCTCAACACACATCATCGTACATTAGCTAAAAATACGTTCGAGAAGAATTTCTTCAAATTACTAAATAACGCTGTCTATGTTAAGACTATGGAGAATGTAGATAAAAGAAAGGATGTAAAGATAGTAACAGAATGGGAAAGTCGAGGAAAGAGATTGGGTGCACGTGCACTGATAGCAAAACCGCATTTTCATAGTGCCACACATTTCACACCTAACATGGTGGCAATCCAGTTAAATCGAATTAAGACCTGTTACAATAAGCCAATTTATATAGGATTCACTGTATTGGAATTATCGAAATGATTGATGTATAATTTCCATTATGAGTACATGAAACCAAAATACAGAGATAAATTACTGTTAAATTACATGGACACTGACTCATTAATTTACACAATTGAAACCGATGATTTTTACACGGACATAAAAAGTGATATCGATAACTATTTTGACACTTCAGAATACTCAAGAGATAATGTGTATAATATCCCATTGAAAAACAAGAAAATTGTCGGTCTAATGAAGGATGAAAACAACGGAAAAATTATAAAGGAGTTTATTGGTTTGAGATCGAAAATGTACTCTATTGACGTGATTGATGGAAAATTAATTAAAAAAGCAAAGGGTGTAATGAAGATAGTGGTTAATAACTTGGATTTGTGTGATTATAGAGAATGTTTATATAAAAAGAAAATCTTTTATGGAACCATGACAATTTTTAAATCCAACTTACATAATATTTATACACAAAATTTAACTAAAGTAGCCCTTAGCTATTTTGACGATAAAAGGTACATTAGGAAAAATGGCGTCTCAACATTTGCATGGGGTCATTATCGTATAGAGGGAGAAGAAGAAGAAGAAGATGTAAATGAAATAGAACTGTTGTAGTAGAATTTATATTTAAAATAAAAAAGTACTTTTTATAAATAAGAATTATTATTTACTTTTCAAAAAAAGAATAAAAAAATTTTTTTTTAAAGATTAAATATTTGTACATTCCTGTTCTGGGCTTTGATCTGATTCTTGTTGTTGTTGTTATTGTTGTTCCTGTTGCTGTTGTTGTTGTTGTTGTTGATGATAATATCTTAAATTATTCAACTCTTCACTATGGAGTGACGTCAATAATTCTAAGGATCTTATTTGAGTTTCTAACCGATCTATGTATTTTTTCTGGTCTAATATATGCTCTTCATCTATTAAATGTAAACTAAGTAGATCTTTTATTGTTTGTTCTTGTTCAAGTTGCTTGTATGACAGGTGACTCAAATATCTTTCCATGTAAAAGTATTGCTAGATAATTGAAAATATCGATCAATCAATCAATACGGTTGGAATTTTAGAATCATACATGATTTAAACTTACCTCACACATACAATTTTCATGAAAACTAGACATTTTAAATTTTTTAAAGTATTGTATTACTAAACAACTGAAGAACTGAAGTGCAATAAGATAAACTGAACAACTGAAGCGCTATGAGAATTCTTTTGTTTTTATATGGAAAAACAGACAGGATAACCACAGATAAGAAGTAAAACAAAATATTATTATATGGTTTTTTTGACAAGGAAAAAAATGTTAGGATAACCAAAGATAATTTTTATGTAAAATAAAACACAATTTGGATAAAAAATATATTTTAATAATAAATTCATATTACAATTTCGTTGAAAATATTAAAATTTGTTAAATATAGATCAAAGATCATTCAAATTATTGTGTAATTGACAAGCGGTACAATATACTTTGAATGGATGATTATGTTGATTTTTATCAATATTAGTTTGATGTTGTTTACATATAATTATATTTCTTAAATCTTCATCGTTTTGATAAAATGCTGGTAATTTTAACCAAATATTGGTTAGATGAAGGGGTGTCATTTTCAATAAACTTATTTTAACTAAATTTCTAATACAGTATACTGCATTTTCAGCATCAAGAGCATTATGTAGAATTACTGCACTTTGCGACATAGTAATCTAAATCACTATCACTACTACTATCAGTGTTAGACGATTTTTTTATTTTATTTATCAAGTCTTTTAAAGACCCTAATCTATTACGTGTATAATAACAATTACAAGTGTCTGGTCCACTAGTAATACTACTTTTTGACCAAATACAATCTATATAATGAATTCCATGTTCATTTACAATCTCTTGCATTCTTTCGTACGGCACAAGTCTTTTTAATAAGTTTCTGATGAAAAATTTATCATTTCTATGAATTTTATCATTCAAAAGTAACACCTTAGCTTCATTGATGTAATATTTCAAGTCATACATTTCACACCCATGTACTCACTAATGAACTAAATATAATTTTATAAAATCACTTATTTTTTATCAACTCCTCCAGTTGTACAATTGAATGATAATTTCTGACTATACTAGACAACTGAATACTTTTGAAGAAGATTTCATTTTATATACCTATGCCCCCTCCATTATTATCATAACCAATTTTTTTGTGGTAAAAAATCAATAGTAATCCATTATCCCTTCTTCAGCTTCATCATTTTCATTAAATGTAGAAAGAGATGATAGTAGATCACGAATTCGTTCTAAAATACTCTTGTTTGGACAAGAAATTTTAAATAAGCCTAAATTAAAAAGACCAGACTTTTCTATTTTGTTTGTAAATTCATTAAATTCATAATAATAGTTATTTTTAAAGAAAGTAATCCGTTGGTATATCGAAATACTCCATCAATATTTGTTGGTAAACCAGGAAATTTCTCATAAATTGTACTTGTCCATTTTCTTGTTGATGTACATTCATTGAATTCACTTACTTTATCATTATCATGGAATATATACGTTTTTCCTGTATACGAATGAACTAAACCATGAATTTTGGACTTTATTGGAATATTAAACATATGTGTAGCTATTGTTCCAGATTTAATAGTCACCTGTGGAAAATCCAATCGGTATGCATAGTGATTATCAACAATAAATACGATTTCTCCACTAGGATTTTGATAAATTGATGTGATTTTTGTAAAGTTCCTGGGTAAATCTGGTAACCAGTCTGTTATGAGTAATGGTGAACTATATTTATTCCGTTCAAGATTTATAACCCAAACATATTTTTTGTAAAATATGTATAAATGGTGATTGATAATTAGAAATGTGTTGACTTTTTTTAGCTTACACAAATCAATATTAGGTACTTTTTTCTTCGTTTCATGATTAGGTGAATTTGTATATTTTGGAGGTATTGTAGTTTTTATCTTGGTTTTCGGTGTTGTTGTTGTTGTTGTTGTTGTTGTTATTTTTGCATAATCAGGAATAGTTTCATAACGATTTTTTAAACCATATAAACTTGCTATAGCTAATTTATCATCTTCTGCTAAATCAAGTGTGGCAGTATTAATATCACCACTATATGGAATAGTAGGAAACATAATTGCATCTTCAACATATGAATGATCTAGACCTAGTGTATGTCCAATTTCATGGATAATTGTATACAAAAAGCTTTTACTATTAACATCACGTTCAATAGGTATAATAAAGTCCCATTGTTCATCCATATCAATATGAGCTTCAGTTACATTATAATAAGGATCAGGGAATGTAGCATGTGCCAAAACTTGACCAGGTCCATCAAAGCTAGTACAATTTTGTCTCTCATACATTAAATAATATCTATGGTATCCTCTCGTAAAAGATATAAAAATGTTTGCTTTGGCTGAAGTGAACACTTCAGTGAAATGTAAATTAGAATTCTTTTCCCAAATTGAGAATGCTTTACGTATAATTGTAACAATTCTTGGATCTGGATGATGTGAATACCATGTTAAGTTTTTGTATGGCCATTTTTGAGAACGTACTCTGAATAATGATAAATTATCACTTACACCACAACGTGGACGCGACATAAATTTTCTTGTTTCTTCATTTAATTCACCTGTTACCGGTAAATGAAATAAATCTTGAAAACGAGTTAGAGCGATTTTTAAATCTTCATTTAAATCACTTATTGCACTAGTACTGCTTGATGATGATGTAGTAATTTTAGAAAATGTTTCATTTGATAAATAACCATACTGATTTAAATAATTTGCTGCATCAATAATCTCATTAATTTCACATGATGAAATTAATAATAATGTTAAATATGTGTTTAAACACAATAACGACTTCATTTTAAATACTGCTGCTGAGGAAAATTTTTTCACTATTTATTACCTTCCCCCCACCCTCTATTTAAAAATATGTAGAAGCATTTTATATGTTTCTTTATAAAAACAATATATTAATCCAACAAACAAAATTACAACAATTATCACAATAATATAAAAATACATAAATGCCTCCATTGTTTACTAGGTAATATCTTTAATATCAATCCAACTATTATGCAACTTGTCAAAACCCAACCATTTAACATATAATTTATTCCCCTTACGACGTAAGACTTTCTCAATCAAATAAATACTTGGATAATAAGTTTTCTGTAATTCCTGTTCATAAAAACATCCACTAATTGGTTGACCATTTAAATCTTCCAACATATATGTCGTAGGATTTGTAATGTTAATTTTAACAATTTTAAACAATTCCGTAGTCCAGTTTGGTGTGTAACCTTTATCAAATAAATGTTTACTTTTACTAATACGTACTATATCATTTAATTTAAATTTTGAACCACTAAATGTTTTTAAATTATTATAAACCAATTGAAGAATAGTATTTTCATTCTTTTTATTTACATCTTTAGGTTTCATTTTAATTGTTCTATGTACTGTATATATACTGTACTATATACTGTATATATAAATTGAAATAATTTACTTTTCAACGTTCTTATAACCCGTTCTGCAATTGAAGCCTTTTTAACACTATATGTATGATAATGATTAATTTTAAATTTATCCATTAAAGCACTAAACTGTCTGTTGAAAAACTCCTTGCCTTGATCAGATTGGAGATTCTTTGGGTGACGTTTCGATTGTTTTAATATTATTGTCATTGCTGACGTCACATCATTTGCAGATTTGGATTTTAATGGTTGTGTCCAGAGAAATTTTGAAAAACAATCAATTACAACCAATATAAATTTGTATCCGTTATTTTCTTTAGAATATTTACTAAGGTCAGCCAAGTCCATTTGCCAAAGGTCATCTAAACCTTTTATAATTGTATGACGTCTAGGATAGTTTCTTCGTGCCGGCTTATATATTTCATTGACAACATGTTGTTTTGATGACATTATTTTTTATAGGCTTCACGACACTTACATAAACTATCACTCACCTCACCAGGTGAACATTGATGAACTTCTCTACTGAATATAGAATTTATTAATTTTAGTGTATCTGATGCTACTGGGAGCGGTGTAATACGTTTTGTTTGAGCACCTGTAAGCGACTGTTCAAGTTTTTCAATTCTTTTAGTTAATAAACCAATTTGTGATGTATTATTTGTTAATAGATTTTCTAAATGTTGATATTTATGAAATTTATCTTTAACAAGATTTTTCACAACGTTTTCAATTGTATTTTCAGCAAAGTCCATTTTTAATAATTTATTCGATATCTGTTGAGTTTCTTGTGAATTATTTTTAATTTGCTCCTCAACAATATTTATAGTTGTTAGATATAAATTATTTAGATCGTCAAGTTTTTCAATAACATTTAGTATTTCATTTTGAAATGTTTCTGTTAATTTTTTTTTCATTTCAATTATTTTATTATTTAAAATGATAATATCTTCCGTGTTCCGGTTGTTTTGTTTCTGTGTTGATTTGATTCCCTTATCAATTGATTCTTGGAATACATTATTTTTTCCCTCAGTTTGTTTTAATTGTCCTGTAATTGTGTTGATTATTTTAATAATAATAGTAATTTTTTCATTATACATTTTATTTAACCTTTCAATGTTTTCCACTTGTTTCAGTGTATTTTTCATTACATCATTTATATCATTCAAGCGCTTATCGAATGTGGTAAATTTATCATTAATTAATTTATCGCTCTCTGTAAAAATATTATTAATGTCATATAGTGCTGTTAAGAGCTTTTTTATTTGATCTCTGATTGCCGGTATATCTATGTGAAAAAGTTCTTCGATCTTCGTTCTATTTTCATTAAAATTGTGTTGAATTTTACCATTTAATGATTGAATTTGTTTATCCGTCTGAACTTTATATTCTTCTATTATTCGATCTAAATTCCCAATGTTTTCTTTTGAGGTTTCAATTATATCAACAACTTTTTCAATTTGTCCTTGCACTTCCTGTTTCAGTTGATCAACATAACCTTTAGTGATTGAATCATTTAAATCTTCACCATCACGTAAATTACAAATTCGATGATTTTTTAAATTAAGATTCCCATCACTAGTATAACTATATAAATTGTACCAAGCACGACTTCCGCGATCTTTATTATCATTTTCACTAATTTTTCTCTTCCAAGCACGTCCGAACTAATCGATGCTCATAATCATAATGAATAGGATTAAAGAAAAATATAATGAATTTATACCTTTTTTTTACCTCTTCGCAGTCGTAGATTTGATTCCATTTTGCTGATATCGGTAGTTGTATACCAATAACAGCAAAATGCAATCAAACACTACGACTACGAAGAGGTGATGACTTTCGCTATCATTTTTCTATTTAAAACACGCTCAGGGTCAAGGAAAAATACACGATGAATTTTTGCATTTTTTTTAATTATGAAAATTTTCATACAATACAATAGCATTTGTTAAAGCACACATACAATTTGTTATTGAATGAAATATACAAGTAGAGTTGGATTTATGTAGGCGTGGTTGTTCCGGTAATTCGTGAACAATTGATGAATTATAAATAAATTTCTCAATAAATTCCTTCCTTTCACAAAAATATCATCATATCCAGAGGTCACTTTATTTATAATTTTACTGAAATCTTTTGGATCCACAAAACCATCATCCCACTTTAATCCATGATGATTTTTAATCAACCAATAAACTTGTTTTTTATATTCCAAAGGTAATGCATTAAAACAATATGGTGATTTAAAGATAAAATGACTTATCTTATCTCCATCATAGGTTGCCAGTTCTTTTGGTAGGAATTTGTTGTTGCTTGGAATTCGGAAACCTTGTACATCAACATATAACGATGACATTTTTTACTAATAAATCACACCAGCTTCACGTAGTTCTTCTTCAATGGCACAAATTTCGTTCTGATGTGAATTGTTTCCAGCACGAGTTGATGCATGCAACAATGTCAAACGAGAAACTAACTCATTTGGATCATCCCAATAAATATATTCAATTGGTTTTCGATTATATTGTAGATATTGAAGACCACTCCCACTTGTACTCATAGAGGGGGTACTTAGTGATCTTGTTAATAATGGTTTAATAATGTTCTTATATTTTAATGATGCATCTCCTGAAAGTCCTTTTTTACCGTCTCCCTTTTGATACGCATTTGTAAGAATAAGAATTTCTCGATAAGCATTCAAATCCTCCTGTGTATATTTGAGATCCTTAAGGTTTACAAGAAACAGCAATTTATAGAGTCCTTCTGTACCCTTAAACTCCTTATCTGATATTTTTAAATCTCCATTAGGTTGAATATTTATTATTTTGTTACCAAGTGTAATCTTTTCCGTTGTATTGTCATAATTAATTTTTGTGGTTATTCGCCGATCTTTCTCAACTAACATTGTAATATAGGGTCGTGTAATTTCAGGATATTGATTAACGTAATCATTATAAGTAATCTGAGATACGTTTGATTGATCCTTAAATACTTCATCCTCCTCCGTCTCCTCATCTTCAGAATCAAATAATGGTTTCTCAAAGTCTTTGAATTTTTTGTAAACAGACTCTTCTCGGTACATATGGAAATGATGGAATAAATTGTGAAGATTCCCCAACTTCTTCTTTTTTAATTTTTGGTTGTTGTTGTTTTTCCTTTTTGACAGACTTCTTTTTTTCCATGACAAGTTCATCTAATGGTTTCTTGATCGGCTCCAAAAGTCTACCTATTGTCTCAGTCTGATCAATTTGTTCGGTCTTTAATTGTTTGAATTTCTTTCTGACATTATCAGCTGCTTCTATTAATTTCTTTTTAACTTGTTTCTGTTGTTGACTCAACATTGTCACAGTCGAATAATGAATGTTTACGTTGTATTGAAGTTAACCTTTTTTATAGTTTGATAAAGCAATCGAATCCTTTTCTATAGCGTCCATTACACAGATTTTCATCTTTTACTATCACTAAGAATCCATATTGATCTTTCCAATATTCATTACATATACGTTTAAATGTATTAAAATTCATATCACTTCCCACATTCTCATTATAAATCATCTTTAGATTATGTTCATCCTGTTTGAAAACCACAATCACATTTGCATTGTCACGTATCAATTGTTTTGGTATACGTGTATATGTTTGACATAAATAAAAACAGTCGATACACTTGTGTCGTCCCATAGTCACCATGAAAGGCATAACGTGGTCTTCTAGCACCTCCGTAATGTACCTGTGAGAGGTTAGGGAGCCATTTTCTATGAAGACCAACTCCCTACGAGCTTGTGCAGTGATTACCGCCCAAACCATAACTGACCCACCGCCAAATGGAAGGCGCTCGTGAATGCTGTAACCTAGAATGTGTGGTTTTTTGCCCGGGTTATAGCTGGCCAGAGATATATCAGGGTTGAGGTGTTAATTGGGACAGGTTCGGTCGGGACTCGGGCGCCACTCACTAGTAATCAGTGAGAAAACATAAGACGGCACAAACGGATACTATTTACACTTTATTTACAACTATTTACAATATGTACAAGTGATCGGATATTCTTCCGGGACGGTTGATCCTGGTCGGGTAGTTCGGTTGGCGGTTAGATACGGCCAGAATCTGTATAGTCAATAATCGGATTATTCCGGGTCGCCAGAGAGCCACTGCCGGAATCGGAAAACTACTGGAATACTCTAGGTCGCCAAGAGCCACCGCTAGTGAGGTCTCGATTGGAAGCCGGGAAGGGAAGTCCAATGAATGGTTCGGGATCGAATGGTCCATGGTTTGGAACTCTCTAGGTCGCCAAGAGCCACCGCTAGAGAGGTCAGGATGGGAAGCCGGGAAGGAATGGTCAATGAATGGTGAATCAACGGCCGGTCGGTCGGTTTATATTTGCTCTGTTATCACTGTTGTCTAGCGACCTGCGCGCTTCCACGCTTCCCCACTCCAAGGTTGCGCGCTCACTCCCGGCATATCAGTTGTCGGCTGGCCGCCGCAGCGGACGCTTCGTTACAATGCAAAGTTCAGCGTATCTTTCCCCAGGTCTTCTCCACACTCGTCAACGTCCATCTGACCCAGTGGGGCAAAAACGCGACTCATCAGAGAACAATACCCAGCTCCAGTCATCATCATTCCAACGAACGTGATCTCTGGCAAAGGTTAATCTTGCTGTCCGATGCTGGCGTTGCAACGGGGGACCTGTAGCTATTCTTCTGCATGACAGTCCAGCAGCATGAAGTCTTCTTCTAACGGTCCATGCACTAACGTTGACATTTGTCACTTCCTCCAACTGATTTCGCAGTGAAGCCCCTGTAGTTGTCCTATTCCGCAAACTTGTGGACACCAAAAAACGGTCATCTCGTTGAGTGGTAACTCTTTTTCGCCCAGACCCTGGTCTTCTAGTGATCAGGCCAGTCTCTAGAAAGCGCTTATACACCCTTTGCACATTACAAGGACTAGCACCAACAATTCTTGCAGTTTCACGCTGCCCCCGAACATCTTGTAACAGCGCAACAATTCTTGCCACTATAATCGGATCTAAAGGCATTATGGGCCTGTTAAATCACTACACTTTGCAATCGTTAGGTTTTACACAAAGAATCAACAGTAAACTGGAAAAACAGGCAAGGGAGATGTGAATGTTCAATTAGCGCAAAGGCACATTTTTCATAAAAGTCGTACTTAAATAAATCGAATGACAGCTAATGACAGCTGTGAAATGTCGGAAAAAATTGCTTTAGCGCCTACTAATACTATTATGCCCTTATCAATATTGACCCTAAAATTATTTGTAATTTCTGAAGTGACCTCAATTTTTTGTTCGCCAGTCTAATATGAACATTATTTTATAATTACAATTATTGTATTTTAATTCATATATAACAATCAGCTTTTACTCTCGAGCAAATTTATATGTTTTACAAATATGAAAATAGTGGCAAAAAACGCAAATCCACCTGATCATTCAACAAAGTTGTATTCTGTATTTTGTTTTTATAGATCTCTAATGACTCAAGTAAAATGAGCTTCCGCCCCTTCCGACACTTGTGCACTATTTCAACATTATCGTTGTTCTGCCGGACATCAATAAAAAAACAACGATAATGTTGAAAACTTGCCAATAATATCTGACAATGCTCTCACATTCTTCAGATTGAAGTGCGTTCTAGTAACGTACTCGTCAAATGCGTTTGCGGTAATTCCGTAATGCATAAATAATTGTGAGAAATTTTTTTTAATTTAAGATTTTTTGATTTTAAGTTTTTCGCCAATTCTAATTTTTTTCCGCCAAATTTTGGGGATTATAATGAATATCAACATCAGCATCAATACTGGAATTTTTTGACAGGGTCTGGAGTGTTAAGTTGATATTTTTACATGACAGTTCTTGCTTGTGTAATAAAAATGTGAAGGCATCAATCTGGCTGTTGCTGTCGGCTGATGGTTGCAGTAATTGATAGGCCATTACGGATCTCAGATTACGTCGAAACTTTGCACAATCAGGTGTTACATTATTTGCACCTTTAGCTCTAATGATTGAGAATAAGTTTTCGATGCAATCTTGAGTCAACCTCCGTGTAAAAAGGAATTTGCAGTCATAATTGGTCTTCAAATCATCCCACAGTAACTTGAGCGCATTTATGTTGGCTATCCATCCACTCACACAGTTAGGATTTATATTTCTTTTATTTAAAACTTTCATTTCATTTAAAAACTCAAGATATTCATCTAGTTCCTCTATATGATACATACAGTTTACTGATAGTGGTTTTCGAAATTTTTTGTCTTTATACTTTGCTGAATTGAAAATGTCAAACAAAGTGTCAATTTTTTCTATGAATTCAACAGTATATGCTGCACTGGCTGGCAAGTTATTTATTGCAATGTGACATAAAATGCCAGCATGCACCGAATGGCTAAACGTATGAGCTGCTAAACCGACTCTCATGGGACTAAACGGTGGCAAAGATATACATTTTTTTGTTAATTTAGGTGCCATTCTTGGAATTTGTTGCGAGTCTTTGGTATAAAAGTCAACAATATGTGACCATGAGAATATTTTGTCCTTATGTTGAAAATCGTAATTTTTGAAATTGTTTCCCACGCACTTCAATAAATGAGGTGTATCATATAGAAAATAAATTTTTTCATTGTTTAATGTTATGTATGGATCACTGTCCGTAACAGAAAGTAGTTTCCGTAATTTAACATTAGTTGTGGCCAAATCGCAAACTACTGATCTAATTATGAATCCAGTTCCTTGAATTTTTTGTACAATATTTAAAAATATATCTTTAAAATTATCTGCAGTCATACCATCCTTACTTGAAAAATACCCAATAACCTGTTTAAAATCGACATATAAACCTTTTATCATAACTACCATTGCTTGGTTACATATTTTCAATGAATTTGGGGCACTGGCACCAAAATCTTCAAATCCTGCAAACACATCTCAATGAAATTACGCTTTCCTTGAGAGGAAGCTTTTCACATTTAATTTGCAGCAATTGCAAGACAGCAGATGCATTCAAACCACATTCCACATGCAGATTACTTAGCCAACACCTCAGTGAGGTTAGACTTGGAAGGCAGAAAAATTTTTGGTTGCAAGACATAAGAGCGTGTAGATGAATAGTATAAAGCTAGAGCAAAATCTTTATCATCGGAGTCATACCTTCGTCCCTTTTTATGCCTGCTAGCCAGTCTTAATTGAGTGCGAACAAACTGGTTACATACCTTAGTTCTTCCGCTTGTAAAATTTGGAACATTCTTTTTCCAGTTTTGCTTCGTAGTTTTTGTCTCAGTAGGAGGTTTCGTTTTCTATACTTGCTTAAAAGACTCGTTTTGTTTTTAAGCTTCTTTTGATAGGCAATAATCGATAACTTCAATTGTGCGATTTCTTGCTGTAGGTCGTCAATCTTGTCACTAACTAAGACACCGGAATGTGTTTCAGTCTCGATAGCTGCTTCAATAGCACACGTTTCTTCTACATCAATCGTCAATTTTCTACACCTAAAAACCGATAAAATATTTATAATCTACAGGATATAAAACAGTGGTAGGTATGTTTTTTTGCACATGATTTAAGTAAGGATTAGGTAGATATAGGAACTCACCTGCCTTCGAAATTACTTTCATTTCGGTCTTTTCGTTTCAAAGCATCAGGTTTATTAAATAAATTCAGTGTAGGCACGGATCCAGGGAACAAACTAAAATTATAAAGAACAAAATGTCAGCTTACATTTCTATTACATTTTAACATGAGGAATTATTATTAATAATACATTTAATTATGTATATTATAAAAGCAATAACTAAAGGTACTCTGTAAGATATAACAATTAAGTAGGTGCACTTACCCTTGACTAAACAAATTTTGATTTCGAAAGCATTGTATTTCGAAATGATCTGAGCATACCACAAAGCTTTTGTAAAAATACATTGGTTCTTGAACTTTGAATAATTCATGTAGATCCGCTCGTTTACAGGCAATGATCCATTTTTCCAAACTACACAATTCACACAAATCAGGATGAATATCAAAACCTAAAGAACAACTTTACTTACTTTTTTGGCATCCTAAAAAATGATTTGCTTTCTTTTTGTCGGTTGTAATTATTGCAACCATATACAGCACACACAGCACCACTTTTACAGGACATTGTAAAAAAACACAATAACAAGACAGGAAGGAAACTTGTTTAGTCTTGAAAAAGACTGATTTTAACACGATAAGCAGCAAAAAAAGTAAAAAAAACAGCTAAAGAACAGATCACGATCACAACGTGGACAGAAGCCAGAGATCGGTGTCAATAATGGTAAATAATTATTTATTCATTATTATTATTATTATTATTATTCGGTGCCCAGAAGTATCAACTCAAGCCGCCAGTTTCGCTAGTGTCGCCTCACTGCCGGTTTTCAGTCGAAGTTGGACGTATTATTAAGTCAAATGTATTTGATTTGAGTAACGCCGGCGCACTACACAAGTTCTGTTTTTTGTATATGTGGGTGGTTGGTATTAGTAAATCCAACAATTTCGACAACTTTGCCTTGAATTACTTCGTTTTGACGCCGAACGGTATTCCTAAATTTGGTTACATGATTAATTATACGAGACTCAATTTTATGAAAATTATCTGCAACTTCCACATTATAAGCTTTAAAACTTTTAGATTCATTAAGAAGGAATTGTAAACTATGACGTAGTTCGGAGTTAATTCTTTGTAGTTGGGCTTGGAAACTTTTAGATTTAGTTTAGATAGACGTGGTGGATGTTGCGGCCGCTGCTACCACTATTTGCTGAGGGGGCTCAGCTTCCCTTAATGCCTGTTCAAGCGATAGGTCGTTTTCACGGCCTATCTCATTTTTTACAATCCACCCGAGGTTTTCGAGTGCCTCCTCGGACTAACGCATCGCGTCCATGTACCCCGGATGGTCATGTTTCAACAAGTATTTAGTGAGGAAGCTGTGCAGTAGTATAGTAATGCCGATTTTGGGCCAGTTGTCGGTTGTGCGCATGCGCGAAGGCGGGAAATTCAAATTTTGGGGATATCAGTGTTAGCAAATAGAAACAAATATTGTTTCCGTGTTGGAAACCGTAAATGTAGTCCTTGTAACCTTTCGTACCGGATGTAGAAAGCCTATATATTTTCGTATGGTATTTAATTACTAGGAAGCACATATGCATATCTGATGCTTATCGCTAGTGCGCATGTCTACATTCATATTCGCGTCATATATTCTCGGGCGGAATGTAGAAATAGTCATTGTGTGTTCAGACTAGAACATATCTAGAATACAAAATAATAAATTTGAAGCATGATGTCATCTTTTCTAAAAGATATTAACGTTTCTTTACATTTGAAGCCATTTGTAAAATCTAAAAGTAGGTGACAAGTTTGAGATTGTATCATTTGAAAGGATTCCTACAAAATATGGGGCAAAGGTAGTTGTGGAATGTAAGGAGTTCAAGACCATATTGCCACATCGATTCACCGAAAAGTTTTCGGAAGAAGCAATTGAGAACTTGAATGATGACTTTTCCAAAGAAAGAGTTATTGATTTGGTTAGCGAGGGAATGGTTGGTGAAACCACGAATGTTATATTTGTTGAAGAATAAGCTGCTTAATTGAATGAAAAAAGTTAGTTAACACTTGATAACGATTGTGGATTATAACAATCGAAACGTCGTGTAATTTTGTTTTCAAAATAAAAATAAAGACAAATGGAAGTTCGAGAAAGTTTTTCATTTAACAATGAATCTTTGTCTAAATCCTTTAAGCAAATGCTTAATTGAATATTACATCCATATTATAATGATTTTATGAGCATTGTTCTTTGTTTTTAGTAATAAAGATACATTCATTCTGAGAATTTATGTCATTTTATTTATCTTAAATATGTAGTATCATACCAAATATAACCAACACAGAAAGAATAGATTTTTTTATTGATTTTGATCAATTATTTTATTATTCTAGATTCAAAGTTGAAATACGGCGTTGATCTTTACTGTTATTGAAATTACGTCGACATGTTACAGAGACTATTCTAGCAGATAATTGATATAGATCCTTCAGTATTTATGATTATAACTGTATGATTGTAAGCATATCTATAATATGGTCAGTTGACACTGCAGTGTGAACTTTTGTTTTATGTCAGGTTTTTTATCGCTTATCAAATGATACAACGTAAATCGAATGGAAAAGGTTAAATGAGACTTCGCAACATTCTCAAGATAATATTTATTTTAATTCATTCAAATGTTCAATTATTGAATTAATGCTCTTCAATTTATTCTTGAGCTTGAGCAAACGTTCACTCCGCTGCTTCTGTTCAGCGATGTGTTTTTGCTGAACACTCCTATACCAATTATCTGGATCCAGACTTTCTCTCTCTATCGTGTCCATCTGTTGCTGGAGGCTTGGCAGTAGTTTATTATGAATTTGATCCATGATGTCATATACCACCCTATCTTGAGTGTTCGGAGTCTCATCGTCATCATCCTCAAACAGCTCCTTGATTATTGCAAGGTTCTTTCCTCTGTAAGGATACTGATTATTTATTGAGGTGATCAATGGGATCGTGGCCGACGAAGTTGTTGATGTGACGGTTGTTTTCCTTCCTCTACCGCTTCATTCGTCTTATGCTGTAGTTGCTGCTGCTGCTGAGACTGCGGCTTTTTTGTTTGTTGTTGTTTGCGACGCTGCTTCTGTGGTGGTGGTTTTATTGCTCCTCCTACTTTTTTCATGGTTCTGGGGTCATTGCATCTGTGATAAATAACACTAAGTGATAAGATATTTGCAATAAAGAGCTATAAGTCGTTAACTTACTTCCTTGGAACTGATGTTGTCCCAACAAACTCATCATCATCGGACATCTGCTCATTATTACCGTTGTTCTTTTTAATTAGGCTGAGCCTAGACATTTTTTGTGGTGGTGGTTGAGCCAGAGATTCTTGATGTGATGGTGGTGGTTGTGGAGTATCTGGCAGAAATGTAAGCAGTTGAGGCATACTCAAAGAAGGCATTGATTGATTCCTATATCAAACACGGTTAATTACCCATCAATTAAATAGTAGACAATGATTTATTGCTTAATAACTCAACGTTATTCAGTTTTATCAACATTTTCCGTTAACGTTGGAATCAATAAGCGGTAATTAACCTACAAATTTAAATAAAGCAATAAATAATAAGTACTCACTGGATCGAAGAGTCATATTCTTCACCATTAAAATCCATTAGTAATGTGCTTATATCGATATTCTCTATAATATTTGCATTTGCCATTTTTGTACACACACTTGTAAATCACCCACTTGTAAAAAGCACAAAAACTAAATGATGAATAGAATGAGAGCTTTTCTAGCTTTATACTATTTTTCCGTATATTCAGCATTTTGTTTTCTATCTCTTTCTAACACAAATGAATATCGTACTGTTATTTGTCGAAAGTCACCAAGCAAATCTCAAGATATGGAATCTGCTGCGTCAACGGAATCACAAATGTAACTTTGTTCTCACGGTAAACTTATTTTGCAAATAGAGGAAGCGGTGAAAATTTTAAATGTTTAGCGAATAAGAATGGAAAATTTTATAAATGCAAATTCGTTTAATCAATTTGTAAGATAGATAGAAAGCTGTTGACTCAGCAAAATCACAAATCCCTTGAAAATATATTAAAATATAAAAAATCTATCCTAAAATTAATAAAACTTATCATACAGTCACAAACATTGAATTTTTTTTTTAAATAAGCTTGGGGTCAAATTACAAATGCGTTTTACTTGAAAACCAATCGACAGATTTTGATGCAATAAACTTTGAAATAAAGTACAACTTTACAAGGGAATGTTGTTGTCCTTGAAAGGTCCTCTAAAGCCGAATATATACAAAATTTTCCTGTTTTTCTTCTTTAATATTGGTATCAAATTACAATTACAATTTACTATTTAACGGTGATGAATTGAGGAAAAATCAAGATCACCAGTTTTGCACTAGTTTCAAGACTCTTTCAAGCTACTAGTCAGAAAATACAGTTTAGTGACATTTAAAGGCGTCGCGCCGCCGACGTCGATAATTTTGAGAAATAGAGAAAAACTTTATAAGAAAATGTTGTTGCCCTTGACAAGCCCTATTCAACCATATATAACACATAGTCATTTTCTCTCTCATTTTTTTATAAGTCCGGGCGTCAAATTACAAACGAGTTTTGCTCGAAAACCAATTGACTGATTTTAATCCGGTAAACACTGATCGATTTTGAAGCAAGGTCTCTACCAGATGCGATGTGAGTCAATATTATCGTACGTACCCCTTTATCGGGGTGGAAAAATTAATAATTGTTTACTAAGGGGCTGAAAAAAGTTATTCTTTATATTTTACTTGTAATTGAATTCTATATTCAAAAAATACCCCAGCTAGTTTTCCACCCCCTGACTGAAGATCACCCCATCAACTTCTAAATTTTTTTCTTGATCCTTACATTGTTGCTAGTGCTCTACAAAAAACCTAAGTAAATTTTTTTTCTCAGATCTTTAGTTTAACCGCTACAAGACTTTACACATAGACGTTCAAGACGACCTTATCAAATATTTTATATTTTTAGAGCTCTCATATTCTATTACAGGTGTAAATATTTCGTATTTTCTCTGGAATACAATGGCGAAAAACGAAAAAAATCAATGTTGGGAAGGTCTCTGAGTCATTTTTAGTCGTTCTGCGTGTTTTGTTCGTTTTTGAAAATTGCTACATTACCCAAAACGATGGTTTTTTGACCAACTTTGAGCTACGAGGTTCTACAAATCCTCAAAATATTTTTCGAATCGCTCGTCGACTAATAGGAGTTTCTTAGAACTCTCCATACTGAGAGCAAACACCCTGTATAGACTCCTGGGAGAAACTAGATGAATGCTTTCTACCTCCAAAGGAGAAGTTTCGAAGCCTTTTAACAGAAGAAGATATAACTGATAAAGACTACAATCACGCACTGAAAGTTTGGCATGCATTTAATATCCAAAACATGAGACAGTACTCAGACCTGTATTTGAAAACGGATGTTCTTCTTCTCGCCGATGTGTTTTTGGGGCTTTTAGACAGACCTATACAGCACCTGGACTAACGTTTGATGCAATGTTGAAAACAACAAACGTTCGACTTGAACTTCTTACTGACATAGACAAAGTTCTGTTTGTTGAGAATGGAATTAGAGGTGGTGTCTCGCAGTGCTCGAACCGATATGCCAAGGCCAATAATATTTACATGGAAGATAAATATGATCCGAATAGACCAGACTCATATTTAATGTATTTCGATGTGGATAATTTGTACGGTGCAGCGATGTCGGAGTACTTGCCTTATGGAGACTTTGAATTTTCGAAAGAATTCAATGTATCCGAGATCCTAAATGGTCAAATCTTGCACCGCTAAATACAGCCCTATAAATCAGTTGCGCCCCCATTTTGAAAATTTTTTGCGGGAACTTCAAATTTTGTCAGTGCTGTCATTTTAGAGCGGAAAATTCAAATTTGACAGTGTTGCCACCTATCGGTGTTTTTTTTTGCGAATAATTCATATTTGACAGTGCTGCAAACGGCAACTTTTTCCCTAGATTAAAGTTAGCAACCTAGTTTTGAAAAACAAAGTGTTGTCAACGTGAATTTGACAGATGAGATGGCAAGTAAAATTGTAAACAATAAACAAGTCTAACCTCTATTTGTTGTCATAGACTTGGATATATAGGTAGACTGCTAATGTGAGTAGAAATTTGTAGCCACCATGCGCACTAATATTCATCTGTTGTTTCTTTCCAACAATGCAACAACTATATTTTCTGTCTTTGTCAACAAGTCCGCGTGTTTTACTGTGGCGGACTAGTCAGTTAAATTGAAGGACAGATAGTGATAAGTAGTTAGCTAAAAAGAGTAAGACTAACTTTCGAGGTCATTCGAAGTTGGTTACATCGTGGTGTGAGGATTACATGGTGTGCTCGCGCGCAGCTGCTCCCTCCACGTCTCCGTCCCCCTCCAACGATTGTGACGTCAGGTGGGGAGCATATTATACACTAGAGTTCCTTTATAATACTTAGATAAGAGTTGGGACATGTAGAACCAAAAATCAAAACCACTTGATTTTCACGTGCCTTTTAATATAAAGGAACTCTATTATACACTAGTACCCCGCAAAATACATTCGATTGGTGTGGTTAATCAGTAAATCAATGATAGATAATTATTTGAATACAAATTATTAACATATAAAAACCTTAGTCATTCAATAAACATTTATTTATAAAAATAAGATAATAGACATGTAACAGAAGAATAATTGTATGTAGAAAACTTAAGTTTTGATACATAAAAAGCGAGTAATAGAAGGCTTATTAACAATTTTACATTTTTTTAGGTTGATTTGTAAATTTGACCATTTTCTTTTGTAGCTGGCGTTTACAATTTTCAAAACTAAGTTTCTTATTCATTTCCCGCAACCTAATATAAGTGCGAGTTCGTGATAAATATAAAAGTATTTCAAATGGAAGTTTCAAATCAGGAGATAATTGTTCATTAGTACGATCTGCAACTTTTTTAAAAATCATGTTTTGTCTCGAAAAATTTTCTTTATGAAATTCTAAAAAAACTTGGTTTAAAATTTTCGTTATTTGAAGCAGTCTTGTTGACGGGCTGATTAAATTACCCCTAGATAAGAACTCCAACCAATCTGGAACGGTGGTTTTCGAGCTCGCAACAAGTTTTGTTTCTGTTCCCAGATCTAAATCTTTATATTTGTGTTTAAATCTGTGAGCCACATATCCAGCGATGTATTTAAGTCCCTCTTCAGCAATGTTTTCTGTAAAAGTGAACTGTTCATATGAATCCAAGAGCTGTGTTAAATTTGTGTCTATTTCGAAATCACTTAGTTCTGTTTCAATTTCAAGCGTTTCCACTATTTCAGGTGGTATAAATGTGTAGCTATCACCGAGATCTTCACTATCAACAAACGTTTCACTTACTGCTTCATCTGGAATTATATTCCGCAAAATATTTTGTGAAATGCATTATTCGTTCATTAATGGTTGCACTAAAGACTGTTCCGTCCCATCATCTTCTGTATTTCTATTCATTGTGAAAACTGTTGAAGAGTGTTTTCCTAAAATGTACCATCGCAATCGGTATTTTAGTTCCAAAGCTGTAGGGTAGGTCATTCGTTGCTCCCATGCCACGTATGTATGAAAAAAAATTTTCAATAATATCTTGGTTTAATCTATACGTAATTATATACTCTATACCTAGCCAAGATTTTAAATAACTGAACATTTGTTGTAATGACATATTATTTAGTAAGATGCCTTTTTTAAACGGTACCAAAGAAGTATGCTTTCCAACTCGCATCTGTAACATGAATTCAGTCATATCTTTAAGTATAGTTTGTTGGTTTTCATATTGTGCCGCAACTCCAAATGCGTTCACGCCAGGATGACTTCCGTATTTTGCTTTGGAATTGAACACATCAAACCAGTCATTAAATAATTGAAAAATTCTACTGACTTCTTTCCAGTTTCTATCACCAAAAAACCCATGTGCTCCACACCAAGCAATACATTTGGCCGTTGTGTTAGAAAAAACTGCGCTGCTGGCTTAACTTTTTGTCTTTGAGATCCACGCAACGTGAGGTGATACTGACTTAATTTAAACAAAATTTTCAAATCATCCTTAGATGCATCCAAAATTTTTTCGACGAACGTTCGGTTGATAAAAGTAGTGTTTAAAATAAATCCGTTGTCCAAACAATGATTCCTGGCAAGTTTCAATAAATGGGGAGCATCAGCAAAAGCAAATATTTTTAAATTACTATTTAATGGATGCTGAAAAAAACATTTTTTACCATAACCGACACCAAGGGCTGTCCATAAAGATTGATTTGTTGGACCCATATCGCACGTTTTGATATAATGTCGCAAATTATTTCTTTGGTCATAGGTTGATCGTACGCATAAAAAATAGGCTGCTTCCAGGGATAAAACAGTCCCCTAGCAAAAATTACTTGTGTTGTTTTATGAGGTCCAATAACAGTTTCTGTGGTTGGATCAATGCAAATTCTATTTGAAACATAAATTTCATCGAAAGATAGCACTGTAATACGTTCTTGTTCAGTAAATTCTTTTCCCTTTTGTTCCATTAATTTTAGAACATCTGTCAGTGGCCCCTGATTTAAGTTCAATCGTAATGCCCATCTCCTCAATGTACTACATGCAGGATATGGATAACCCTTTTGACGGAGATATCTGTAACCTTTCGGTGAAACTGCACGAAAAGCCATTGCAGCAGATATATCTTCTGCAGTCCACTTAACGTGTTTCTTGTCAGAATTAAAAATTCTTTTCAACTGTCCCGGAGTAAAATAAGTGCTCAGTTTTTTCGTATAGTCGTCATAAATTGTTTTCTGCATTTCGTCAATTTTGATGGAGCGATCAGAAAGAAGTTTCTTTAAAGATTCATTTTCCAGTTCTAATTTTTCTAGTTTTTCTCTCAACAATGCTATTTCTTGCAGCTCGTCTTTATTAACAATTTTGTTAACAGTCTCATTTTCAGTGACGTCTATTTCACTTTGGACTGGTGGTTGGGAATCACCGATTTCCGCTGAAGTGTTAGTAGCACTACTACACAAAAAAATCAATGGAATACCTAATATTTGTATGCACTTACACAACGTTATTGCTGTTAATTTTTAAAATTTGATCTGTGAAATTCTGTCGGGCACTTTTTTTCATGAGATCCTCTCTTATAGTACGTCTACGCCGAATGTTTTTCAAATTTTGTGAATTTCCAGGCAAATTCTCAGTAGGAATCGCGTCGACTTTCAAATTTCTGGCGTTTAATGGAGAACACAGCAACAATTTTTGTTTTAGGGAAACTGCAAATTGGGCTGAGTCAAAATGCAGTGAACAAATCCTCGCTAAAAATAAACACTTTACTAGTAGATAGTTTTTTACCAAAAACAAAAGTTAACCTCATTTTTCGAATTCTCAAATTATAATTACCGTTCACTACGTTGAAATGATCCTGCCTTCGACAAGCCCTTATCCACTGCTTCTGTAAATCCTCATTTTTTGGAAAATGTGGATAAACGGAAGGATGTTAAGATAGTAACAGAATGGGAAAGTCGAGGGAAGAGATTAGGTGCACGTGTACTGATTGCAAAATCAAATTTCCATAGTGCAGCTTACTTCACACCTAACATGGTAGCAATCCAGTTGAATCGTGTTAAAACTTGTTACAATAAGCCAATTTATATTGGATTTACTGTATTGGAATTGTCAAAATGGTTGATGTATAATTTCCATTATAAATATATGAAACCAAAATACAGTGATAAATTACTGTTAAATTACATGGATACTGACTCGTTAATTTACACAATCGAAACTGATGATTTTTATAACGACATAAAAGGTGATATAGATAACCATTTTGACACTTCGGAATATTCAAGAGATAATGTATATGATGTTCCATTAAAAAATAAGAAAATTGTCGGTCTAATGAAAGATGAAAACAACGGGAAAATTATGAAGGAATTTATTGGATTTAGATCGAAGATGTACTCTATTGATTAATTAAAAAAGCAAAGGGTGCAAGGAAGATAGTGGTTAATAACTTAGATTTAAGTGATTATAGAGAATGTTTATATAAGAAGAAAATCTTTTATTTGACCATGGCAATTTTCAAATCCAACTTACATAATATTTATACACAAAATTTAACTAAAGTTGCCCTTAGCTATTTTGACGATAAAAGTTACATTAGAAAAGATGGCGTATCAACATTTGCATGGGGTCATTATCGTATAGAGAGAGAAGAAGAAGAAGGAGAAGAAATAAATGAAATGGAAATTTTATAAGATTTTTTTTTGTTTTATTGAAAAATAATAAAATTTCTTTAACAAGTGAAAATTGATTATTCTTGAGGATAGCACATTTCTTTTTGTTTCTATTCCTGGCCACTTAACTTATATTAACCCCTTCAATTTAATGATTTGTTTCTCCTTGTAACCCCCCCCCCCACTACTTAAAAATATTTAGAAGCATTTTATATGTTTCTTTATAAAAACAATATATTAATCAAACAAGCAAAATAACAATAATAATCACAATAATATAAAAATAAATAAAAGCCTCCATTGTTCTAAGTAATATTTTTAATATCAATCCAACTATTTTGTGTTTTATCGAATCCCAACCATTTAACATACAATTTATTTCCTTTACGACGTAAGACCTTCTCAATTAAATAAATACTTGGATAATAGGTTTTCTGTAATTCCTGTTCATAAAAACATCCACTAATTGGTTGTCCATTTAAATCTTCTAATATATATGTTGTAGGATTTGTAATGTTAATTTTAACAATTTTAAACAATTCCGTAGTCCAGTTTGGTGTGTAACCTTTATCAAATAGATGTTTTGTTTTACTAATACGTACTATATCGTTTATTTTAAATTTTGAACCACTGAATATTTTTAAATTATTATAAGATGATTGAAGAATAGTGTTTTCATTATTTTTATTTACATCTTTAGGTTTCATTTTAATTGTTCTGTGTACTGTATTATTATATTCATCTGTTACATCCTTGAGAATTTTAACCCATTTATAAGATGCATTTGTTGTAAATAATTTAAATAATTTACTTTTTACTGTTCTAATAACTCGTTCTGCAATTGACGCCTTTTTAACACTATATGTATGATAATTTTAAATTTATCCATTAAAGCACTGAACTGTCTATTGAAAAACTCTTTTCCTTGATCAGATTGAAGATTCTTTGGGTAACGCTTCGATTGTTTTAATAGTGTTGACATTGCTGACGTCACATCATTTGCAGATTTAGATTTTAATGGTTGAGTCCAGAGAAATTTTGAAAAACAATCAATCACAACCAATATAAATTTGTATCCGTTATTTTCTTTAGAATATTTACTAAGGTCAGCCAAGTCCATTTGCCAAAGGTCATCTAAGCCCTTTATAATTGTATGACGTCTGGGATAGTTTTTTCGTGCCGGCTTATATATTTCATTAACAACATGTTGTTTTAATGATGACATTATTTTAAATTTCTCAAAATTTGCTCACCAAGTGAACATTGATGAGCTTATTTATTGGATATTGAACTTATTAATTTTAGTGGATCTGATTGTGGAAGAGGTGTGATACGTTTTGTATGAGCACCTGTAAGCGACTGTTCAAGTTTTTCAATTCTTTTAGTTAAAATGATAAGATCTTTTGTGTTCTTGTTTTGTTTCTATGTTGATTTGATTTCCTTGTCAACTGGTTCTTGGAATACATTATTTTTTCCTTCAGTTTGTTTTAATTGTCCTGTAATTGAGTTGATTATATTATTAATAATAGTAATTTGTTCATTATACATCTTATTTAACCTTTCAATGTTTTCCACTTGTTTCATTGTATTTTTCATTACATCACTTATTTCATTCAAGCGCTTTTCGAATGTTGTAAATTTATTATTAATTAATTTATCCCTCTCTGCAAAAATATTATTAATGTCATATAGTGCGGTTAGGAGCTTCTTTATTTGATCTCTAATTGCTGGTATATCTATGCGAAAAAGTTCTTCGACCTTCGTCCTATTTTCATTAAAATTGTGTTGAATTTTTCCATTTAATGTTTGAATTTGTTTGTCTATTTGAACTTTATTCTCTTGTATTATTCGATCTAAGTTCTTAATGTTTTCCTTTGAAGCTTCAATTACATCAGTGACTTTCTCAATTTGTTCTTTCACTTCTTTTTTCAGCTGATCAACATAACCCTTGGTGGTTGAATCATTTAAATCTTCAGCTTCACGTAAATTACAGATTCGATGATTTTTCAAATTAAGATTCCCATCACTAGTATAACTATATAAATTGTACCAAGCATGACTTCCGCTATCTTTATTATCATTTTCACTAAATTTTCTCTTCCAAGCACGTCCGAATTTGTCGATGCTCATTATGATACTGAATAGGGTTAAAGAAAAGACAATGAATTTATTAATTTTTTTATTGTTCATCATTATGGAAATTCTCATATAATACAGTAACATTGGTTAAAGCACACATACAATTTGTAATTGAATGAAATATACAAGTAGGTATAGATTTATGTAGGCGTGGTTGTTCCGGTAATTCATGAACAATTGTTGAATTATAAATAAAATTCTCAATGAATTTCTTCTTTTCCAATCCCTTTACAAAAATATCAATATATCCAGAGGTCACTCTACTAATAATTTTACTGAATTCCTTCGGATCCACAAAACCATTATCCCACATTAATCCATGATAATTTTTAGTCAACCAGTAAGCTTGTTTTTTATATTCCAATGGTAATGCATTAAAACAATACGGAGATTTAAAGATAAAATGACTTATCTTATTTCCATCGTAAGTTGCTAATTCTTTTGGTAGGAATTTGTTATTGCTTGGTATTTGGAAACCTTGTACATCAACATATAACGATGACATTTTTTACTAATAAATCACACCAGCCTCACGTAGTTCTTCTTCAATGGCACAAATTTCGTTCTGATGCGAATTGTTTCCAGCACGAGTTGATGCATGTAACAATGCCAAACGAGAAACTAACTCATTAGGATCATTCCAATAAATATATTCAATTGGTTTTCGATTATAACGTAAATATTGAACACCACTCCCACTTGTACTTGTAGTAGGGGTAATTAGTGATCTCGTTAATAATGGTTTAATAATGTTGTTATATTTTAATGATTTATCTCCTGAAAGTCCTTGTTTTTTGCCGTGTCGCTTCTGATACGCATTTGTGAGAAAAAGAATTTTTTTATACGCATTCAAATCCTCATTTGTATATGAAAGATTGTCAAGCTTTATAAGAAACAGCAAATTATAGAGTCCTTCTGTACCCTTAAACTCTTCATCTGATATTTTTAAATCCCCATTAGGTTGAATATGTATTATGTTGTCAGCAAGTGTAATCTTTTCCGTCGTATCATAATAATTAAGTTTTGAGGTTATTCGTCGGTCTTTCTCAATTAACATTCTTACATAGGGTTGTGCAATTTCAGGATATTGATTAATGTAATCATCATAAGCAATGTTAGATATTTTTGATTGATCCTTAAGGGTGATTGTGAATTGAAAGCCAGAAACCGGTCACTAGTTTGAACACCTGCTTGTTGTCTCTTGGCGAATTTTAGTGGGCAGTCGTTATTATTGTAAGAGGCGTGGTTTGTCTTGCATAATAATAATAATAATCCTTCTAATTTTATGATAATTCAATAATAATAAAATTAATAATACCTATTATTATTATTATTATTGTTGTTGTTGTTGTCATTATTCTTATTATTGTTGTTGTTGCTATTGTCATTATTATTATTATTATTATTATTATTTATTGGTCTCCACATTATTCAAAATAATGGATATACATATACAATATGCCGGAAATATACCATATTTCTTAGGCATGATCTTCAAATTTTCTTTAGTGGATTACTTTTCTAATAATGTGGGCCGTTCTCAATAAGACTGTTTTTTGTAAAATTTGGATGTTATGTTGACCAGGTACTTCATTGATAATTTTATATAGGTTTTTCGAAATTAATCCAGTTGTTCCAATTATGACGGGTATAATTTTGACTTTCATGTTCCACATACGCTGGATCTCGATCTGTAGGTCACTGTATTTGATCCGTTTTTCGGCTTCTTTCTGTAACAGATTATAATCGGATGGTATAGCAACATCTATAATAAGACAATTGTTATTTTTCTTATCTTTGATTATAATATCAGGTTTATTTGCTGGTATGTGCAGTAGTATAAATGTGCCGATTTTGAAGCGGAAGTCAGGTTGCGTTTTATGTATATCTGGTTGCCTACCCTCTCTTGTGTGACTTGCGCTACATTTAGAGACAAGATGGTGGATAATTTTAAATTTCAAGATGGCACTAGTGTGACGTCAGGAGTCTACACCTCCTGCGCAGAAAAGCCTAGCCTTGAATGTAGCGGATAATTTGAAATGGCGCTAGTCAAGAGTTTTGACACACCCAAAAATATGCGCCTGCGCAGAAAAGCGGGTAATTTGAAATGGCGGTGTGACGTCAAAATTTTTGAAACAACAACAACCCTTGCGCAGTAAAGTCTAGTCTTGACTTCGCCTGCGCACAAAGTCAAAATTTGTGCAGACAAGCCTTGACAACACCCTATCAACAAAATACCAATCTCTGAAAATTAGAGGAAATGGAGAAGGAAAAAAAAACAATACTCATGGATTTATTTCAATTTTCTTTAATAAATAATTGTAGTAATTTCTGGCAGTACCACATACATTTCTGGATGTGGTGGTGGCGGTGGCGGATCAGATTTATCTAAAAAAATTAATAAGCATTAAGTTACACGAATTTTCACTACTAAAAAATGCTTACTTGTAATTCGTACCCAGACGGTTTCCCCGTCTGGGCCTAATTTCGCGCTGTAAATTTTGTTATTTACAACAATTTGGAAATAAGTATCTAAGGTACCATAAATAGGGAGGGCGTGACCCCCTCTATTATGGCATATTCAAACTACAAAACACAAAATTAGAAATAATTGTAAAAAATAATCAAAGAAAACTTACATGTTTGTTGAACTTATTGGAAAAATATTCTTTAACTTGATCTAAAAGTTATAATCAAATTATTTAAAGAAAATCACTAAAATTTGCTTATACATACCCATCTTTTTCCGTGTTTTGTTAAATACTGAATTTTATAAGTTAAAATTCAATTGCGTTATCATAAAAACGGAAAACTAAAAACCAACATAAAGAGGGAGAAATGAAGTCATTTTCAACAAAATTATCAACTTTTTCTTTGGTTCTTTTGGAAATTTAGAAGCCACATAAAAATTGATAAAGAATTATTTTTGAACAATTTGTAAATTATTTGTTTTTATTTCAAACGACAAAGATAATACAAAATATTAAAAATTAATAATTTCGTGTTTTAAAAAATATTTCTTACAATTCCTGTTAATTGATAATATTCAAACAATTTATCATGTATAATAATACAATAAGCTCTAGTTTTATTAGGAAAGTTCTCACTACTTTCAAATTCTAATTTAACATCCACTGTTGACGATTGTATGGCTTCGTTTTGTTTTGAACAATCAATAACGAAAATTGTTCGAAATGCAAAATTTGTATAGGTTGTCGTTGGAGTTGATGTGTGATTATAATGAAAATCCCGATGGAAATCGATAAAAGCTTGATAAGCTTCTGTATATTCATTCTTTGCGAAATCAAAATTTTGATTTTCATATGGATAACATTGTGAATTTAACCATACACGAAGATTGGTTAATTTTACATGATCAAATTTACTAATTTCCATTTTTGGATTGTCTTTGCGATCCGTTTGGAAAGCTATGACAACATATCTTGGTCGTTCAAGATTGGTGGTTGTTTTAACGCTCCATATATCCTTCTTAGTTTGTCTTAATGAGGGTAATTCAAGTAACTCCCAATTTCTGAATCCAATTTGAACTGGAATATTCTTATTCATTTGATCTAAAAGATATACTTTCGATTGATCACTTGGATATACATGTTTCAATTTTAAGCATAAGTCTTGAATTTTAACTGTAGCTATTTTTGTTCCACTACTACGATAACAATTATCATCAGATCGACCGCGTACTAATCGAATCTTGTGTTTTCCATTGATGATTGTCTTGTAATCGTGAAAACAAGCAAATAGAAATGACAATGGGATTCGTAGATTCACAGATTTCTTATCAGATGCTAGAGTTACTATTGTACCACTATCAGGACACCAACCAGCGGTTTCTAAAGCCCTACTCTCATCATGATTATAACACAATAGACCTTTAATAGTTGTTGTTGTTCCAACATCTCGTACTTTTTCTATTTCTTTACCATTTAATTCATATGCAATTGAATCGAATAGATATGCTCCAAAGTTATTAGTTAATTCACAATCACCAGTGGATGCTGCACTAGCAATCTCTTCAAATGTACAAGTTAAATATAGAAATGATTCACAAAATGAAATAAATATATCCTGTTGATTGATATTGATTTCGATTTCATCATTATTTTGAAAGGATGAAATTGTTGGATGATACGTGTGATATTCTTCTTTTTCAATACTATCGTCGAACTTTAATTTTTTGTATATTTGTAGTTTTTCGGACATTATAACCAAGATCTTTTAATATTTGAATACTTGCTTGTGTTAATAATGATGATGATGATGACGATAACTTACTAATGGGGGATGATTGAATCTGAGGGATTTTATTACAATTACCCCCACCACTACTACTACTACTACTATGAAAAACTAATCCCATTATTTTTCAATTCTAATCTAATAACAATTTCTTCTTTTTGAAAATTCACCAAGATACCGTTTTGATCTAACACTTTGATGGTGAAATTGTCAATGGAACGTTTATTCAATATGGGTAAATATATATGATTTTTTGGTTCAATATTTATAGCATAACCTGGATCTACAGCAGGTGCAAATTCATAAATTGTATGTGATTGTTGACTGTTGTAGTATGATCCTGTTGTTATATTACATTCAATACGAATTGATAAGACCTTGATAATTTCTACCGGTTGATCTGATGAATGAAATTGGTTTGAATTTTTTTTGAAAATCCTAATAACGTTCCGATGCCATCATTTTTGGTGAAATCGATTTCATATTTACTTTCCAATTCACACTTTAATGTATTGTTGTTTGGTTTCAATGAAAGAATTTTCGATTTATCAACATTGGTTGAATTAAGCTGTTGTTGTAGGTAGTCTTCAATGTGTGTTATCTCATATGCACCAGTAGGGATGGTTATCTCTTTTTCTACACCCTTATCCTTATAGTAAAATTTATTTTGTCCTTCTTCAATGTTTGGTATAGTATTGTATGTGTGGAAACCAATTAGAGCTAATGAATAACTACAATTTGGATTTAAATTGATTGGTGGATAAAAGTCTGCAGATAAGACACTGCTACGACCTTTCAGTGTGAATGTTAAAGACATGACTGATATAATTTTCAAACACCTTTATTATATAAGAATTTCAAACATAAATGTCCACAGTTATAGGTGTTTGATTTTTGTAGATTGTTATAATTAAAAGAAATATTTTTACATTTCCAATAGTTAATTAATTCTTTTGGTGGTTTGAGATTTCCATAACTATCAAAATATAATACTTTATTATTTTGTTTCAAATAAGCTACCCAGTGTGTACCACTACCTTCTCGACAATCTAAATTAACAATACCTGATTCATATTTTTTAGTTTTTAAGGGTAAATCATCATTTTATGTTTCATCAAAAACAAGCCATTGCCTTTTTTTCCTAAAGCAATTGCTTCCATTGTTTTATTATGACGTTCGGACTCTTCCAATTTCTTTCTTGCTGCCTTAGCATCATTTACGGCCTTAGCTACAGCTGCTGCACCACCTGTTAGTGCCCCGAGGGCAGATAATCCCCCAAATATTAAGGGTAGAAAACCTCCGGATTTTTGTGGTAGAGGAATAAGTCGAGGTAAACGAATATGTTTACGACCACCAGCTTTTTTAACAGCTACACGAGCTGCTTTTACTATTGTTCCAAAATTATCAGATACATTAACAATCTTCTTTAATGGATCAATAATACTCTTTTTAAATGCATATTTTTTTGATTGTCGTCGTCGTTGTCGCCGTTGATGACCCATTCCAAAATTTTGTTTAGCTTTGTATTTGTAACCAAATAGGCAGCTGTTTTCTCACCAAATGAGGCGTCACGTGACTTAACTCTCTCCCAGGCTCTGTTTTCTAGCACTTTATCAGCTCTATGTCGATCTTCTAGATTTTTACTTTGTGAATACGCTATATCGTGTTGTTTACATGCACGATCTAATTCATTAATTCCTGGATCACCTCTTTGTAATCTTTTAGCTAATTTCGTACCAGGTCCACAATATTGATATCCTGGGATGTGTAGTTCAATTGGTAATTTATTAATTAAGCTATTAAGAAGACCACCACCACCTTTGAACGTCAACATTAAACTGAGAGAAAGGTGTTTTCGTCTGTGTTCTTATATAAATACCTAGGGATCGATATGTTTTCAGTGTTTATGATGAATGTTGTTAAACATAACCTATCTCTTAAGATACATAATCATGATGTATCAGTTTCAACAAAGGAAGGGCACAGACACAGTCCCTTACTTCCGAATACGATGAGAACGATAACTTGTGGACCGAGCGGATGTGGTAAAACTAATGTGATAATGAGTCTTATGTTGGAACCGAATGGATTACGTTTTGAAAACGTGTATATATTTTCAAAGTCACTTTTTCAACCAAAATATGAATTTTTGAAGAATGTTCTTGCAAAAGTTAAAGGAATTGGATATTTTCCATTTACGAATAATGCTGAAATAATTCCTACATGTGATGCAGAAAATAATTCAATATTTATCTTTGATGATGTGTCCGTATCTGTTGAACAGGAAAAAATTAGAGAATATTTCAGTATGGGACGACACAAGTGTATCGATTGTTTTTATTTATGTCAAACATATACACGTATACCAAAACAATTGATACGTGACAATGCAAATGTGATTGTGGTTTTCAAACAGGATGAACATAATCTAAAGATGATTTATAATGAGAATGTGGGAAGTGATATGAATTTTAATACATTTAAACGTATATGTAATGAATGTTGGAAAGATCAATATGGATTCTTAGTGATAGTAAAAGATGAAAATCTGTGTAATGGACGCTATAGAAAAGGATTCGATTGCTTTATCAAACTATAAAAAAAGTTAACTTCAATACAACGTAAACAGTCATTATTCAACTGTGACAATGTTGAGTCAACAACAGAAACAAGTTAAAAAGAAATTAATAGAAGCAGCTGATAATGTCAGAAAGAAATTCAAACAATTAAAGACCGAACAAATTGATCAGACTGAGACAATAGGTAGACTTTTGGAGCCGATCAAGAAACCATTAGATGAACTTGTCATGGAAAAAAAGAAGTCTGTCAAAAAGGAAAAACAACAACAACCAAAAATTAAAAAAGAAGAAGTTGGGGAATCTTCACAAATTATTCCATCATTTCCATATGTACCGAGAAGAGACTCTGTTTACAAAAAATTCAAAGACCTTGAAGAACCATTATTTGATTCTGAAGATGAGTAGGCGGAGGAGGATGAAGTATTTAAGGATCAATCAAACGTATCTCACATTGCTTATAATGATTACATTAATCAATATCCTGAAATTACACGACCCTATATTAAAATGTTAGTTGAGAAAGATCGGCGAATAACCACAAAAATTAATTATGATAATACAACGGAAAAGATTACACTTGGTAACAAAATAATAAATATTCAACCTAATGGAGATTTAAAAATATCAGATAAGGAGTCTAAGGGTACAGAAGGACTCTATAAATTGCTGTTTCCTGTAAACCTTAAGGATCTTAAATATACACAGGAGGATTTGAATGCTTATCGAGAAATTCTTATTCTTACAAATGCGTATCAAAAGGGAGACGGTAAAAAAGGACTTTCAGGAGATGCATCATTAAAATATAAGAACATTATTAAACCATTATTAACAAGATCACTAAGTACCCCCTCTATGAGTACAAGTGGGAGTGGTCTTCAATATCTACAATATAATCGAAAACCAATTGAATATATTTATTGGGATGATCCAAATGAGTTAGTTTCTCGTTTGACATTGTTGCATGCATCAACTCGTGCTGAAAACAATTCACATCAGAACGAAATTTGTGCCATTGAAGAAGAACTACGTGAAGCTTGTGTGATTTATTAGTAAAAAATGTCATCGTTATATGTTGATGTACAAGGTTTCCGAATTCCAAGCAACAACAAATTCCTACCAAAAGAACTGGCAACCTATGATGGAGATAAGATAAGTCATTTTATCTTCAAATCACCATATTGTTTTAATGCATTACCTTTGGAATATAAAAAACAAGTTTATTGGTTAGCTAAAAATCACCATGGATTTAAGTGGGATGATGGTTTTGTGGATCCAAAAGATTTCAGTAAAATTATAAATAAAGTGACCTCTGGATATGATGATATTTTTGTGAAAGGATTGGAAAAGAAGGAATTTATTGAGAAATTTATTTATAATTCATCAATTGTTCACGAATTACCGGAACAACCACGCCTACATAAATCCAAATCTACTTGTATATTTCATTCAATAACAAATTGTATGTGTGCTTTAACAAATGCTATTGTATTGTATGAAAATTTTCATAATTAAAAAAAAATGCAAAAATTCATCGTGTATTTTTCCTTGACCCTGAGCGTGTTTTAAATAGAAAAATGATAGCGAAAGTCATCACCTCTTCGTAGTCGCAGTGTTTGATTGCATTTTGCTGTTATTGGTATACAACTACCGATATCAGCAAAATGGAATCAAATCTACGACTGTGAAGAGGTAAAAAAAAAGGTATAAATTCATTATCTTTTTCTTTAATCCTATTCATTAAAGCATCGATAAATTCGGACGTGCTTGGAAGAGAAAAATTAGTGAAAATGATAATAAAGATCGCGGAAGTCGTGCTTGGTACAATTTATATAGTTATACTAGTGATGGGAATCTTAATTTAAAAAATCATCGAATCTGTAATTTACGTGATGGTGAAGATTTAAATGATTCAACCACTAAAGGTTATGTTGATCAACTGAAACAGGAAGTACAAGGACAAATTGAAAAAGTTGTTGATATAATTGAAGCTTCAAAAGAAAACATTGAGAATTTAGATCGAATAATAGAAGAATATAAAGTTCAGACGGATAAACAAATTCAAACATTAAATGGAAAAATTCAACACAATTTTAATGAAAATAGAACGAAGATCGAAGAACTTTTCCGCATAGATATACCAGCAATCAGAGATCAAATAAAGAAGCTCTTAACAGCACTATATGACATTAATAATATTTTTACAGAGAGCGATAAATTAATTAATGATAAATTTACCACATTCAATAAGCGCTTGAATGACATAAGTGATGTAATGAAAAATACAATGAAACAAGTGGAAATCATTGAAAGGTTAAATAAAATGTATAATGAAAAAATTACTATTATTATTAAAATAATCAACACAATTACAGGACAATTAAAACAAACTGAGGGAAAAAATAATGTATTCCAAGAATCAATTGATAAGGAAATCAAATCAACACAGAAACAAAACAACAGGAACACGGAAGATATTATCATTTTAAATAATAAAATAATTGAAATGGAAAAAAAATTAACAGAAACATTTCAAAATGAAATACTAAATGTTATTGAAAAACTTGACGATCTAAATAATTTATATCTAACAACTATAGATATTGTTAAGGAGCAAATTAAAAATAATTCACAAGAAACTCAACAGATATCGAATAAATTATTAAAAATGGACTTTGCTGAAAATACAATTGAAAGCGTTGTGAAAAATCTTGTTAAAGATAAATTTCATAAATATTAACATTTAGAAAATCTATTATCAAATAATACATCACAAATTGGTTTATTAACTAAAAGAATGGAAAAACTTGAACAGTCGCTTACAGGTGCTCAAACAAAACGTATTACACCGCTCCCAGTAGCATCAGATACACTAAAATTAATAAATTCTGTATTCAGTAGAGAAGTCCATCAATGTCCACCTGGTGAGGTGAGTGATAGTTTAGGTAAGTGTCGTGAAGCCTATAAAAAATAATGTCATCAAAACAACATGTTGTCAATGAAATATATAAGCCGGCACGAAGAAACTATCCTAAACGTCATACAATTATAAAAGGTTTAGATGACCTTTGGCAAATGGACTTGGCTGACCTTAGTAAATATTCTAAACAAAATAACGGATACAAATTTATATTGGTTGTAATTGATTGTTTTTCAAAATTTCTCTGGACACAACCATTAAAATCCAAATCTGCAAATGATGTGACGGCAGCAATGACAATAATATTAAAACAATCGAAACGTCACCCAAAAAATCTCCAATCTGATCAAGGCAAGGAGTTTTTCACCAGACAGTTTAGTGCTTTAATGGATAAATTTAAAATTAATCATTATCATACATATAGTGTTAAAAAAGGCTTCAATTGCAGAACGGGTTATAAGAACGTTGAAAAGTAAATTATTTCAATTTATATATACAGTATATAGTACAGTATATATACAGTACATAGAACAATTAAAATGAAACCTAAAGATGTAAATAAAAAGAATGAAAATACTATTCTTCAATTGGTTTATAATAATTTAAAAACATTTAGTGGTTCAAAATTTAAATTAAATGATATAGTACGTATTAGTAAAAGTAAACATTTATTTGATAAAGGTTACACACCAAACTGGACTACGGAATTGTTTAAAATTGTTAAAATTAACCTTATAAATCCTACAACATATATGTTGGAAGATTTAAATGGTCAACCAATTAGTGGATGTTTTTATGAACAGGAATTGCAGAAAACTTATTATCCAAGTATTTATTTGATTGAGAAAGTCTTACGTCGTAAGGGGAATAAATTATATGTTAAATGGTTGGGTTTTGACAAGTTGCATAATAGTTGGATTGATATTAAAGATATTACCTAGTAAACAATGGAGGCATTTATGTATTTTTATATTATTGTGATAATTGTTGTAATTTTGTTTGTTGGATTAATATATTGTTTTTATAAAGAAACATATAAAATGCTTCTACATATTTTTAAATAGAGGGTGGGGGGAAGGTAATAAATAGTGAAAAAATTTTCCCCAGCAGCAGTATTTAAAATGAAGTCGTTATTGTGTTTAAACACATTTTTAACATTATTATTAATTTCATCATGTGAAATTAATGAGATTATTGATGCAGCAAATTATTTAAATCAGTATGGTTATTTATCAAATGAAACATTTTCTAAAATTACTACATCATCATCAAACAGTACTAGTGCAATAAGTGATTTAAATGAAGATTTAAAAATCGCTCTAACTCGTTTTCAAGATTTATTTCATTTATCGGTAACAGGTGAATTAAATGAAGAAACAAGAAAATTTATGTCGCGTCCACGTTGTGGTGTAAGTGATAATTTATCATTATTCAGAGTACGTTCTCAAAAATGGCCATACAAAAACTTAACATGGTATTCACATCATCCAGATCCAAGAATTGTTACAATTATACGTAAAGCATTCTCAATTTGGGAAAAGAATTCTAATTTACATTTCACTGAAGTGTTCACTTCAGCCAAAGCAAACATTTTTATATCTTTTACGAGAGGATACCATAGATATTATTTAATGTATGAGAGACAAAATTGTACTAGCTTTGATGGACCTGGTCAAGTTTTGGCACATGCTACATTCCCTGATCCTTATTATAATGTAACGGAAGCTCATATTGATATGGATGAACAATGGGACTTTATTATACCTATTGAACGTGATGTTAATAGTAAAAGCTTTTTGTATACAATTATCCATGAAATTGGACATACACTAGGTCTAGATCATTCATATGTTGAAGATGCAATTATGTTTCCTACTATTCCATATAGTGGTGATATTAATACTGCCACACTTGATTTAGCAGAAGATGATAAATTAGCTGTAGCAAGTTTATATGGTTTAAAAAATCGTTATGAAACTATTCCTGATTATGCAAAAATAACAACAACACCAAAAACGAAAATAAAAAATACAATAACTCCAAAATCTACAAATGAAGCAAAGAAGAAAATTGATTTGTGTAAGCTAAAGAAAGTAAACACATTTCTAATTATCAATCACCATTTATACATATTTTATAAAAAATATGTTTGGGTTATAAATCTTGAACGGAATAAATATAGTTCACCATTACTGATAACAGACTGGTTACCAGATTTACCGAGGAACTTTACAAAAATCACAGCAATTTATCAAAATCCTAGTGGAGAAATCGTATTTATTGTTGATAATCACTATGCATACCGAGTGAATTTTCCACAGGTGACTATTAAATCTGGAACAATAGCTACACATATGTTTAATATTCCAATAAAGTCGAAAATTCATGGTTTAGTTCATTCGTATACAGGAAAAACGTATATATTCCATGATAATGATAAAGTAAGTGAACTCAATGAATGTACATCATCAAGAAAATGGACAAGTACAATTTATGAGAAATTTCCTGGTTTACCAACAAATATTGATGGAGTATTTCGATATACCAACGGATTACTTTATTTCTTTAAAAATAACTATTATTATGAATTTAATGAATTCACAAACAAAGTAGAAAAATCTGGTTTTATTGATTTAGGCTTATTTGAAATATCTTGTCCAAACAAGAATATTTTAGAACAAATTCGTGATCTACTTTCATCTCTTTCTACATTTAATGAAGATGAAGTTGAAGAAGAAATTATTGATTATGATTAGTTATTATTATAGAAGGGTAATACCAAATTTTATTTCTTTTATTAAAAATGAAGAGGGGATAGATGTATAAATTAATGAATTTTTGAAAAAAATCTCAGTGTTATTCAACTATTATGTGGAAAAGAAAAACTAATGAAGCACAGTTGTTACTTTTAGATGAAAAAGTGTGTTTAGTTGATAGGCTCTTAATTAAAAAGTTATTAGAAAGTGTTTTACCATATGAGGAAGTTCAAGAAGTTGAAAATGAACATGGAAAACATTTCGTAGATTGTTTATGGTCAAAAAACAACGTTACTTGTGGACCAGATACTTGTCATTGTTTTCATATTAATGTTAAATTAAACTATTTAGAAAACTTAATTGAGAAAATAAAAAAACAGTATCCATAATGTCTCAAAGTGCTGTAGTGCTTAAAAATATTCTTGATGCAGAGAATGCAATTTGTTGTATTAGGAATTTAAGTAAAATGAGCTTATTAAAGCTAACTTCTGTTCAATTAACGAGTATATGGTTGAAGTTACCATTGTTTCATCAAATGGATGAAGACTTGAAAAACATAATTATTTGTAATGAGTATGAAATTAATAACTCAAATTATCATAATCATCCCTTCAAAATATATTGTACTGCATGTCAATTGCAAAATAATATTTCAACAATATAATTAAAAATAAATTTGTTATCATAAATCAATGTGGTTTTTCTTTCGTTTTCCTCTTAGATAAATTGTATGTTTTTTCCATTTTATATCTCATTTTTTCGCTGGTTGTCTCTTTTATCTAATTCAGCTATAAAAAGCCGTGAATTTGAAAATTATGTGTTATTGAAAAAACAATGTCGAGACAACAACAACAACAACAAATTAATAATCGACCTGTACCAGTGATAGCAGTGTCATCATCATCATCAACAGCAACAAGACAAGTAAGTTTAAGTAATTTTTTAATTATTAAACTCTAATTTTGAATTTTTTTTTTCCTTTGTTATATAGACTCAAAATTCAGAAATGCATTTGCAACGTCAAATCAGTGTCCTTCACCAGCAGCTATTGAAACTTGAAAGATCACACGAGAATCTGATGAATTTATATATATTGATGCAGAATCATACTGTAAGCTTCCAAAGACAAATCGACCTACTACAAATGAGGGTAACTGATGTGGAAAATTATTTAACAAGATACTCTCAAAGGGTAGATTAAGGTTATCTTCCTATTTCTTAATATTTTAAAAATTTTTAAATTTTTTTGATTTTATTCGAACATATTTTCAATTTTATTAGATAATTTTTTAATATAATTGATTATTTTAAAATTATTTTTCATTATTTTAGTAGTATTAAGTAATATTTTTCATTATTTTAGTAATATTAAGTAATATTTTCAATATTTTTCATTCTTTTAGTAGTATTAAGTAATATTTTCAATTTTATTTTTAATAAATGTTTTACACAAAATTATCATCATTATTGCATCAATATTGTTGAATTTCTTTTATGATTATAAAACAAATTCAACAGTATTGATATAATAATGATGATAAAATATAATTTTGTTTTGTAAAATATATAAAATATTTTTTTTTTATTTAGGTATAAGGTTCAATAAAAAACTAGAAAAGAGTTTATTAAATTGTCTTTATTTTGTCTCGATATTGTTTTTTCAATAAACAAAAATACAACTATTCATCATTTTTAATTCTCCAATGTCCCCATGCTAAGGTTGTAATTTTATCGTTTTTTATGAATCTCTTATCATCAAAATAACTAAGAGCAACTTGATTCAAGTTTTGAGTATAAATATTATGTAATTTTGATTTAAAATTGACATAATCCCATAAAAAATTTTTTTCTTATAAATACAATCTCTATAATCATCAATACTTAATCCATTTATAACAGTCTTTTTTACACCTTTTGCTTTTTTAATCAATTTACCATCAATAACGTCAATGGAATACATTTTCGATCTTAAACCAATAAATTCCTTCATTATTTTTCCATTATTTTCATCCTTCATTAATCCAACAATTTTTTTATTTTTCAACGGTAAATCATACGGATTATCTTTAGGGTATTCAGAAGTATCAAAATAATCATCAATATCATTTCTTATATTATTGTAGAAATCATCAGTTTTGATGGAATAAATTAACGAATCCGTATCCATGTAATTTAATAGTAAGTTATTGCAGTATTTAGGTTTCATGTATTCATAATGGAAATTGAACATCAACCATTTTGATAGTTCTAACACTGTAAAACCAATATAAATTGGTTTATTATAACAAGTTTTGACACGATTCAATTGAATCGCTACCATATTAGATGTAAAATGAGCTGCACTGTGGAAATTTGGTTTAGCAATTAGGGCACGAGCACCTAATCGTTTTCCACGACTTTCCCATTCTGTAACCAATTTGACGTCTTTCCTTTTATCAAGATTTTCCATTGTTTTACCATAAACAGCATTATTGAGTAATTTAAAGAAATTTTTTTCAAATGAATTTTCAGCAATTGTTCGATGATGTGTATTAAGGTCAATATAGTTTTTTAACCAACTTGATTGTTTGAATTGTAGTATTCGATGAATGTGAGTAATTTTCAAACCATGCTTCACACACTGTTGTAGATTTCTATAATGGATGATGTATTTTTTCTTATCTGTTAGATCAACAATTAATTTTGAAAATTTGGTAATAATTTTATTTTCTGGACAAAATGGAAGATCATTGTGTTGATCGTGTAGGTCACGTGGATATTCTAGGTCCACTTCAAATATGTAACCAATATTAGAATTCCATGGAATTTCCATTAAATCAATCGATTCAATATCATCGACCCATTGAAATCCACCATAGGGCTGTGGTTGAGACATTGCCCAACCATATAAGTTATTAGCATCCAAATACATTAAATATGTACTTGGTTTTGATGAATCATAATTTTCCATATACTTATTATTTGCAATTGAATGTCTATGAGAACATTGTGTTATACCACCTCTAATACCTCGTCGTATAAATGTATGCATATTTATGTCGGTTAAAAGCTCTATTTGAATTCCTGTATACTTTAGCATTGCATCCCAGGATAATCCGGGTGCAGTGTAATAATGACAGGGATCTAAATTGTAGATTTTCCGACATACATATCGAAAATTTTCAAAAATATCTGTTAATAATAACACATCGGTAATCAAATATATCCTTAATTATTCCCATAAATTCATACAATTGAACTTTTCCCATATTTTTTGTGCATGTTGATAGTCTTCATTTGAACAATTTTTCATTAAAAATTTACTGTTAAATTTTTCTTTTGGTGGTAATGAGGTTTCTTCCAAACGCTCCCAGCAATTCAAATACTCATATGGTAAAACACCTTTTCTTGTGACTAAATTAAACTGCTCATCATTATTAAAAATACTCTTTACAGTATAAAAATCATTAGATGTAAGATTTTGTGCTAAATTATCTAAACTGGACGACATAAATCTAAATGAATCTAAAAATCTTAATTCAACTGTTTCTTTTTCATTAACTGGAATTCTTTTTGATAATGATACATATAGTTCTTTGTTTAATGGTATCAAATTAATATCACCATCAACTTTTCCCAATGATTTACAAATAAATGACAATCATAACCGGAAAAGTTGTGGAAAAATATTGGAAAAAATTTTGCAATACGATAACGAAGGTTACAGCTTTTATGTGCTGGACCTCGATATTTACCCGTAAAGTGACAATGATCAATTAGTTTATCTTTTTTTATTCTTCTATTACAAATGTGACAAGTATTTGTTTCTATGTATAGTTTTCTTTGGTCATTATTTAAAATTTCCATTGGTTTAGGTTTCATTAAAACTTCATTGTAAATATATCGAACATCGTCCACTAATAATTTTACAAATTGATCTGTACAATCTTTCCCCCTATATACTCGCAACTTATTTAAATTTTCATCGAATGAACATATAATATAATATGTAAAAGCACATGGAATATGTTCTTGTATATTAGTTGTTAAGGAACTGGTTGGATTTGGTGAACAAGTTTCAATATCGAACAATAAACACTCAAAATCTGCATAAACAACAAAAGCTACTTCCATTTGACGTTCCAAATTTTTAAACTCCACTATAGAATTTTCAGCTGTTGGCATGACTGTTACAATTCTATTACATTCTTTTTTATGAATATTTAATTGATATTCTGAATGAAAATGTATCAAACAAAAATTGCAAATAAAAATTTGATGACCATTTTTTGTAATTTGACGTCCCAATAGCCTTGACATACTCTTAATCCAAACATAATGTTTTTTCTCTTCTTTCTCCAATAATAATAGGTTAATATGCTATTTTTTCTCCAATTTTGTACCATATAACGGACCCACAATTTCTCTATCATTTTCCAATCCAAAGATATTGATGCTGATTTCTGGATTTAATTTTTCATATTCACCTACATCCTACATCATTCAATTGTAATGGAAATTTCAAGTCTCCAAATTCCAGTTTTATTCCATTTATTAAAATTATTGTACTTGCAGTTATATTTTCAACATTATACGACATTTGTCTATCTGAATGAACATCAACAGGATATAAGGCAGAAATGATGGCCCATTTAAAACAAAAGTCGTCATTGTTTTTAACATTAATACAAGCACGTCTGTTTTGGATAATTTCTGGTAATCGTATGTACTGACTTCCTCCTCTAAGCGGTTCATAATGATTTATGTTGATTTCCAGATGACCTATTCCAAATAACGCCCATCCACTATCCCTTTCTTGAAATTCATCCATTTTACTTTGAATTTGTTGCAGCATTAATTCATAATTTGTATGTATTTCTTCCTCATTCTGTACCAACACCATCTTTGTATTAAAATTTTTTATTGAATGCTCTCTATTTTCATCAACAACTTTCACATAATTCGCAAACAGTTCCAAATTAAATTTAAATGAATTATGAAAAACATGTTGTTGTACAAGTTCAGGTATAACAAATTCTCTAGAAGATTTTAAAAATTTCTCAACATCCAAACTTGTTGAATCGTCATTTTCAAAGATTAACGTCTTAATTCTTTGATGAAACGTACTTTTGACCACTTTCAATTTAGATGTGTATGTTTCTGCTGCTTTCAATCGATGCCTCAATGTACGTATATGATTCAACCAATATTTATCTTGTACTTCAATCAAACACATATCGCATTATATAGTTAATTTTGGTGTTACAGTTTCATTTGAAACTAAAAAAATTAAAATAATAACAGTCCTTTACAATGAAAAAAAAACTTACCTGATGAATGTATTTGTCTTATATGTCGTTTTAATAGCCAATTTTTCAAAAATGAGGTTTCACAAAAACTACATCTGAATTGTTTTGGCATTTTTACAACGACTGTTCTTCAAAACAAAGCGGGTGAACATTTATATATGTGACTTATTTTAGATATTGACTTCTCTCTCTCTTCAATCAATTGTATTTGTATATATTGACTTCTAAATGTATTATACTAGTCAATATCCATCTACTATCAAGGTCGTCTATTTCTTTTTCATTTTCTTTTGTCATTAATTTGTAACACGATTGAATTTCATTTTGATAGTGTATCAATGACATCCTTGATTGAAAGCTTTTTATAGAATTTTCCTGATTTTCTTCAATTATTTTTACATACAACTTTAAGTTTAATTGAAACATATGATAAATCAATAAATGTTTACGAAGCTCAGGAATTACAACTGTCTCTAATGATTTTAGGAAATTATATACACTTGAATTACATACATTATTTTCGTAAATATGAAACGGACACAGATTACAAGTTGACGTTGATGCTACAGTTTCACTTAAAGCTAAAAAATTCAAATAACGATAAGGTTTAAATTTTTTATAATGAAAAATCTCACCTATTGAATGTATTCGTTTTATATGTCGTTTTAATAACCAATTTTTAAAAAATGTGGTTTCACAAAAACTACACCTGAATTGTTTCGGCATTTGCGCACTTGTATAGAAAAAGATTATTCTTAAGAAAAACAGATGAACATTTATATAAAAATCCCTTCCATAATTTATAAGTATAAAATAAATGAAGACTTGCTTACACCATACAGAGAAAACCACAATTGATAACTCAAATAGTTGTCTTTTCTTATCAACCACAAAAACATTTCAATAAACCAAGACAACCGCTTATACCACAATTTGCAAATATTTTTTTCCAATTAGTTCTTAAAAACAAAAACAGGAAAAAACAAGAAAATTGTGTAAACAAAAACAGGAAAAAACAAGAAAATTGTTTTTCAAGACAAAAGGACTTTTGAAGGGCACTTGCTTCATATAAAAGAAGCTAAAAGTCTTAACACTTTCATTTACTATAGTAACATTCAAGTGATCAACAACTAAATAAAATGGCTACGATTCCTTGTACACTCGTTATTTTTAGTAAAGATTTGGAAGAATTACCAATAAAATCTTTACATTTGGTAGTCAAACAATTATTTCAGTAAGTATATTTCAATTTTGTTTTCTATTATTATAAATGTTAACGAATATATTGATAGATTTGGGGTAAAAGACATAACCAGTAAGCATGATAGAGTATTTTTATCATTAAGTTACACGCCAAGGTTATTTACCTTACAAAAGAAGTTTGGAAACCTACCCGTAAAATACATGAAGATGAAATTGGAAAATGATGAAGAATTTGAAATACTAGAAAAAGTAATAAAAAAATTCAAATTTAATGTTGAAGATGAAGAAGAAGAAGAAGATGTGAGAAAAATTGAGGGAATTCCTTCAGAATCTACATTATCATAATTAACAACAATTAATGTAGAAAAATAGTATTTTAACATCAAATTATATGTATCTACTTATTTCTTAATAAATAATATAGATATATCTATTAATTATCAAGCTACCACAGACAGAAAAACCACAATAAACATCCTAAAAAAATCCTATATAAACAAATCGTCTTGCCGATAGAAGTTAGTATTAAATATATGTAAATATTGGGTGAATCAGAATGTATCAACCTGAATCATTATTCGATCTTAGTTTACAAACAATAATTAAAAATATTGAAATAACTAAGTTTTCACTTAAATATATGTTTAAAACACTACCTAAAACAATAGTTCATAGTCTATTAGAATCATACAGTTTTTACAAGTGGAGACAATTAAGGGATGAGATCAGTCAAGTTGAATATGGATATAGAGAATATTTCATGAAGATCCCTGATTACAAATACCTTTGTACTGAAAATTTTGAATTTGGTGATAAATTCAGGAATGAAAACCTATTTAAAAATATTTTATGGTTACCAAATTATGAAGAAATATATAGATGGAATAATCTTTGTGTAGAAGTGACGTATTATTACGGTTTTGGTTATAGGATTTGTAATACGTGTTATCATATGTATAATATATGGTGTCCAGGTGAACGGTGTTATGAATTTAAATTCAAAAGTTATCATGATCGTATAATTGCATCGCACGTAGATCAATACATCAAAGATGATTATTTATGGTGTATGTTTTGTATAATAACACCATTATTTCGTATTCTAACCTATAAAATATGTTGTCAAGAACTCCATGCAAGATCATGTAAAAGAAAAGATTACAGTACGTCATCAGATGAAGAATATTAAATAAAATTGTTGAATAATAATAAACAATTTTTTTTATTCACCCTATATTTACATATATTTAATACTCAAATAAATTTTTACAAAAAAATTTCTTTCAATTTGAAATTCCTTTAAGTCCATTTACAGGGTGTTTAGTTGTTAACATAAGCTTTTGTTAACAATATACAGGGTGTTAACATAAATTTATGTTAACAAGTTGTTGTTTTTGTTGTTGTTGTTGACAAGACTTGTCTGCACAAATTTTGACTTTGTGCGCAGGCGAAGTCAAGATTAGACTTTACTGCGCAAGGGTTGTTATTGTTTCAAAAATTTTGACGTCACACCGCCATTTCAAATTACCCGCTTTTCTGCGCAGGCGCATATTTTTGGGTGTGTCAAAACTCTTGACTAGCGCCATTTCAAATTATCCGCTACATTCAAGGCTAGGCTTTTCTGCGCAGGAGGTGTAGACTCCTGACGTCACACTAGCGCCATCTTGAAATTTAAAATTATCCACCATCTTGTCTCTAAATGTAGCGCAAGTCACACAAGAGAGGGTAGGCAACCAGATATACATAAAACGCAACCTGACTTCCGCTTCAAAATCGGCACATTTATACTACTATGTGCCGATCTGTTTGTATCTGTGTATCCCATAATATAGTCACATCTGATGTTTCTGTTACTTCTTTAGGTTGATGTAAATACCATTTATCAGTTACTTCAATGTTGTAATTTTTACATATGTTGTAGTGTAGATGTGCCGCTACTGCGTTATGACGATCCAAATATTCTTTTTTTGCCAATATACTACAAGCTGATATTATATGTTGAATGGTTTCTTTTTCAGTTTTACAAAGGCGACATTTTTCATCATTTGTTGTTTTCAAAATTCTTGTTGTAAAATAATTTGTTGCTATAGCTTGATCTTGAGCTGATGTAATTAATGCTTCAGTTTCGCCTTTTAATTCACCATTTTTCAACCATTGCCATGTAGATTTTTCATCAATGTGTTGTTTCTTTGTTTCTTTCAGGAATTGTCCATGTAAAATTTTATTTTGCCAAATATCTTTCTTTTCGTTAATTAAGCGATCTTTCATTTTAATTTTGATTTCTTTGACTCGTTCGGTTTCAGTTTTTGTTATATCAGTATTATGTATTGTTTCTTGTTCAACTTGATCATTTAAAATTTCATCAATTTTATTTCTGTTGTAAATGTATGCCATATTTAGGAATTTATCTGACTCTTTCAATTTTATATATGTTGCTAGACTTTTAATAGTTAGATTGTACATCATTTCAATATTAATTAATCCTCTACCTCCTTCTGATCTTGAAACATATAACCTATCTATATCTGCTCTGGGATGTAACAATCCATGTATTGTTAATAGTTTTCTAGTTTTTGTGTCTAACTTTCTGATTTCTTCTTTGGTCCATTTAATTATGCCTATACTATATTGTATGATAGGTATGGCTAATGATGTTAGTGCCATAAACTTATTTTTTGAGTTCAGTTCTGTCTTTAAAATCATTCTAACTCTTTTACAATATTCAGCTTTAATTTTAAGTTTCATCTGTTGATCTTGTATTCCGTGATTTTCATCAATTCCTAAATATTTGTATACTTGATCATGTTGTAATGTTTCGATAATTGTATTCGTATCAAGTTGAATATTTTCTTTTACTTGTAATTTTCCTCTGATAAAGCTGGCTTAGGCACATTTGTCTAATCCAAATTCCATTTTGATATCATCACTAAACTGTTTAACAATTTTCAGTTGTTTCTCTAATTCCTTATCATTCTTAGCAATTAATTTTAAGTCATCAATATATAATAGGTGATTAATTTCATTTTGACAATTTTTAATTTGGTACCCAGTATCAGATTTGTTTATTAATGATGTTAACGGTATCAATGACATACAAAATAATAGAGGTGATAATGAGTCTCCTTGAAATATTCCTTTTTTAATTTGAATATTATTTATTGAAATATTTTCCTCTTTTGTTGTTAATTTAAGATCTACGCTCCATCGCTTCATTGATTTTTCCATAAAATTGATTAATGTTGCAGGAATTTTATTAATTTTCAAAGTTTCAATCAACCAACTATGGGGTACACTATCATATGCTTTTTTGTAGTCAATCCATGCTATACTTAAATTTCTCATATCTTTTTTGCAGCTTTCTAAAATTGTTTTACTAATTAACAGATGGTCTTTTGGTCCATATGAATTTGGAATACATCCTTTTTGTTCTTGTGGATATAAATTGTATTCTAATAAATGTTTTTGTATTCGGTTTGTTATTATACTTGTTAAATTTTTGTAAGTTGTTGATAAACAGGTTATTGGACGATAATTTTTTGGATTTGTTGTATTTTCATTTTTGGGAATCAAGTATGTATTGCCTTTCATTAACCAATTTGGAATTTCGTATTTGTTCTGAATTATGTCATTATAACATTTGGCCAAAAATTTGTGTGTTGTTGTAAATTTCTTTAACCAAAAATTTTGTATACCATCAGGTCCAGGTGTTTTCCAATTTATAGTTTTAGTTAGTGCATTTTTAACTTCAATTTCTGTTATTTCAAACCATTCCATTTCATTGACATTATTATTTCGTTTAAATTCTGATTTAATCCAGTCAGCTTTTTTATTATGTTCTACATCATTTTCCCAAATTTGTTTCCAAAATTGTTCAATTTCTATCTCTTTTGGAGGGTTTTCAACTATCTTATTATTTTTTCTTAGTTCATTATAAAATTTAGTTTGGTTTTCGTTAAATAATTTGTTGTCTTTATAAAATTTTGATCTTTTTTCGTATCGTTTAATTCGACTTGCTTTGGCTTGTATTATTATGATTATTATTATTATTATTTCCTATATTCATAATTAGAATAATAGAAGTAATAGATAATTATTTGCAAGATCAATTGGATAAGTATTTTTAATTCTTTTATTGTGGGAAAATGTATTTCTTACAATTTATATCAAACAAAGCCTGTTTTCTTACGTTGTCTTGTCTTCTCTCACTTCCCTGCTTACGAGTCTCATGAATGAAAATGTAGTTGACCACTTAGAATATTATCTAACGTATGATTGTATTTTGTTACCATTTTGTGCAATTGTCAAGGTGAACGACTGTATTAAATACAATAATGCCGATTGGTTTAACCCACCCTTCAGCAGTCTCTTAGCCACACCTGCTCTGTTATTTCGATTTATAATTCAGAAAAAGTAGGGCCAATTCAAGTGCAATATTTTCAGAAATGAAAAAGAAAAGTGACATTTGAAGACTGTCCCCCAATGCAGTTGACTTTTCTCTATTTATTCATGTAAATTTTATTAAATTATTTTCACTACACAAGAACCTGTGCGGCCCAGCGTAACACTAATTTTTTAGGTGAAAAGTCATTATATTCTCAAATTTTTGGAAAATCCAATCAGTTTTCCACTTAAGTCGGGTGTCCCCCAATGAAGAATAAAATTTGTGATCGATTGAGCTATTTTGGAGGTCGATACCTCATACCGTTTACAAATGACACGACCCAAGAGTTCGCTTATGGAATCTCCATGTAATCGTGAGACAACAAAACCAGATTCGAGATCACCCTTAAATACTTCATTTTCCTCATCCTCCTCCGTCTCCTCATCTTCAGAATCAAATAATGGTTCTTCAAGGTCTTTGAATTTTTTGGAAACAGACTCTCTTCTCGGTACATATGGAAATGATGGAATAATTTGTGAAAATTCCCCAACTTCTTCTTTTTTAATTTTTGGTTGTTCTTGTTTTTCCTTAATTGTCTTTTTGACAGTCTTCATTTTCTTTTCCATCACAAGCTCATCTAATGGTTTTTTTATTGGTTCTAGCAATTTATTTATTGTTTCAGTCTGATTCATTTGTTCGGCCTTTAATTGTTTGAATTTTTTTCTAACATTATCAGCGGCTTCTATCAACTTTTTCTTAAGTTGTTTCTGTTGTTGACTTAACATTGTCGCAGCTAAGAGACGAATGCTCATAATACACATAGATCAACTTTTTATAGTTTTATCAAGCAATCAAATCCTTTCCTGTAGCGGCCATTACATAGATTTTCATCTTTCATTATCACCAAGAATCCATATTAATCTTTCCAACACTGATTACAAATATGCTTAAATACATCAAAACTCATATCACTACCTACATTCTCTTTATAAATCATCTTGAGATTATGTTCATCTTGTTTGAAAACCACAATCACATTTGCATTATCACGTATCAGTTGTTTTGGTATACGCGTATATGTTTGACATAAGTAAAAGCAATCGATACACTTGTGTCGACCCATACTGAAATATTCTCTAATTTTTTCTTGTTCACCAGATACAAATACATCATCAAAGATGAATATTGAATTATTTTTAGCATCACATGTAGGAATTATTTCAGCATTATTTGTAAATGAAAAGTATCCAATTTCTTTAATTTTAGCAAAAACACTTTTTAAAAATTCATATTTTGGTTGAAAGAGTGACTTTGAAAATATATACACATTTTCAAAACGTAATCCATTCGGCTCCAACAACAGACTCATTATCACATTAGTTTTACCACATCCGCTCGGCCCGCAAATTATCGTTCTCATCGTATTCGGAAATAGTGGACTATGTCTGTGACCTTGCTCCGTTGCAGTTGATACGTCATGATTATTTATCTTAAGAGATACTTTATGTTTGACGACATTCATCATAATCACTCAAGACATCACTGTCTGTAGGTATTTATATAAAAACGCAGATGACAACAGATTGATTTCAGTTCAATGTTAACGTTCAAAGGTGACGGACTTGTTAATTCTTTAATTGATAAATTACCAATTGAACTACACATTCCCGGCTATCAATATTGTGGACCTGGTACGAAATTAGCTAAACGATTACAAAGGGGTGATCCAGGAATTAACGAATTAGATAGTGCATGTAAACAACACGATATAGCATATTCACAAAGTGAAGATCTAGAAGATCGACATAGAGCTGATAAAGTGTTGGAAAATAGTGCGTGGGAAAGAGTAATATCACGTGACGCTTCATTGGGAGAGAAGGCAGCTGCCTATTTGGTAGCAAATACCATGAAAGCTAAACAAAAACTTGGAATGGGACATAGGCGTCGACGACGACAATTAAAGAGTTATGCATTTAAAAAGAGTATTATTGATCCATTAAAGAAGATCGTTAATGAAACTGATAGTATTGGAACAATAGTTAAAGCAGCTCGTGTAGCTATCAAAAAAGCTGGTGGACGTAAACGTATTCATTTATCACGAATTATTCCTCTACCACAAAAATCTGGAGGGAGGTTACCCTTATTATTTGGTAGCTTATCTGCCCTTGGGGCACTAACAGGTGGAGCAGCAGCTGTAGCTAAGGCCGTAAATGACGCTAGAGCGGGAAAAAAGCAATTGGAGGAAGCTGAACGTCATAATAAAACAATGGAATCCATTGCTTTGGGTAAAAAGGGTAGTGGACTATATTTGAAAAAACATAAGCGAGGATTCGGATTGTATTTGGCAAAAAACTACCACTAAAGCTACCTTCTCAAGCCCTAACCGATCATCAATTAAGAACATATGCTAAAAAGCTTGGAATTCCCAATTTTCGAGGTGTTTTCATGAGAGACAATCTACCATCAAAGATTAGAAAATATGAAACAGGCATTGTAAATTTAGATTCTCGAGAAGGTAGCGGTACACATTGGGTGGCATATTTAAAACAAAACAATAAAGTATTATATTTTGATAGTTATGGAAATCTTAAACCTCCAAAAGAATTAATCAACTATTGGAAATGTAATAATATTTTGTTTAATTCTAATAATTTACAAAAATCTAATACATACAACTGTGGACATTTATGTTTAAAATTCTTATATAATAAAGGGGTTTGAAAATTATATCAGTCATGTCTTTAACATTCACACTGAAAGGACGTAGCAGTGTTTTATCTGCAGACTTTTATCCGCCAATAGATTTGAATCCAAATTATAGTTATTCATTGGCTCTAATTGGTTTCCATACATATAATACAATACCAAACATTGAAAAAGGACAGAATAAATTTTACTATAAGGATAATGGTGTAGAAAAAGAGATAACCATCCCTACTGGTGCATATGAGATAACACATATTGAAGACTACTTACAACAATGGCTTAATCCACCCAATATTGTTGGCATATCTGAAAACCTTTCATTGAAACCAAACAATAATACATTGAAGTGTGAATTGAAAAGTAAATATGAAATTGACTTCACCAAAAACGATGGCATTGGAAAATTATTAGGATTTTCAAAACAAATTCTACCACCAGATCAACTTCATTCATCTGATCAACCTGTGGAGATCATTAAAGTTCTATCAATTCGTATTGAATGTAATATAACAACAGGATCATTCTATAATAGTCGAGAATCACATACAATTTATGAATTCGCACCGGCTGTAGATCCAGGTTATGCTATAAATATTGAACCAAGAAATCATATATATTTACCAGTTTTGAATAAACGTTTCATTGACAATTTAACCATCAGAGTGGTAGATCAAAACGGTGATTTGGTTAATTTCCAAGGAGAAGAACTCGTTATCAGATTGGAATTGAAGAGTAATGGGGCTAGTTTTTCATAGTAGTGGTGGGGATGGAGGTGTTTGTTATAAAATACGTCAGAGTCGATCATTCCCCATTAGTCAGACGTGATCAACAGTATCATTAACACCATCAAGTATTCAAATATTAAGAAATCTTGGTTATAATGTCCGAAAAACTACAAATATACAAAAAATTAAGATTTGACGATAGTATTGAAAAAGAAGAATATCACACGTATCATCCAACAATTTCATCATTTCAAAATAACGATGAAATTGAAATCAACATTAATCAACAAGATATATTCATTTCATATCTTTATTTAACTTGTAAATTTGAAGTAGTTGATAATGCAACATTAACTGGTGATTGTAAGTTAAGTAATAATTTTGGTGCATATCTATTCGATTCAGTCTCTTATGAATTGAATGGTAAAGAAATTGAGAAAGTACGAGATGTTGGAACAACAACAACCATTAAAGGTCTTTTGTGTTACAATCATGATAAGAGTAATGCTTTAGAAACAGCTGGTTGGTGTCCAGATAGTGGTACAATTGTAACTCTGGCATCTGATCAACAGTCTGTTAATCTACGAATCCCGTTATCATTTTTATTTGCCTGTTTTCACGACTACAAAACAAGCATCAATGGAAAACACAAGATTCGATTAGTACGTAGTGGATCGGATGATAATTGTTACTTTAGTAGTGGAACAAAAACAGCTACAATCAAAATTCAAGACTTATGTTTAAAACTAAAACATGTTTATCATCCAAATGATCAATCGAAGTTATATCTTCTAGATCAAATGAATAAAAATATTCCTATTCAGACTGGATTTAGAAATTGGGAATTTCTTGAATTTCCCTCATTAAGACATTCTAAGAAAGATATATGGAGTGTTAAAACAACTACTAATTTAGAACGACCAAGATATGTAATTGTCGCCTTCCAAACAGATCGTAAAGACAATCCGCAGAAGAAAATCGATAAATTCGATCATGTTAAATTGACAAATCTTCGTGTATGGTTAAATTCACAATGTTATCCTGTTTAATTTTAAATTAAACAGATTTTATCTAATTTAATTTCACAATTTGCAATCGTCAATTAACTGCTATTAATTTGTAATATATTTTATGCTGACACAATTGGGTGATTTTTTAAATGATTTATTTACAAACAAGTGTCAGCAATTATTAATGTAATATCATGTAATATTTTGATGACTATCGTGTTACTAACCTACATGATGTCATTATGGTGTAATAATTAATTGTAATTTAAATTGTATATAAGCCTAAGATCTAGACTGAATAAATTAGTATTGTTGAATATATGGTATTGATGTGTCTTGCTGTTCATCATATCTATATCCAATGCTCATCCTAACATTGGTCTTTCGAGACAAAGTTGATCCAGCGTACAGGAAAAGCAATTCTAGTGGTGGAAAGCAGTGCGCCAAAGAGGTTTTCAACGAAGTTAGTATTCACGTGAATTATTAAATAAAGCTCAAAGTAAGTGAGTTTAAAGTTAAATAAATAAATAATTAAATAAATTATTAAAATAAATAAAAATAAAATTTATTTCGCGATTACAAGTGAAATAAATTAATTAAGTGCAAGTAATAAAGGTGAAGGGGTATTCAAGTAAAGAAGCAATATGCCAGCAAAAATTGAAGAGGTCAATAGCTTGGCGGCAAAACAGCAAGAATTGGGTGAGCAAATAAACAAACTTTATACAAATTGTAAAAAAGATGGGTCTACTAGAAAGACTGTGGCTTATATTTACAATAAAACATTGACATTGAATCAATATTGGAATGAATTTGGGTGTAATGATGCCAAATTGGCTACAATGGAGTGTCCAGAACACAGTTATTTCACAAAGAAATTTTACATCCAAGTTCAGAATGTTTATTTGGAAGCTCAAAAATACTTAACTTCACTAATGCAAACATTAGAAGCCGGTTCGTCGACAGAAAAGTCAGAAACGACGGTAAAATCAAGTAAACTTGATAAGGAACCGTCACAACAATCCACTAAGCTAAATGCTAGGTTGAAAAATATGCAAATTAAGTCACTTCAAGCAAGTCAGATGTTGGAAGAAGAACATTCTGCAACATTTTATCGCGAACTCTATGAGGAGATCTTACAAGTATGGAAGTCCAGTGAAGAAGCATTTTTAAATGTTTTAGCCAATGGAGAAGATGAAATGGAAGAAGAATATAGGCCAATAGAACTCAATACAAGAGAAATATTGGTTAAATTAAAAGAAAAAATTGAGAGTATCTCCAAAAGGGAAAAGGATTCACAAGATTTGGGCTCCACGATACCGATGCCACAAGTGACTATACCTATTTTCAGTGGAAATTATGAAGAATGGGTGACGTTCCATGATTTATTTGTGAGATCAATTCACAATAATAAGGCCCTTTCAAAAGGTCAAACAATGCATTATTTAAAAGCGTATCTTAAGGATGACGCAAGTAGATTAATTCAGCACTTATTAATCTCTGAAGCAAATTCTGAAGCTGCATGGGAAATATTAAAAGAACGCTATGATAATAAGCGAGTTATATTTTTTAAATTAGCTGATAAAATATTAGAATTCCCAAAAATAGGGGAAGAATCGGCAACACAACTACAAAGGTTGCACGATACAATCTTCGAATGCCTTCAAGCCATAGAAAATTTGACCGCCGAATGGTGGCGACCATTAATTTGTAGAGTCATCATGAAAAAATGGGATTCAGAAACAAGCAAATTATATGAACAAGCATTAACAAATCAGCAAGAAATGCCAAATTTGGACACGATGTTGGACTTTATGAAAAATAGATTTCGGGCACTGGAATCTATTAAAATTTAAAAAGACAGAAATCAGCTGTACTTATTGCCAACAGGCACATTTCATAACGTCGTGTAATGAATTTATTAAATTATCTGTAAGTGAAAGAAATCGTTTCATTAATGATAAATTTTTATGCACAAAGTGCATGAGACACAATAAAAACAGAAGCTGTTGTGCCAAAGCAAAATGTTCAGTTTGCCATAAACAACATCACACATTGCTACACAATGCGCAAAAGCAAGAGTACTCAAAAAATGGAAAAGAAGATGATAAGAACAAGAAAAGATCTTCAAACTATCAACAACAATCAAGGATATCCAGTCACATTGGGAGAAATGAAAGTGATGTGTTATTAGCAACAGCATTAGTTAAGGCAAAAGCAAGTTCTGGGTCTCACACATATCTTCGAGTATTAATTGATCCAGGGTCTCAAGCCACATTCATCTCAGAAGACGCTGCGCAACTCTTAGCTCTACCGACAGAAAAGGTAGATGCCCATGTATCTGGAGTTGGAGATGAAGAAACAACGTTGGCAAGACACAAGGTAACACTTGAAATAAAACCACGATTTCCGAGCAAATTTAATCTGCTGACCGAAGCATTGGTATTGACCAAGTTAACAAAACAATTACCTAACAATTATTTGCAATGCAATGACATTGAAAATTGGAATAATAAAATAATCGCTGATCCAACATACAATAAACCAGGACCAGTAGATATGATAATTGGAGCAGAAGAATACAGCAATATTATATTGGACGGATTATGGAAATCGAAAAATGGATTATTAGCTCAAAACACTGAATTGGGATGGATCATCTCCGGAACAGTTGAGAAAAAAGATGTAGAAACAAGGCAAGTTATAAGTATGATCGCAAGGTCAGAGGAAAACCAGATGAATAAATTTTGGGAACTTGAAGAAGTGCCAGAAACAAAACATCTATCTAATGAAGATAAATTATGTGAAAAACAATATGAGGAAACTCACTATAGAAACGATGATGGAACATATACAGTAAGGATACCATTTAAAAAGGATCCTGGGGATCTTGGAGATTCAAGGTCAAGAGCACTTGCGAGATTAATGCAAATTGAGAAAAGGTTCGTGAAGGAAAAGAAATTCGAAGAACAATATATTCAATTTATGAATGAATATGAAGAATTAGGGCATATGAGAAAAATAAACCCTAATGAAGAAAGTGGAAAATATTATATTCCACACCATGCAGTAATAAAGGAATCTAGTTCTACTACAAAATTGAGAGTAGTATTCGATGCTTCATGTAAGACATCGAAAGGAATAAGTTTAAATGATTGTCAACATGCAGGGCCACGATTGCAGCAAGAATTATTTGACATTTTAATAAGATGGAGAAAACATAGTGTTGGGTTCACAGCAGATGTAGAGAAAATGTATAGACAAATTAAAATACATCCTGAAGATCAAAAGTATCAACGAATTTTATGGCGATACAATAGAAACGAACCAATTCAAGAATACTGTTTGACCACAGTGACATATGGGACAACTTCCGCACCATATTTAGCTGTTAAAACATTACAACAATTAGCCAAAGATGAAGCATACAACTTCCCTGCGGCATCAAAAATAGTACAACAAGACTTCTACGTCGATGATTTAATGTCCGGAGCAGGCTCTATAGAAGAAGGGTTGGTACTATAAAAACAAATTGTTGAAATGTTAAAAACTGGTGGATTTACATTACGAAAATGGTCTAGCAACGAACCTAAACTGATCAATGCATTACCAGAGAAATTAAGAGATCAAACAGTACTGGAAATTTCACAAGAAAATGAATCGGTAAAACGCACACTTGGTGTAAATTGGAATCCAAAGGAGGACACGTTCAAGTTCAAGGTTACGCTGACACACAATAAAAAATATTCAAAGCGTACAATTTTGTCTGACGTTGCACGTATTTATGACCCGTTGGGATGGTTGGCCCCGATAATAATATCAGCAAAATTAATTATTCAAGAATTATGGGAACAACAGTCAGATTGGGATCAACAGATTCCAAAAGAAATTCAAAAAAATGGGCTAATTTCAGAGAACAATTATCGTCAGTTGAACAAATTATAATTCCACGATGGATTAAATACACCAACGGAATGTTGGATATTGAACTACATGGGTTCTGCGATGCGTCAGAAAAGGCGTACGGTGCAGTTATTTACATTAAAACAAAAAATTCATCAGGTCATCATATTGAACTACTGGTTGCAAAATCGAAAGTTGCACCAATCAAGTCAAGAAAAACCTTACCGAGACTAGAACTGTGTGCTGCATTATTGTTGGCAAGGTTAATAAAAAGGGTACAAATAGCCCTAGAAATGGAAGATATTCCACTGTTCGCATGGACAGATTCAATGATCACACTTGCGTGGATCAAGGCGGAGCCGTGTAAATGGAAGACATTTGTAGCAAATAGAATCGCAGAAATTCAAGAATTATTACCCAATGCTACATGGGCTCACGTCAAGTCAGAGGATAATCCTGCTGACATTATTTCGAGAGGGATAAATCCTTCTCAATTAAAAGATCATCCGTTGTGGTGGTCAGGGCCAAAATGGCTAGATAGCTCAATTGTGTATCCTGCAATAAATGAAAATAAATTAGTGACGACAGAAGAAATGAAAAGGGAACCTAAGGGATGCCATCATGTGGTGTCAACCAAATTAGAAGACTTCACACAACGATTTTCGTCGTTGATACAGATGCAGCGAGTAATTGCATGGGTATTAAGATTTGGTAAAAAGTCTGAATATAAACGCACATTAACAGTAAAAGAAATGGACAACGCTCTTATTAAGATGATTTTCTCAGTCCAACATATAGAATTAGGTGAAGAATTGAGAGAAATCGAGAAAAACAAATGCGTAAAAGGAAATAGTAAGCTATCCACTCTCAGTCCGTTTATTGATTCTGATGGAATCTTGAGAGTTGGAGGTAGATTGACGAATTCTCATCTCAATTATAATGAGAAACATCCTATCATCATCCCATATGGCAGTCATATAGCCACATTAATAATTAGAAACGCTCATCATATGACATTACATGGAGAAATCCAAATAACATTGGCATATATTAGAAGAAAATATTGGATCCCGAATGGAAAACGGGCCGTAAAACAAATTATTCGTCAATGTGTAACTTGTGTTCGTCACAAAAAGGAAACTCAGCAGCAACTAATGGGAGAATTACCAACTGCTAGAGTAACAATTTCAGCTCCATTTACTCACACTGGAGTTGATTATGCAGGACCAATTCAAATCAAGGCATCAAAAGGAAGAGGCAGTAAGTCTCACAAGGGATATATAGCCCTATTCGTTTGTTTATCAACGAAAGCCATACACCTGGAACTAGTGAGTGATATGTCATCAGAAGCATTCATCTCAGCATTTAAGAGATTCATCTCAAGAAGGGGAAGATGTGAACACATCTATAGTGATAACGGAACAACATTTGTGGGTGCAAATCGAATTTTCAAAAGGAAGTTGCCAAATTGTTGAAGGATGATCAATTTCAAGATGAGGTTACAACTATTGGTACTCAATGGCATTTCATCCCGCCAGCAGCTCCTCATGTCGGAGGAATTTGGGAAGCTGGAGTCAAATCAATGAAAAATCATTTGAAAAAAATGATTGGAGAGGCATTGCTGACATATGAGGAGTATTCTACACTGCTTCAACAAATTGAAGCGTGTTTGAATTCTCGTCCTTTGTGCGCGCTAACCAACGATGCCACTGATATGACAGCATTGACCCCTGGTCACTTCCTAATCGGAAGACCAATTGTAACACCTCCAGATCCGATCACAACAGAAATTGAGACATGTTTATCAACAAAATGGAGAATGATTGAGAGAATGAAAAGAAACTTTTGGAAAATTTGGTCATCTGAGTATCTGTCTACCTTACAACAGAGATACAAGTGGAAACAACGGCAGAAAAATCTCGAAGTTGGAGATTTAGTCTTAATCAAGGAAGACTAAATACTAAATACTAAAAACTGAAGATAATATTGCCCCTAGCAAATGGCCGCTCGCAAGAATCATACAAATATTTCCTGATAAAAATGGTTTAACACGTGTGGTGGAACTCCAACACCCTAAAGGAACAACCAAAAGAGCAATTTCAAAAATTGTTCCACTTCCAAAAGACGAGAAGGAAGACCCGAGAAAAATTAAAACTCGAAGAAAACCCATAGTCAGCAATCTAATCGTGATATTATTAGCTCTTACAATTAGCACATGCATCCAATTAACGGAATCAAAATACTTAATTAATTATCCACAAACAGGATTATATATTGAACCAGTAGGAACCACAAACATTGAAAGAGGGACCTACAGGATTGAAATAAAGATTCTAAAATCAAGAATCAAAGACGATCGACTAAAGGTTGACGAACTTATAATGAATGTAGAGAAATTGTGCAATAATACAAAAAATTTGAAACAGACATTACACTGTAGTATGCTGACACAACATTTAAAGGAAAAAAGTAGAAAATTGCAATGGAAAATACAAAGAATAATGGAAATGCATAATATCCGAGAAAAAAGGGGTTTATTAGGGAAATTATTAACCAGCGTGTTCGGAGTAAATGATGAAGTTTACCAAGATATCGAAAGTTTGGATAAAAACCAGCAGGAATTAATACGCACTTCAAAACAACAAGCAAAATTTATGCTGTCAGCATTAGCTGAGTTCAATAACACAGAAAATAGAATCAGCGAAAAATTAAATAATTTCCAAACAAAGCTTAATGAAGGATTAGCAGCGGTGGCAGAGATGAGCACTTGGTACAGCGGTCCAGATGAAAATGCACTGAATTTCAAATTTTTATCGGTATACCAAGTTGCAAAAAATTATTTAGATGATTTAAATGAAATTTATGGGCAAGTGTTAAATTGTCAGTCAGGTGCAGGACAAATTCATGAATTGATATCTCCAGATGAAATTGATGCAATCATTGAGAGGAGTATCAATAAGTTACCATCAGGTATCACAATCTTAACTCAACCATCGGTAGCGACAAAGGTTATTAACGATGAAGATGAGATTAAAGTACATGGTTATTTTTTTATTGTTGAAATAACAGAGTACACAGTTTTAAAGGTAACATCAGTACCAACAAAATTTCAGAACGACAATTTTTGGGCAATAGAGACACCAAGTGAATTATTAGCCATTGATTATGATGCGCAACTCTATTTTGAATTAGACAAAGAGAAATTTGAGTCTCGAATACAATTAAACTCTACGAAATTCTTATGTTCACCAGCAATTGTCAGAAATCTTGACAATGATCCCAATTGCATCATTGATGAAATTTATCAGAGATCAGGTGAAACAAAGTGTAAAATAACAAAATATCAAAGTGATCATTTAATATGGAAAAAATTATATAAATCCAATACCTGGATGTTTATCACACCAAAATCAGCAAGAGTAGCTATCATTTGTGATGGGTCTCGAGAAGATGTAAAGTTAAATGGAACAGGAATACTAACGGTGTCGTCAAATTGTGTAATCCAAACAAAACAAAAAACATTGACCCCAACAATCGAGAGAAGCATCTCATCAAACATTACAGCATATGTAAAGCCAGTTGATATAGATATAACGACACATCAACAGATCAAACCGATAAAACTGGAGGAAGAAACTGGAATTAAACCAAGTAACAATTTGGATAAACTATTTCACAAAGAATTATCCATCCAGAAAGAGCTGCATGAAAACGTATGGAAATCAATTCATAATCATGCAGGGATAACTAGTGGTGTAACAACAACAACAATTATTGTTGTTTTATTAATTATTTTCGTTTTGTATCAATGGTGGAGAAAGTCAAGGAAAGTTTCACCTATTGAAGAACCACCAAAGACCACATCATCTGAAGTACCGAAGGAGGTGACATCAACACAATCAACATCAATTGAAAACGGTACATGGTTTGAGATGCGGATATTTAACTCTGGTGCACTTGTTTCCGGAGACGCCAGGAATTCTGACGAATAAGCAATTAATGTATTTCAAATTCAATATTGATCAATTATTATTAAGTATAGGTAGGTCATTATTGCAAAATCAAAGTCAGCAAATATCTGCATTTCAAAACCAAATGATTATCAAAGGTGTTCAACGACCCTCAGTGAAACAAAGAAAGAATAAAAATTTGATGGGGGAAAGCAAACCTATAAAAAGTGAAACAACCACGTAAAATTAGTTCGACAGTTGTAATTCTAGTTGAATAAGTGTATAAATCATATATAAAAAAAAAAAAATGTATACGTCTATGTATCCGAACAAGGACGATTTAATAGTATGTCCAGTGAACCACAATCACTATATCGCTTACCGAAACATCTACAAGCATATGGATAAGAGTCATCCGGAAACAAATGGCGTGATTCCACGTCCTATCCTCGTATTAACAATCACGGATCAAAGAATCCTGGGTCTGCTTCCTAAAATTGGAAGCGACCACACAAAATTAGTAGAGGCACCAGCTCCAGGACCAGAGTGGGAAGAATTTAAGGAATACAACAGAGACCCACCTGGACCAAAATTTTCAATGGAGAAAAGATTAGAATTACAAGAACTAATCAGAAGGAGGATGAGAAAAGGTTAAAGGTGAAATAAGTGATAGTGGTAGTTATAGTTACTGGGTAATAGTAAATTAGTTAAATGATTAGTAATAACATAGGGGAAATAATAATAATTGGGTAATTAGAATAGAATTGACATAAAATAGTTTCAATTGAACAATGTAATATTAATTTTGGTTTGCCGGAGTGGCAGCATGTTTAATCTTAAATTAAACAGATTTTATCTAATTTAATTTCACAATTTGCAATCGTCAATTAACTGCTATTAATTTGTAATATATTTTATGCTGACACAATTGGGTGATTTTTTAAATGATTTATTTACAAACAAGTGTCAGCAATTATTAATGTAATATCATGTAATATTTTGATGACTATCGTGTTACTAACCTACATGATGTCATTATGGTGTAATAATTAATTGTAATTTAAATTGTATATAAGCCTAAGATCTAGACTGAATAAATTAGTATTGTTGAATATATGGTATTGATGTGTCTTGCTGTTCATCATATCTATATCCAATGCTCATCCTAACATTGGTCCTTCGAGACAAAGTTGATCCAGCGTACAGGAAAAGCAATTCTAGTGGTGGAAAGCAGTGCGCCAAAGAGGTTTTCAACGAAGTTAGTATTCACGTGAATTATTAAATAAAGCTCAAAGTAAGTGAGTTTAAAGTTAAATAAATAAATAATTAAATAAATTATTAAAATAAATAAAAATAAAATTTATTTCGCGATTACAAGTGAAATAAATTAATTAAGTGCAAGTAATAAAGGTGAAGGGGTATTCAAGTAAAGAAGCAATATGCCAGCAAAAATTGAAGAGGTCAATAGCTTGGCGGCAAAACAGCAAGAATTGGGTGAGCAAATAAACAAACTTTATACAAATTGTAAAAAAGATGGGTCTACTAGAAAGACTGTGGCTTATATTTACAATAAAACATTGACATTGAATCAATATTGGAATGAATTTGGGTGTAATGATGCCAAATTGGCTACAATGGAGTGTCCAGAACACAGTTATTTCACAAAGAAATTTTACATCCAAGTTCAGAATGTTTATTTGGAAGCTCAAAAATACTTAACTTCACTAATGCAAACATTAGAAGCCGGTTCGTCGACAGAAAAGTCAGAAACGACGGTAAAATCAAGTAAACTTGATAAGGAACCGTCACAACAATCCACTAAGCTAAATGCTAGGTTGAAAAATATGCAAATTAAGTCACTTCAAGCAAGTCAGATGTTGGAAGAAGAACATTCTGCAACATTTTATCGCGAACTCTATGAGGAGATCTTACAAGTATGGAAGTCCAGTGAAGAAGCATTTTTAAATGTTTTAGCCAATGGAGAAGATGAAATGGAAGAAGAATATAGGCCAATAGAACTCAATACAAGAGAAATATTGGTTAAATTAAAAGAAAAAATTGAGAGTATCTCCAAAAGGGAAAAGGATTCACAAGATTTGGGCTCCACGATACCGATGCCACAAGTGACTATACCTATTTTCAGTGGAAATTATGAAGAATGGGTGACGTTCCATGATTTATTTGTGAGATCAATTCACAATAATAAGGCCCTTTCAAAAGGTCAAACAATGCATTATTTAAAAGCGTATCTTAAGGATGACGCAAGTAGATTAATTCAGCACTTATTAATCTCTGAAGCAAATTATGAAGCTGCATGGGAAATATTAAAAGAACGCTATGATAATAAGCGAGTTATATTTTTTAAATTAGCTGATAAAATATTAGAATTCCCAAAAATAGGGGAAGAATCGGCAACACAACTACAAAGGTTGCACGATACAATCTTCGAATGCCTTCAAGCCATAGAAAATTTGACCGCCGAATGGTGGCGACCATTAATTTGTAGAGTCATCATGAAAAAATGGGATTCAGAAACAAGCAAATTATATGAACAAGCATTAACAAATCAGCAAGAAATGCCAAATTTGGACACGATGTTGGACTTTATGAAAAATAGATTTCGGGCACTGGAATCTATTAAAAGTTTTAAAAAGACAGAAATCAGCTGTACTTATTGCCAACAGGCACATTTCATAACGTCGTGTAATGAATTTATTAAATTATCTGTAAGTGAAAGAAATCGTTTCATTAATGATAAATTTTTATGCACAAAGTGCATGAGACACAATAAAAACAGAAGCTGTTGTGCCAAAGCAAAATGTTCAGTTTGCCATAAACAACATCACACATTGCTACACAATGCGCAAAAGCAAGAGTACTCAAAAAATGGAAAAGAAGATGATAAGAACAAGAAAAGATCTTCAAACTATCAACAACAATCAAGGATATCCAGTCACATTGGGAGAAATGAAAGTGATGTGTTATTAGCAACAGCATTAGTTAAGGCAAAAGCAAGTTCTGGGTCTCACACATATCTTCGAGTATTAATTGATCCAGGGTCTCAAGCCACATTCATCTCAGAAGACGCTGCGCAACTCTTAGCTCTACCGACAGAAAAGGTAGATGCCCATGTATCTGGAGTTGGAGATGAAGAAACAACGTTGGCAAGACACAAGGTAACACTTGAAATAAAACCACGATTTCCGAGCAAATTTAATCTGCTGACCGAAGCATTGGTATTGACCAAGTTAACAAAACCATTACCTAACAATTATTTGCAATGCAATGACATTGAAAATTGGAATAATAAAATAATCGCTGATCCAACATACAATAAACCAGGACCAGTAGATATGATAATTGGAGCAGAAGAATACAGCAATATTATATTGGACGGATTATGGAAATCGAAAAATGGATTATTAGCTCAAAACACTGAATTGGGATGGATCATCTCCGGAACAGTTGAGAAAAAAGATGTAGAAACAAGGCAAGTTATAAGTATGATCGCAAGGTCAGAGGAAAACCAGATGAATAAATTTTGGGAACTTGAAGAAGTGCCAGAAACAAAACATCTATCTAATGAAGATAAATTATGTGAAAAACAATATGAGGAAACTCACTATAGAAACGATGATGGAACATATACAGTAAGGATACCATTTAAAAAGGATCCTGGGGATCTTGGAGATTCAAGGTCAAGAGCACTTGCGAGATTAATGCAAATTGAGAAAAGGTTCGTGAAGGAAAAGAAATTCGAAGAACAATATATTCAATTTATGAATGAATATGAAGAATTAGGGCATATGAGAAAAATAAACCCTAATGAAGAAAGTGGAAAATATTATATTCCACACCATGCAGTAATAAAGGAATCTAGTTCTACTACAAAATTGAGAGTAGTATTCGATGCTTCATGTAAGACATCGAAAGGAATAAGTTTAAATGATTGTCAACATGCAGGACCACGATTGCAGCAAGAATTATTTGACATTTTAATAAGATGGAGAAAACATAGTGTTGGGTTCACAGCAGATGTAGAGAAAATGTATAGACAAATTAAAATACATCCTGAAGATCAAAAGTATCAACGAATTTTATGGCGATACAATAGAAACGAACCAATTCAAGAATACTGTTTGACCACAGTGACATATGGGACAACTTCCGCACCATATTTAGCTGTTAAAACATTACAACAATTAGCCAAAGATGAAGCATACAACTTCCCTGCGGCATCAAAAATAGTACAACAAGACTTCTACGTCGATGATTTAATGTCCGGAGCAGGCTCTATAGAAGAAGGGTTGGTACTATAAAAACAAATTGTTGAAATGTTAAAAACTGGTGGATTTACATTACGAAAATGGTCTAGCAACGAACCTTAACTGATCAATGCATTACCAGAGAAATTAAGAGATCAAACAGTACTGGAAATTTCACAAGAAAATGAATCGGTAAAACGCACACTTGGTGTAAATTGGAATCCAAAGGAGGACACGTTCAAGTTCAAGGTTACGCTGACACACAATAAAAAATATTCAAAGCGTACAATTTTGTCTGACGTTGCACGTATTTATGACCCGTTGGGATGGTTGGCCCCGATAATAATATCAGCAAAATTAATTATTCAAGAATTATGGGAACAACAGTCAGATTGGGATCAACAGATTCCAAAAGAAATTCAAAAAAATGGGCTAATTTCAGAGAACAATTATCGTCAGTTGAACAAATTATAATTCCACGATGGATTAAATACACCAACGGAATGTTGGATATTGAACTACATGGGTTCTGCGATGCGTCAGAAAAGGCGTACGGTGCAGTTATTTACATTAAAACAAAAAATTCATCAGGTCATCATATTGAACTACTGGTTGCAAAATCGAAAGTTGCACCAATCAAGTCAAGAAAAACCTTACCGAGACTAGAACTGTGTGCTGCATTATTGTTGGCAAGGTTAATAAAAAGGGTACAAATAGCCCTAGAAATGGAAGATATTCCACTGTTCGCATGGACAGATTCAATGATCACACTTGCGTGGATCAAGGCGGAGCCGTGTAAATGGAAGACATTTGTAGCAAATAGAATCGCAGAAATTCAAGAATTATTACCCAATGCTACATGGGCTCACGTCAAGTCAGAGGATAATCCTGCTGACATTATTTCGAGAGGGATAAATCCTTCTCAATTAAAAGATCATCCGTTGTGGTGGTCAGGGCCAAAATGGCTAGATAGCTCAATTGTGTATCCTGCAATAAATGAAAATAAATTAGTGACGACAGAAGAAATGAAAAGGGAACCTAAGGGATGCCATCATGTGGTGTCAACCAAATTAGAAGACTTCACACAACGATTTTCGTCGTTGATACAGATGCAGCGAGTAATTGCATGGGTATTAAGATTTGGTAAAAAGTCTGAATATAAACGCACATTAACAGTAAAAGAAATGGACAACGCTCTTATTAAGATGATTTTCTCAGTCCAACATATAGAATTAGGTGAAGAATTGAGAGAAATCGAGAAAAACAAATGCGTAAAAGGAAATAGTAAGCTATCCACTCTCAGTCCGTTTATTGATTCTGATGGAATCTTGAGAGTTGGAGGTAGATTGACGAATTCTCATCTCAATTATAATGAGAAACATCCTATCATCATCCCATATGGCAGTCATATAGCCACATTAATAATTAGAAACGCTCATCATATGACATTACATGGAGAAATCCAAATAACATTGGCATATATTAGAAGAAAATATTGGATCCCGAATGGAAAACGGGCCGTAAAACAAATTATTCGTCAATGTGTAACTTGTGTTCGTCACAAAAAGGAAACTCAGCAGCAACTAATGGGAGAATTACCAACTGCTAGAGTAACAATTTCAGCTCCATTTACTCACACTGGAGTTGATTATGCAGGACCAATTCAAATCAAGGCATCAAAAGGAAGAGGCAGTAAGTCTCACAAGGGATATATAGCCCTATTCGTTTGTTTATCAACGAAAGCCATACACCTGGAACTAGTGAGTGATATGTCATCAGAAGCATTCATCTCAGCATTTAAGAGATTCATCTCAAGAAGGGGAAGATGTGAACACATCTATAGTGATAACGGAACAACATTTGTGGGTGCAAATCGAATTTTTCAAAAGGAAGTTGCCAAATTGTTGAAGGATGATCAATTTCAAGATGAGGTTACAACTATTGGTACTCAATGGCATTTCATCCCGCCAGCAGCTCCTCATGTCGGAGGAATTTGGGAAGCTGGAGTCAAATCAATGAAAAATCATTTGAAAAAAATGATTGGAGAGGCATTGCTGACATATGAGGAGTATTCTACACTGCTTCAACAAATTGAAGCGTGTTTGAATTCTCGTCCTTTGTGCGCGCTAACCAACGATGCCACTGATATGACAGCATTGACCCCTGGTCACTTCCTAATCGGAAGACCAATTGTAACACCTCCAGATCCGATCACAACAGAAATTGAGACATGTTTATCAACAAAATGGAGAATGATTGAGAGAATGAAAAGAAACTTTTGGAAAATTTGGTCATCTGAGTATCTGTCTACCTTACAACAGAGATACAAGTGGAAACAACGGCAGAAAAATCTCGAAGTTGGAGATTTAGTCTTAATCAAGGAAGACTAAATACTAAATACTAAAAACTGAAGATAATATTGCCCCTAGCAAATGGCCGCTCGCAAGAATCATACAAATATTTCCTGATAAAAATGGTTTAACACGTGTGGTGGAACTCCAACACCCTAAAGGAACAACCAAAAGAGCAATTTCAAAAATTGTTCCACTTCCAAAAGACGAGAAGGAAGACCCGAGAAAAATTAAAACTCGAAGAAAACCCATAGTCAGCAATCTAATCGTGATATTATTAGCTCTTACAATTAGCACATGCATCCAATTAACGGAATCAAAATACTCAATTAATTATCCACAAACAGGATTATATATTGAACCAGTAGGAACCACAAACATTGAAAGAGGGACCTACAGGATTGAAATAAAGATTCTAAAATCAAGAATCAAAGACGATCGACTAAAGGTTGACGAACTTATAATGAATGTAGAGAAATTGTGCAATAATACAAAAAATTTGAAACAGACATTACACTGTAGTATGCTGACACAACATTTAAAGGAAAAAAGTAGAAAATTGCAATGGAAAATACAAAGAATAATGGAAATGCATAATATCCGAGAAAAAAGGGGTTTATTAGGGAAATTATTAACCAGCGTGTTCGGAGTAAATGATGAAGTTTACCAAGATATCGAAAGTTTGGATAAAAACCAGCAGGAACTAATACGCACTTCAAAACAACAAGCAAAATTTATGCTGTCAGCATTAGCTGAGTTCAATAACACAGAAAATAGAATCAGCGAAAAATTAAATAATTTCCAAACAAAGCTTAATGAAGGATTAGCAGCGGTGGCAGAGATGAGCACTTGGTACAGCGGTCCAGATGAAAATGCACTGAATTTCAAATTTTTATCGGTATACCAAGTTGCAAAAAATTATTTAGATGATTTAAATGAAATTTATGGGCAAGTGTTAAATTGTCAGTCAGGTGCAGGACAAATTCATGAATTGATATCTCCAGATGAAATTGATGCAATCATTGAGAGGAGTATCAATAAGTTACCATCAGGTATCACAATCTTAACTCAACCATCGGTAGCGACAAAGGTTATTAACGATGAAGATGAGATTAAAGTACATGGTTATTTTTTTATTGTTGAAATAACAGAGTACACAGTTTTAAAGGTAACATCAGTACCAACAAAATTTCAGAACGACAATTTTTGGGCAATAGAGACACCAAGTGAATTATTAGCCATTGATTATGATGCGCAACTCTATTTTGAATTAGACAAAGAGAAATTTGAGTCTCGAATACAATTAAACTCTACGAAATTCTTATGTTCACCAGCAATTGTCAGAAATCTTGACAATGATCCCAATTGCATCATTGATGAAATTTATCAGAGATCAGGTGAAACAAAGTGTAAAATAACAAAATATCAAAGTGATCATTTAATATGGAAAAAATTATATAAATCCAATACCTGGATGTTTATCACACCAAAATCAGCAAGAGTAGCTATCATTTGTGATGGGTCTCGAGAAGATGTAAAGTTAAATGGAACAGGAATACTAACGGTGTCGTCAAATTGTGTAATCCAAACAAAACAAAAAACATTGACCCCAACAATCGAGAGAAGCATCTCATCAAACATTACAGCATATGTAAAGCCAGTTGATATAGATATAACGACACATCAACAGATCAAACCGATAAAACTGGAGGAAGAAACTGGAATTAAACCAAGTAACAATTTGGATAAACTATTTCACAAAGAATTATCCATCCAGAAAGAGCTGCATGAAAACGTATGGAAATCAATTCATAATCATGCAGGGATAACTAGTGGTGTAACAACAACAACAATTATTGTTGTTTTATTAATTATTTTCGTTTTGTATCAATGGTGGAGAAAGTCAAGGAAAGTTTCACCTATTGAAGAACCACCAAAGACCACATCATCTGAAGTACCGAAGGAGGTGACATCAACACAATCAACATCAATTGAAAACGGTACATGGTTTGAGATGCGGATATTTAACTCTGGTGCACTTGTTTCCGGAGACGCCAGGAATTCTGACGAATAAGCAATTAATGTATTTCAAATTCAATATTGATCAATTATTATTAAGTATAGGTAGGTCATTATTGCAAAATCAAAGTCAGCAAATATCTGCATTTCAAAACCAAATGATTATCAAAGGTGTTCAACGACCCTCAGTGAAACAAAGAAAGAATAAAAATTTGATGGGGGAAAGCAAACCTATAAAAAGTGAAACAACCACGTAAAATTAGTTCGACAGTTGTAATTCTAGTTGAATAAGTGTATAAATCATATATAAAAAAAAAAAATGTATACGTCTATGTATCCGAACAAGGACGATTTAATAGTATGTCCAGTGAACCACAATCACTATATCGCTTACCGAAACATCTACAAGCATATGGATAAGAGTCATCCGGAAACAAATGGCGTGATTCCACGTCCTATCCTCGTATTAACAATCACGGATCAAAGAATCCTGGGTCTGCTTCCTAAAATTGGAAGCGACCACACAAAATTAGTAGAGGCACCAGCTCCAGGACCAGAGTGGGAAGAATTTAAGGAATACAACAGAGACCCACCTGGACCAAAATTTTCAATGGAGAAAAGATTAGAATTACAAGAACTAATCAGAAGGAGGATGAGAAAAGGTTAAAGGTGAAATAAGTGATAGTGGTAGTTATAGTTACTGGGTAATAGTAAATTAGTTAAATGATTAGTAATAACATAGGGGAAATAATAATAATTGGGTAATTAGAATAGAATTGACATAAAATAGTTTCAATTGAACAATGTAATATTAATTTTGGTTTGCCGGAGTGGCAGCATGTTTAATCTTAAATTAAACAGATTTTATCTAATTTAATTTCACAATTTGCAATCGTCAATTAACTGCTATTAATTTGTAATATATTTTATGCTGACACAATTGGGTGATTTTTTAAATGATTTATTTACAAACAAGTGTCAGCAATTATTAATGTAATATCATGTAATATTTTGATGACTATCGTGTTACTAACCTACATGATGTCATTATGGTGTAATAATTAATTGTAATTTAAATTGTATATAAGCCTAAGATCTAGACTGAATAAATTAGTATTGTTGAATATATGGTATTGATGTGTCTTGCTGTTCATCATATCTATATCCAATGCTCATCCTAACATTGGTCCTTCGAGACAAAGTTGATCCAGCGTACAGGAAAAGCAATTCTAGTGGTGGAAAGCAGTGCGCCAAAGAGGTTTTCAACGAAGTTAGTATTCACGTGAATTATTAAATAAAGCTCAAAGTAAGTGAGTTTAAAGTTAAATAAATAAATAATTAAATAAATTATTAAAATAAATAAAAATAAAATTTATTTCGCGATTACAAGTGAAATAAATTAATTAAGTGCAAGTAATAAAGGTGAAGGGGTATTCAAGTAAAGAAGCAATATGCCAGCAAAAATTGAAGAGGTCAATAGCTTGGCGGCAAAACAGCAAGAATTGGGTGAGCAAATAAACAAACTTTATACAAATTGTAAAAAAGATGGGTCTACTAGAAAGACTGTGGCTTATATTTACAATAAAACATTGACATTGAATCAATATTGGAATGAATTTGGGTGTAATGATGCCAAATTGGCTACAATGGAGTGTCCAGAACACAGTTATTTCACAAAGAAATTTTACATCCAAGTTCAGAATGTTTATTTGGAAGCTCAAAAATACTTAACTTCACTAATGCAAACATTAGAAGCCGGTTCGTCGACAGAAAAGTCAGAAACGACGGTAAAATCAAGTAAACTTGATAAGGAACCGTCACAACAATCCACTAAGCTAAATGCTAGGTTGAAAAATATGCAAATTAAGTCACTTCAAGCAAGTCAGATGTTGGAAGAAGAACATTCTGCAACATTTTATCGCGAACTCTATGAGGAGATCTTACAAGTATGGAAGTCCAGTGAAGAAGCATTTTTAAATGTTTTAGCCAATGGAGAAGATGAAATGGAAGAAGAATATAGGCCAATAGAACTCAATACAAGAGAAATATTGGTTAAATTAAAAGAAAAAATTGAGAGTATCTCCAAAAGGGAAAAGGATTCACAAGATTTGGGCTCCACGATACCGATGCCACAAGTGACTATACCTATTTTCAGTGGAAATTATGAAGAATGGGTGACGTTCCATGATTTATTTGTGAGATCAATTCACAATAATAAGGCCCTTTCAAAAGGTCAAACAATGCATTATTTAAAAGCGTATCTTAAGGATGACGCAAGTAGATTAATTCAGCACTTATTAATCTCTGAAGCAAATTCTGAAGCTGCATGGGAAATATTAAAAGAACGCTATGATAATAAGCGAGTTATATTTTTTAAATTAGCTGATAAAATATTAGAATTCCCAAAAATAGGGGAAGAATCGGCAACACAACTACAAAGGTTGCACGATACAATCTTCGAATGCCTTCAAGCCATAGAAAATTTGACCGCCGAATGGTGGCGACCATTAATTTGTAGAGTCATCATGAAAAAATGGGATTCAGAAACAAGCAAATTATATGAACAAGCATTAACAAATCAGCAAGAAATGCCAAATTTGGACACGATGTTGGACTTTATGAAAAATAGATTTCGGGCACTGGAATCTATTAAAATTTAAAAAGACAGAAATCAGCTGTACTTATTGCCAACAGGCACATTTCATAACGTCGTGTAATGAATTTATTAAATTATCTGTAAGTGAAAGAAATCGTTTCATTAATGATAAATTTTTATGCACAAAGTGCATGAGACACAATAAAAACAGAAGCTGTTGTGCCAAAGCAAAATGTTCAGTTTGCCATAAACAACATCACACATTGCTACACAATGCGCAAAAGCAAGAGTACTCAAAAAATGGAAAAGAAGATGATAAGAACAAGAAAAGATCTTCAAACTATCAACAACAATCAAGGATATCCAGTCACATTGGGAGAAATGAAAGTGATGTGTTATTAGCAACAGCATTAGTTAAGGCAAAAGCAAGTTCTGGGTCTCACACATATCTTCGAGTATTAATTGATCCAGGGTCTCAAGCCACATTCATCTCAGAAGACGCTGCGCAACTCTTAGCTCTACCGACAGAAAAGGTAGATGCCCATGTATCTGGAGTTGGAGATGAAGAAACAACGTTGGCAAGACACAAGGTAACACTTGAAATAAAACCACGATTTCCGAGCAAATTTAATCTGCTGACCGAAGCATTGGTATTGACCAAGTTAACAAAACCATTACCTAACAATTATTTGCAATGCAATGACATTGAAAATTGGAATAATAAAATAATCGCTGATCCAACATACAATAAACCAGGACCAGTAGATATGATAATTGGAGCAGAAGAATACAGCAATATTATATTGGACGGATTATGGAAATCGAAAAATGGATTATTAGCTCAAAACACTGAATTGGGATGGATCATCTCCGGAACAGTTGAGAAAAAAGATGTAGAAACAAGGCAAGTTATAAGTATGATCGCAAGGTCAGAGGAAAACCAGATGAATAAATTTTGGGAACTTGAAGAAGTGCCAGAAACAAAACATCTATCTAATGAAGATAAATTATGTGAAAAACAATATGAGGAAACTCACTATAGAAACGATGATGGAACATATACAGTAAGGATACCATTTAAAAAGGATCCTGGGGATCTTGGAGATTCAAGGTCAAGAGCACTTGCGAGATTAATGCAAATTGAGAAAAGGTTCGTGAAGGAAAAGAAATTCGAAGAACAATATATTCAATTTATGAATGAATATGAAGAATTAGGGCATATGAGAAAAATAAACCCTAATGAAGAAAGTGGAAAATATTATATTCCACACCATGCAGTAATAAAGGAATCTAGTTCTACTACAAAATTGAGAGTAGTATTCGATGCTTCATGTAAGACATCGAAAGGAATAAGTTTAAATGATTGTCAACATGCAGGACCACGATTGCAGCAAGAATTATTTGACATTTTAATAAGATGGAGAAAACATAGTGTTGGGTTCACAGCAGATGTAGAGAAAATGTATAGACAAATTAAAATACATCCTGAAGATCAAAAGTATCAACGAATTTTATGGCGATACAATAGAAACGAACCAATTCAAGAATACTGTTTGACCACAGTGACATATGGGACAACTTCCGCACCATATTTAGCTGTTAAAACATTACAACAATTAGCCAAAGATGAAGCATACAACTTCCCTGCGGCATCAAAAATAGTACAACAAGACTTCTACGTCGATGATTTAATGTCCGGAGCAGGCTCTATAGAAGAAGGGTTGGTACTATAAAAACAAATTGTTGAAATGTTAAAAACTGGTGGATTTACATTACGAAAATGGTCTAGCAACGAACCTTAACTGATCAATGCATTACCAGAGAAATTAAGAGATCAAACAGTACTGGAAATTTCACAAGAAAATGAATCGGTAAAACGCACACTTGGTGTAAATTGGAATCCAAAGGAGGACACGTTCAAGTTCAAGGTTACGCTGACACACAATAAAAAATATTCAAAGCGTACAATTTTGTCTGACGTTGCACGTATTTATGACCCGTTGGGATGGTTGGCCCCGATAATAATATCAGCAAAATTAATTATTCAAGAATTATGGGAACAACAGTCAGATTGGGATCAACAGATTCCAAAAGAAATTCAAAAAAATGGGCTAATTTCAGAGAACAATTATCGTCAGTTGAACAAATTATAATTCCACGATGGATTAAATACACCAACGGAATGTTGGATATTGAACTACATGGGTTCTGCGATGCGTCAGAAAAGGCGTACGGTGCAGTTATTTACATTAAAACAAAAAATTCATCAGGTCATCATATTGAACTACTGGTTGCAAAATCGAAAGTTGCACCAATCAAGTCAAGAAAAACCTTACCGAGACTAGAACTGTGTGCTGCATTATTGTTGGCAAGGTTAATAAAAAGGGTACAAATAGCCCTAGAAATGGAAGATATTCCACTGTTCGCATGGACAGATTCAATGATCACACTTGCGTGGATCAAGGCGGAGCCGTGTAAATGGAAGACATTTGTAGCAAATAGAATCGCAGAAATTCAAGAATTATTACCCAATGCTACATGGGCTCACGTCAAGTCAGAGGATAATCCTGCTGACATTATTTCGAGAGGGATAAATCCTTCTCAATTAAAAGATCATCCGTTGTGGTGGTCAGGGCCAAAATGGCTAGATAGCTCAATTGTGTATCCTGCAATAAATGAAAATAAATTAGTGACGACAGAAGAAATGAAAAGGGAACCTAAGGGATGCCATCATGTGGTGTCAACCAAATTAGAAGACTTCACACAACGATTTTCGTCGTTGATACAGATGCAGCGAGTAATTGCATGGGTATTAAGATTTGGTAAAAAGTCTGAATATAAACGCACATTAACAGTAAAAGAAATGGACAACGCTCTTATTAAGATGATTTTCTCAGTCCAACATATAGAATTAGGTGAAGAATTGAGAGAAATCGAGAAAAACAAATGCGTAAAAGGAAATAGTAAGCTATCCACTCTCAGTCCGTTTATTGATTCTGATGGAATCTTGAGAGTTGGAGGTAGATTGACGAATTCTCATCTCAATTATAATGAGAAACATCCTATCATCATCCCATATGGCAGTCATATAGCCACATTAATAATTAGAAACGCTCATCATATGACATTACATGGAGAAATCCAAATAACATTGGCATATATTAGAAGAAAATATTGGATCCCGAATGGAAAACGGGCCGTAAAACAAATTATTCGTCAATGTGTAACTTGTGTTCGTCACAAAAAGGAAACTCAGCAGCAACTAATGGGAGAATTACCAACTGCTAGAGTAACAATTTCAGCTCCATTTACTCACACTGGAGTTGATTATGCAGGACCAATTCAAATCAAGGCATCAAAAGGAAGAGGCAGTAAGTCTCACAAGGGATATATAGCCCTATTCGTTTGTTTATCAACGAAAGCCATACACCTGGAACTAGTGAGTGATATGTCATCAGAAGCATTCATCTCAGCATTTAAGAGATTCATCTCAAGAAGGGGAAGATGTGAACACATCTATAGTGATAACGGAACAACATTTGTGGGTGCAAATCGAATTTTCAAAAGGAAGTTGCCAAATTGTTGAAGGATGATCAATTTCAAGATGAGGTTACAACTATTGGTACTCAATGGCATTTCATCCCGCCAGCAGCTCCTCATGTCGGAGGAATTTGGGAAGCTGGAGTCAAATCAATGAAAAATCATTTGAAAAAAATGATTGGAGAGGCATTGCTGACATATGAGGAGTATTCTACACTGCTTCAACAAATTGAAGCGTGTTTGAATTCTCGTCCTTTGTGCGCGCTAACCAACGATGCCACTGATATGACAGCATTGACCCCTGGTCACTTCCTAATCGGAAGACCAATTGTAACACCTCCAGATCCGATCACAACAGAAATTGAGACATGTTTATCAACAAAATGGAGAATGATTGAGAGAATGAAAAGAAACTTTTGGAAAATTTGGTCATCTGAGTATCTGTCTACCTTACAACAGAGATACAAGTGGAAACAACGGCAGAAAAATCTCGAAGTTGGAGATTTAGTCTTAATCAAGGAAGACTAAATACTAAATACTAAAAACTGAAGATAATATTGCCCCTAGCAAATGGCCGCTCGCAAGAATCATACAAATATTTCCTGATAAAAATGGTTTAACACGTGTGGTGGAACTCCAACACCCTAAAGGAACAACCAAAAGAGCAATTTCAAAAATTGTTCCACTTCCAAAAGACGAGAAGGAAGAACCGAGAAAAATTAAAACTCGAAGAAAACCCATAGTCAGCAATCTAATCGTGATATTATTAGCTCTTACAATTAGCACATGCATCCAATTAACGGAATCAAAATACTCAATTAATTATCCACAAACAGGATTATATATTGAACCAGTAGGAACCACAAACATTGAAAGAGGGACCTACAGGATTGAAATAAAGATTCTAAAATCAAGAATCAAAGACGATCGACTAAAGGTTGACGAACTTATAATGAATGTAGAGAAATTGTGCAATAATACAAAAAATTTGAAACAGACATTACACTGTAGTATGCTGACACAACATTTAAAGGAAAAAAGTAGAAAATTGCAATGGAAAATACAAAGAATAATGGAAATGCATAATATCCGAGAAAAAAGGGGTTTATTAGGGAAATTATTAACCAGCGTGTTCGGAGTAAATGATGAAGTTTACCAAGATATCGAAAGTTTGGATAAAAACCAGCAGGAATTAATACGCACTTCAAAACAACAAGCAAAATTTATGCTGTCAGCATTAGCTGAGTTCAATAACACAGAAAATAGAATCAGCGAAAAATTAAATAATTTCCAAACAAAGCTTAATGAAGGATTAGCAGCGGTGGCAGAGATGAGCACTTGGTACAGCGGTCCAGATGAAAATGCACTGAATTTCAAATTTTTATCGGTATACCAAGTTGCAAAAAATTATTTAGATGATTTAAATGAAATTTATGGGCAAGTGTTAAATTGTCAGTCAGGTGCAGGACAAATTCATGAATTGATATCTCCAGATGAAATTGATGCAATCATTGAGAGGAGTATCAATAAGTTACCATCAGGTATCACAATCTTAACTCAACCATCGGTAGCGACAAAGGTTATTAACGATGAAGATGAGATTAAAGTACATGGTTATTTTTTTATTGTTGAAATAACAGAGTACACAGTTTTAAAGGTAACATCAGTACCAACAAAATTTCAGAACGACAATTTTTGGGCAATAGAGACACCAAGTGAATTATTAGCCATTGATTATGATGCGCAACTCTATTTTGAATTAGACAAAGAGAAATTTGAGTCTCGAATACAATTAAACTCTACGAAATTCTTATGTTCACCAGCAATTGTCAGAAATCTTGACAATGATCCCAATTGCATCATTGATGAAATTTATCAGAGATCAGGTGAAACAAAGTGTAAAATAACAAAATATCAAAGTGATCATTTGATATGGAAAAAATTATATAAATCCAATACCTGGATGTTTATCACACCAAAATCAGCAAGAGTAGCTATCATTTGTGATGGGTCTCGAGAAGATGTAAAGTTAAATGGAACAGGAATACTAACGGTGTCGTCAAATTGTGTAATCCAAACAAAACAAAAAACATTGACCCCAACAATCGAGAGAAGCATCTCATCAAACATTACAGCATATGTAAAGCCAGTTGATATAGATATAACGACACATCAACAGATCAAACCGATAAAACTGGAGGAAGAAACTGGAATTAAACCAAGTAACAATTTGGATAAACTATTTCACAAAGAATTATCCATCCAGAAAGAGCTGCATGAAAACGTATGGAAATCAATTCATAATCATGCAGGGATAACTAGTGGTGTAACAACAACAACAATTATTGTTGTTTTATTAATTATTTTCGTTTTGTATCAATGGTGGAGAAAGTCAAGGAAAGTTTCACCTATTGAAGAACCACCAAAGACCACATCATCTGAAGTACCGAAGGAGGTGACATCAACACAATCAACATCAATTGAAAACGGTACATGGTTTGAGATGCGGATATTTAACTCTGGTGCACTTGTTTCCGGAGACGCCAGGAATTCTGACGAATAAGCAATTAATGTATTTCAAATTCAATATTGATCAATTATTATTAAGTATAGGTAGGTCATTATTGCAAAATCAAAGTCAGCAAATATCTGCATTTCAAAACCAAATGATTATCAAAGGTGTTCAACGACCCTCAGTGAAACAAAGAAAGAATAAAAATTTGATGGGGGAAAGCAAACCTATAAAAAGTGAAACAACCACGTAAAATTAGTTCGACAGTTGTAATTCTAGTTGAATAAGTGTATAAATCATATATAAAAAAAAAAAATGTATACGTCTATGTAACCGAACAAGGACGATTTAATAGTATGTCCAGTGAACCACAATCACTATATCGCTTACCGAAACATCTACAAGCATATGGATAAGAGTCATCCGGAAACAAATGGCGTGATTCCACGTCCTATCCTCGTATTAACAATCACGGATCAAAGAATCCTGGGTCTGCTTCCTAAAATTGGAAGCGACCACACAAAATTAGTAGAGGCACCAGCTCCAGGACCAGAGTGGGAAGAATTTAAGGAATACAACAGAGACCCACCTGGACCAAAATTTTCAATGGAGAAAAGATTAGAATTACAAGAACTAATCAGAAGGAGGATGAGAAAAGGTTAAAGGTGAAATAAGTGATAGTGGTAGTTATAGTTACTGGGTAATAGTAAATTAGTTAAATGATTAGTAATAACATAGGGGAAATAATAATAATTGGGTAATTAGAATAGAATTGACATAAAATAGTTTCAATTGAACAATGTAATATTAATTTTGGTTTGCCGGAGTGGCAGCATGTTTAATCTTAAATTAAACAGATTTTATCTAATTTAATTTCACAATTTGCAATCGTCAATTAACTGCTATTAATTTGTAATATATTTTATGCTGACACAATTGGGTGATTTTTTAAATGATTTATTTACAAACAAGTGTCAGCAATTATTAATGTAATATCATGTAATATTTTGATGACTATCGTGTTACTAACCTACATGATGTCATTATGGTGTAATAATTAATTGTAATTTAAATTGTATATAAGCCTAAGATCTAGACTGAATAAATTAGTATTGTTGAATATATGGTATTGATGTGTCTTGCTGTTCATCATATCTATATCCAGTGCTCATCCTAACATATCCATATGAAAATCAAAATTTCGACTTTGATAAGAATGAATACACTGAAGCTTATCAAGCCATTATCGATTTCCATCGTGATTTTCACAACAATCATTCATCAACTCCAAAGACGACCTATACAAACTTTGCACACCAATCGATTTTCGTTATTGATTATTCAAAACAAAACGAATCCATTCAATCATCAACAGTGGATGTTAAATTAGAATTTGAAAGTAATGAGACTTTTCCAAATAAAACCAGAGCATATTGTATTATTGTACATGATAAATTATTCGAATATTATCAATTAACCGGAATTGTAAAAAATCTTCTTTGAAAATTGATACATTTTGCTTGTTCGGAAGCTTTAAAATATAGAGTGGTTATTGTTTTATTGAATTGTGTAAGATAATAACACAGATTTAAAAAATTATGTTATATAATTCGAAGTTCATTTTTTCTCTTAAAATAAAATAAGAGAAATAAAAAATTATGATTGTATGATGTATTTAATTTTTTTAAAATTACTAAATATATAAAAATATACAATTTTTGATTCTTTGAATTTCTTTTACAGTCATGCTTTCCAATCTCCCGCTAATATTTGTTCAATCCTCAAACGCATGCGCAATCAAAAATTGAGGTTAGATTTATTTATTGTTTACAATTTTACTTGCCATCTCATCTGTCAAATTCAAGTTGACAGCACTTTGTTTTTCACATATATATATAATACTACTATATAGCGTGGGGGACTTGATCTTGTCAGCAATGAAGTTGAGACAGAACTATGGCTCTATAATGTAAATTTGTATAAGTCTGTCGCGTAACGTTGCTGAAAAGTCTCCTCCCAGTTTTCATTAGCAGCCAATAGCAACGCAAGGAGTTTATAGCAAATGCAACTACATCGTGCTTCTCCTCATAAACCACAGAAACCAATGCTTATAATTTCTTAATCAAAACAGCTGTACACAAAAAAATGATTTTAAAGTAGTATATGAAAAATATAAATTCTTATTAAAATGCTAAATAATGATTTTGTATCAATTATAATTACAAATTCATAATATATTTAATTTAGGTGAGACGAACTGTATACAATTTGTATATAATTTGAAAATTTGTTGGCGGTATAGGCTCTGCACTTGCGCATAAGAAATAGAATCCGGTACGTTTTTCTATAAAAGATATTTTCCTCTCGTTCTAAATGCAAGCTCAAAAACCATTGATGGGGATATACGACACGCAATATACAGTGTGACCTCTTTAATCCGAATTAATAATTGCATAGGTTGATCCGGAATATCGAAATGTTCGGATTATGGAACAAATGACAGAAAATATCAATTGTTTAATTCTCTAAGAATTTCCACATTCTCACAATAAAAAATACTTTATTTTCAAATATGAAATAAAAAAATAACTGTAGGTACTTACTACATATGAAAAACAAAATAAAGTACATATTTATAGGAATATACCTAGCATAAGTCTATATTAAAGTGAAGAGTAAATCTAAGAAACTGCGAAAAATTCGGTGATTTTGCTCTGTTTGATGTTCGCTTCTTCTGCCTTTTTGGCCCGTTTTTTCATTTCCGATAAAATTAGAATGTGGTGTTCTGATTCATCGTTTTCTTCAGCCCACTTCAAACACGTTTCAAAACTTTCGACTGCATCTTTGTGCTTTACGTGTCGTGGTATCACTTGAATCACTTCTACTTCTTCGTCGGAGCTTGATTCATTCTGAATATGTTCAAAAATATCCATATCATTTGTGGACTCCCATGATTCTTCATGTCCGATAGTCCACTCAAGAGCTTCTTGTCGTGTGACATCTTCAGAAATTTGGTTTACTAGCGCAGTAACCTCGTTTATTTGTCTTTCTATACCCTCCAACTCCATTTTATCCCTCCATTGTAATAGTGGAAGATTATCATCTTCAGTCCAACCATTATCAAGAGGTGCTGTAAGAAGTTTAGTCCAGGATTTTTGGATAAGTTCCGGCCTCACATCTTCCCATCCTCTTGATAATCCAATAACAACATCTTTCAAATTAACTTTCTTCAGTTCTCCAGAGATATCTGCACCTTCGGAAGCAACAATTCTTTTTAAAAGCCTTTTGCGGTAATTTAACTTGATCGCTTGAATTACATTTTGGTCCATCGGCTGCCATAAGGGAGTTACATTTGGCGGCAAAAACATTACAATAATCTTTTTATCTTCAGAAAATAAGTCTTCAGGGTGTCCAGGGGCATTGTCTAAAATCAAAAGCGCCTTGGCTTCTAAATTCAGCTGCTGCATTTTTTTTCGCACTTCTGGGACAAAATCTGTGTAAAACCAGTCCTTGAAAATTTCTCTGGTAACCCAGGCTTTTTTCTGTCCTCGGTACCTCGCCGGAAGAGGTTCATTTCCAAAAGCTCGTGGCTTTCGAGATTTACCCACTACAAACAATCTCATTTTATGGGTGCCGGAGGCATTACAGCAAGGCATAAATGTAACTCGTTCCTTGCTCATTTTTCTACCTGGAGCTGATATTTCACCTTCGTGAGCAAGTGTTTTTTGAGGAAGTAATTTCCAGAAAAGTCCACTTTCGTCGGCATTGTAAATTTGATCGGGACACAACTGCATTTCTGCTATTTTACTTCGAAGCGAATTTTTAAATGGTTCAATAGCAGCCTCATCACTTGATAATTTTTCTCCTGTAATTGATAGTTGTCGAATTCCGTATCTGTTTTTGAACTTATCGAGCCATCCGGAGCTAGCTTTGAAATTGTCATCGTTGTGAGTCTGATCATAAAAGAATCGTGCTTTTTCACGCAAAATTTCTCGTGATATGGGCACACCTAAAAGAATTCATTTTTGTGTTAAAGAATCATACATATGTAGGTATATAATCAATCATCTTTTTACCTCTAGATCTTTGCTGTAAAAACCAGGTATGAACCGCTTTATCAACTTCGGGATATGCGCTTATTTTCAGCGTTTTTCGTTTATTCATCAAAGAACTGGCTGTGGTACCATAGGATAGAATATTCGTCTTGTTTTTTTTGATGTCGCAAATCGTTGATTTTCCGACATTGTATTTTTTCGATAAACTGGTCACTGTGGTACCCGCATCTAAACTATTAATAACCTGGATCTTTTCTTTAATTGATAAAGTAACGTGTTTTCTTTTGGAAGTCATCTTAGCTTTAAATTGCAGTGAAAACTGAACTAAATAACGGACAAAGGTTTAATAAACAATAAACAGTAAACAGCGCATGTCCTTAGAGAATATGAAATTGAGGGATTCCCCTATTTATGTAGCAGGAATCATTGTGCTGCTCGAACTAACGAGGCGTTGTTCGGATTATGGCTCCAAGATGTCGCTGTTCGAATTACTGGAGTTTCGGATTAGAGCATGTTCGGATTAAAGAGGTCATACTGTAGTAGTATTATATATATGGTTTTTCAAAACAAGGTTTATTAAAACGCATGCGCAATCAAAAATTGAGGTTAGCTTGTTAACAACAAATAAAGGTTAGACTTGTTTGTTGTTTACAACTTCACCCGCCATCTCATCTGTCAAATTCAAGTTGACAACACTTTGTTTTTCAAAACTAGGTTGCTAACTTTAATCTAGGGAAAAAGTAACCGTTTGCAGCACTGTCAAATATAAATTATTCGCAAAAAAAAACAGCGATAGGTGGCAACACTGTCAAATTTGAATTTCCCGCTCTAAAATGACAGCACTGACAAAATTTGAAGATCCCGCAAAAAATTTTCAAAATGGGGGCGCAACTGATTTATAGGGCTGTATTTAGCGGTGCAAGATTTGACCATTTGGAGGGGGAAGGGGGCCGTCGTTTTTGACAGTTTAGGGGGCTACGATCAGTGACACGTCATTTTTGACAGCTCAGGGGGCTACATTTAGTGATATCATTTTTGACAGTTTGGGGGGCTACAATTAGTGATTTTGACAGGTGACAGCATCAGTGTCAATGACCTCGTGACGTCATCGGGATCAATGACTTACTCCGGAGTTTTGGTCCCGAATCGGCATATTCTTACTACTTCGGTGGGGTCGGGTTGGGGATCTTCCTTGTTAGTTAAAATAAAAATAAATGAATAATATTTCACTTCGACGTTGTTGCTGGGGTAGCAGTAAGACGGTTCCGCCTCTCGGAACGCTTGCTCCAATGAAAGGCCGTTTCTTATAATCCACCCGAGGATTTCTAGTGCTTCCCCAAACTGACGCATAGCGTCCATATAACCTGGTCGATCGTATTTTGTCAGATACGTACATAAAAACTTGTGCCCTAATTCTAATAGAATTATACGAAGGGCCACCAGATTAAAGGCCTCTTCATACTCTACTGATTGGTGCTCAAACAGTAGAGGCTCATTAGGGCCTAGTGAGCTATACTTTAAGAAACCTTCCAATGTTTTAAATATAATGGTCGCAAATGCGCTGGTAGTGGCCGCATTTTCCATATTTGGTAACTTTTGTAATTTCATTTGCGCTAATCATGCGCAAGTAGATCTTGTTTTTAGAGCCTCGGACAGATCTGGAAATCAAAGGCTTGGTAAATAACCCGTTAGTTGTCCTGAGAGGGAAAATTAGGATCATTAGCTCATGGCTAGGAGCTGCTAAGCGGGCTATAGCTGAATTTTAATCAGACCATGGAGCGTTATATGGTAATATGCAACTGACATAGACAACATCATCAAATGGTTTTCGTATAGTTCCCATACGTACTACGTAATTTACTTCACCCCGTTCGCAATGATTTCATATGCCATCTTAAAATAAGTTTACCACTAACAAGGGAAGGGCATGACCTTGGGATTTTATTTTTTGATGAAACTTTGCCTAGTTATTGTACTACTTTAGTGTATTTACCCCTTAAAATAATGAGACGCAATGCTCAATCAATTCGCAGAAAAAGGCCTTTGAAGTTTTTATGGCACCTTAAATATTAGTAAGCATTCTCAACTGCCAGTGGCCAGCTAGCCTAGTGGACAACGTGTTTGTCTACCGCGCGGGAGCTCGGATTCGAGTCCTGCCCGCGACTTATTATTTTTTTTTGTCTTTACAATTAAATAAATTTATTCTTACGATTAATAATACTGATAATTTAAATAAAAATAATTTTATTTTGCTATCAGCAAAATAAAATTATTAACGAATTTTTCTCATAAAAGCCTTTTTAAATTTTAAATCATAATTCAGTTATATTTATTCTGTTATTTAAAATATAATATATTTAATGGTTACTTTATTTACAAGTAGTAACTACAAACAAACATCATTTACATTCACAGAGATTTTTCTTTCTTCAGAAAGTTTCGCAGCATACCAAGCAAACCGAATCATCTTATCAATAATCGGTGATGGCAAATTGATAATGAACAATTGATTGAATTTTGATGCAATCTTCTCTTGAATTTATTTCCCTATTATGTTCGATTAAATACGCCGAATTTTGTAATTGTTTAATGAGATTTTTCACTTGTCTATAAAAGTAAACGTCACAAGGCATACACCTTGGCGGAATAACTTCTACCGTACAAGTAGGTAAACTATTGTCATCCAGAAAAATTTCATCATAAATTTCTAGATTTGTTTGATCTTCCCAAGAGTCGATAATTAGAAGGAAAATTTCTTTCCCGACATAAGGTTGAAGAAAATCAACATATAATTTTGTTGTAAGTTTTCCTGACTTTGAACATGTTATTACTACATTGCTATATTTTCCTACGTATTCATCGACTATTATTTTTAACTCTTGAGCCAAATTTTCCGGTTGGTTCTTGAAGACAAACAAAAACTTGAGGTAATAGTTTTCCACTTAACGTAAAACTATATTGTGCTGTATATGAATGTGTTACTTTATTCATATCTTGTCGCTTAACAAATACTGTTTTGCTTCCTTTTTCTGCAAGAGTTCTCTTAAAAGTAGATTGGTACTGGCATCCTGGAAAAAAAAGAATATGAATAGAAAAATTTAGCAGTTCAAATCAAATAGAATCTAAAGACTTGTTTTATCAACCTACTTGTCTGATCAGTATTAATGACGAACTTTCTTTCAAATTTTGGTATTAATTGTAATGTCTGTATCCGAAAAATTTCTGCAGACTTTAAAATTTTGTCCATAGTTGCTGGTTCCCTTTGCGACACGTATTTCGTTATTTTTCGTTGACGAATTCCATGTTGTTTTTTAAATTTCTTGACCCATCTCTCAGAAGCTTTAAATTGCAAATCTTTGAACCGTGCAGCAGCAGATAACGCCCACTGTTGTAAATTCTTGGTAGTCACTTGCTGATAAGTTTGTCTTGCTTCAACAAAACGATCATATGTCCAAGAATTAATAATTGTATACTTATCAAATGTATTTCCTCCGTTTTTGATGTTCTCTTACCACTTGGATAAGTATTCTTTTTTTTAAAAGTGACGACATCCATTTTTCTGCAATGTTTCTAAAGTCCATTTAGGGTGTTTCTTTGCGATGTTAACAACTTTTATATTGTAGTCCAAGGGGATACAATCTGACTCGCTTTTTTCTCTCTTCAGGCTCATACTCATCAGATGAGTCATCGGCTTCAACTGGTTCCCAAACTACTTCTTCACATACTTTATTAGCATGTATGAGCTCCTCATCGATTATTACACTTTTTTAGCCAACATGTCGACAGTATCCTTATAGATTTCCTCACCCATCAACATAGCCTCATGGGAAATAGAACTCGAGCATTCGGGAAGTATCAAATTATTTTCTTTAAGCAAGGTTTGATAATGCTCAACTGCGTCTGCTAACCTTGTAACAAAAAAAAGAGTGTTTGAGGTGAGGAGGGGAAGGTGAAGGGTGAAGGAGACAGGAAGGAATGTTACATAATTGCGGAGCTCAGGTTGTTTTCGGAGCAGTCGTGAGTTCGGGATACGATAAAGCGGACGACACAAGAACATCAAGGCTTCGATACGATATGGGCGCCACGTAACTTTTATCCAGAGTCACGGAACTGGACGACGCTTGAGTGTGGGTGGTGAGGCATTGACAGTATTCAGAAAACTAAACATTTATTCAGTTACAGAACAGTTGAAAATAAAGATATAATTCTAATAAATAACAACGATGATGATACCAAATAGATACGTCAAGTATCCATAACGAAATGGTAATCCATAATATACAAACAATACAATAATTAAACAATTAATAATAATAATTATCGAAGAACTAATCCGTCGACGAATTGAATGAAGAACCGATCAATTAGTTAATCGATAATTAAATGTATAAATCGATAAACGGTAAGGTGATTAAATGATAACTAAAATATTTAATAAATAAATGAAAAGTTACGATCGATCTTATTGATATTATTATTTCAGTACTGAAAGTGTAATTACTGGTTAATTAAATACGTTAAACAATAACATACGATACAATTAAATGTGGTTAATAACCACTAGCGATAAAAGAAGTGTATCAACGATAATGAATCAACAAACAATAAATTGATACACGACTTAATAACAAAACAATTAACAATAAGTGACGTTAATTAACTAATCGTTTAGATTGATATTTGAAATTACTAATAAATGACTGATCGATAAATACTGTAAAGAATTAGATCTTAGATTCGGTAATATGCTCAATTGTCAACCAAACGAAAGTCAAGATAATTCGTAATTAAACAATCAACAAAGTTAACGATAATAATAATACGATCATGCTACAATTGTGAATATGAACGATAAACGATAATTAACTCAAAGAGATTCACAATGATAACACATCATACTACTAACGATACGGGAAACGGAAGTATCATGTCATATTATAACCGCTAGCTTACCAGACAAATCATACGGAATACGCGATTACAACAATACGAAGATATGGTTATTAAAATTCGATAATACTACTTATCTTGTTGTTGGAATCCTTCTAAATCAAAATGGCGGCCTTGCGACATCTTGTCGACGACACCATACAACAAAATGGCAGCCAACGATAAGCAGTAACAAAACGTTAGCGATAATTCTTCCATATTGGATGCGCTCTTCTTCACAAATCCAAATCTCGCAATAAGCGACCAATACAGAAATCCACAGGTTCACCATAATGATATAATCCGAAGATTACATCCCAAAAACGGCATTGGAACCAACCAATATACCAAAATTACAGTACTGAACCCAATCAGTACCGAAATGATAATTGGATCATGTTGGGCGGTATAACATGGAAAATCAGGATCCATCGAAATACCAAAACCATAAAAATAACAATGAATTATTGGAGGGCCAGTCCCATAATCCAAAGTTCCCAAAAAAACCAACATATCCAGTAAAACCAGATGAACCATAATAACGATACGATACGATAATCAATTAATAAACGGTGTTAACCATAATCTTCGATACTTCATACAGACGATATTAAACGATACAAATGTGCCATGAACGGACACAGTACGGGAAGATACTATAAGCGATACAATACGAGAAGGGAAAACCACCACGAAAAAGGAACATCCCTGAAAGACACCACAGGACAAGGAAAGTCCCTGGAAAACGATGTCCCTGAGAAAAACCAACAAAAAAAGGAAAGTCCCTGAAAAACCCTGAATAGATCGAAATAACTAAAAATGACGATAACGGTATTTATTTCAATCTCACCTTTAATTTTCATTAAAGGGTTTCCTCATTATCAACCGCCAGAAAGGGAAGACGGACACACATGACATGACTTCTAGCAGTGATAATCATCTGTCAGATATAATACGAAAATTCTGGTAAATATTCACAGCAATGATATTTTCGATAGAGCTACTTACATAATTCCAACAATAAATCACGGGATGACCAACAATATACACGATAACACTTGATTACTGAAAGATGGGTGAAATAGCTGTCGATTAGATCCGACCATCACCATACACCACATCTTCAGCAATGAAGTACTGAAACCGGACACCCTAACTAGTCCTGATTCTTGACCTGCGCAACGGTCAGTTTGCGAAAAGGTCATGATCAAAAATTCACAGGAAACTAATTAGGTGCGGCCACTAAATGTCGGAAATAGGAATCGAAAATGTGCCTAATTGTAGCTCAATCCATCGATTGATACCACGCCGGAAATTTAAATGTTACAACCTCAACTTCAATTCTTCAGTAAATTCATCATCAACTGCTTGTGCACTAGCAACATCTTTATTCGCAGACATTTTCACCACAAAATATTCAAACAGTTTATTTTCTATTTATTCGATTTTCAGAACGATATATCACGGAACACTACTAACTTTGTGAAGTCCAGAATAAACTGACACGTTTTCCAAAAGACTGTCCTTTTATAACAGTGGTAAAATTGCCGAAAAATTGCATACCATAGTAAAGTAACCGAAATCTATTATCTATTGGAACCACCGACCGTCAGGCAATTTGTAATGTGATTTTTCTACGATCGAACGGAAACTGTCAATTTTCTACCCTTGCTTGGTACGTGGAAAGTGTCTAATTCCAGTCCAGTATAATCGTCTCTAGGCAACGGGGTAAATTCTTGCTTCTGATTGGTCGATTTACTTTTCCGCTCTAGGACAAGTAAGCAACTACTTTTCTACAGTGTTTGATTTATATTTATTCTAATCTATAAGTAATATAAATGGAAATTGAAGTAACGTGAATTTAAAAAAATTCTCAATAAGAATTATTACAACCAATATTATCATACAAATAAAAAAATTATAATATAAAAAACAATTTAATATAGAATATGAAGTTGAAAATTAAAGCAATAGATAATCAATCGAAAACGCCTTTGATTTAAATATAAAAATCTATTCAACTTAATTCTTAAAAAATACCTAGATCTCCATTTGATACTTTGCCAACAAACGAATGTTTTTTAATGATAATCCTGAAGAAGATAGTGTATGCACATTAGATTAGTAAGATAACTTGAATACAATTTCACTGTCAAAATTGTCAAAAATTTCATCAAATTATTTTGACAGATTAAAATTTTTTAAATAATTTGACAATCAATTTAAAACTGTACTGTATTCTGTAGTGTTTCCGTTCTATCGTAGATAAAATAATGTTCAGTACACGGGCGGAAAGTGTCGTTGCGAAACTCGTTTCGCAAAGATGCACTTTCCGCCCTAGTAATAAAAATAACTATTCTTTAACATACATTTCTATAACAAAAAAAATCTCCAAAGGCAGCAAGTACCTTACATAGCGAATTTTTTTATGTATCTACATACTGAAATATTAATTGCAAAACATTCTTATGATACTGACAATTAATATATTTTAATAACATTGAATCAACTAATAAATTCATTTCCCGTAATACGTTTAATCAAGACCTGCTTGATTTTTTCAAGCGAAATTCTCTAGCAGGCCTTGCGTCTAATATTAACTGTCAAAATTAGTTACCCCCAGCGATATTCAATTTTCTTTCTAATATCAATTGTCAGAACACATAGCCATCTTAGATACGTGATTTTACTGCTTATACTCAAAAATCTCCAAAGGCAGCAAGTACCTTATATAGCGAATTTTTTTATGTATCTACATACTGAAATATTAATTGCAAAACATTCTTATGATACTGACAATTAATATATTTTAATAACATTGAATCAACTAATAAATTCATTTCCCGATGTTATTTTAATATTTATGATTTTTATTGAAAAATACTTTTAATCCACAAACAATAAGAAACACTAAAAAAAAAAATAATAATGAAGTTTGTTGTTTGTCTAATACGTCTAATCAAGGCCTGCTTGATTTTTTCAAGCGAAATTCTCTAGCAGGCCTTGCGTCTAATATTAACTGTCAAAATTAGTTGCCCCCCCGCGATATTCAATTTTTTTTCTAATATCAATAGTCAGAAAGTCAGAACATATAGCCACCTGAGATAATCGATTTTACTGCTTATACTCAAAAAAGAGATTTTTGCATTTTTCTTGCGAACCAACGAACCGATTTTGATGATTTTTTTTCTGGGTCATAGAGAATGGTCGGCTCTACTGTTATTTTAATTTTCATCAAAATCTAAGCAAATGTAATATTGAAAATGATTTTTTTTAACATTTCTTCAGCTCTTATTCCAAAAGTGTTGGCCCTACCAGTCTGGCCAACGAACTCATCCAAGCTATCACAAAGACCGATTTTTGTACCAAGTTTCATTCAGATTGAACTATTTTTACGGCAGTTATCGTGGGTATACATATATATATAATATATATATATATATATATATATATATATATATATATATATATATATATATATATATATATATATATAAAAAAATTTTAACGAACGGTGGATATGGGTTCCTTAGGTCCCAAAACGAACTTCTGTGCAAAAATTTTTCGGAAATTCAAAAGTGAGGATCTCGTCATTAGCTAATTTTTTTTAAAAAAATTCGCTAAAAAAGAGATTTTTGCATTTTTCTTGCGATCCAACGAACCGATTTTGATGATTTTTTTCTGGGTCATAGAGAATGGTCGGCTCTATTGTTATTTTAATTTTCATCAAAATCTAAGCAAATGTAATATTGAAAATAATTTTTTTTAACATTTCATCAGCTCTAATTCCAAAAGTGTTGGCCCTACCAGTCTGGCCAACGAACTCATCCAAGCTATCCCAAAGACCGATTTTTGTACCAAGTTTCATTCAGATTGGAGTATTTTTACGGCAGTTATCGTGGGTATACATATATAAATATATAAATATATACAGGGTGCCCCAGGGGTACGTGCAAGCTCCATAATTCCGTTGCTAGAAGACATATCGACTTGCGGTTTATTTCTTACAGTATCCATGGACATTCTGTACAACTTAAAATTATTTTCGTTCTTTTAACTACCCCCTTATAGGGGGTAGTGCACCCTACTCTCCTATTTTAAATGGAATGGTATATTTTTTATTACATTTTTGAATTCTTTGATAAAATCGAAGGGGACTTTGATAACATGAACCATGGTCTAGCGCTTAAAGTTTTTCAGATATTTTGACTTTTCATGAAATTTTTAATTTTGCAGTGCTTCATTAAAAAATTCACAACATAGAAACTATTGCATTTAAAACGTTAAAATTTAGAAGTCTAATAGTACAAATAACGTACTTTCTATCAAACTGTAGAGCATTGAATTATCTTTCAGCGTTTGGCTGAAATGAATTTTTCTTTCAGGCAATTTTCAAACTATAATAACTTGCTTATTTTAAATGGAACCCCATATTTCTCTTTATACGGTTAAATAGAGAAAAAAATTCTGCATCGAACTGTATTACCATTCTCTATACCTATCTTTGATAATTTTTCAGTTATTCAGAATTTTCAATTTCGTCTAATTTTCTTTCCTGAAAGAAAATGTAAAACATAGAAGGCTTTGCAAAACAACCTCCAATTCAATTGTCACAATTAAGATGAAATTAATTAATTAAATTTGGACTATCTCAATCAAATAAAATGGAAGAAATTGATAATTAATTAAATTAATATTTATTGCATTTGCTTTTCGTGTATGTAGAATGTCCTAAAGTTGTAAGAATACAGGTAAAATATTCAATATTAACGTCATTTGTGATATTTTGTCATTTTGCTAAGCCTTCTATGCATTTTATTATAGTTGAATTATTTTGGCATAGGCGACTAGAAGTATTACATTTTGCTTCAAGGGAGATGATTGAACGAAATTGAAAATTCTGAATAAGTGAAAAATTATCAAAGATAGGTATAGGGAATGTTAATACAGTTTGATGCATATTTTTATTCTCTATCCAACCATATCAAGAAAAATATGATGTTCCATTTGAAATAAGCAAGATATTAGAGTTTGAAAATTGTCTGAAAGAAAAATTTATTTTAGCTAAACAGTGAAAGATAATTGAATTCTGTTTAAATTGATAAAAAGTACATTATTTGTACAACATAAATTTTAAGTTTCAACATCTTAAATGCTATAGCTTCAAAAATATGAATTTTTCAATCGAACAGTGCAAATTTTAAAATTTCATGAAAAGTCAAAATATCTGAAAAACTTTCAGCGCTAGACCATGGGTCATGTTATCAAAGTCTCCTTCGATTTCATCAAAGAATTCAAAAATGTAATAAAAAATATACCATTCTATTTAAAATAAGATAGTAGGGTGCACTACCCCCTATAAGGGGGGTAGTTACAAGAACGAAAATAATTTTAAGTTGTACAGAATGTCCATGGATACTGTAAGAAAAAAACCGCAAGTTGATATGTCTTTTAGCAACGGAATTATGGAGCTTGCACGTACCCCTGGGGCACCCTGTAGAGAAGTAGAGAAAGGGGGTGAGTGGTCGGTGGTGATTGAGGAGGGGAAGGTGAAGGGTGAGGGAATGTTACATAGTTGCGGAGCTCAGGTTGTTTTCGGAGCAGTCGTGAGTTCGGGAAACGATAAGGCCGACGACACAAGGCTTCGGTACGATATGGGCGCCACGTAACTTTTATCCAGAGTCCCGGAACTGGACAACGCTTGAGTGTGGGTGGTGAGGCATTGACAGTATCCAGAAAACTTAACATTTATTGCTTACAAAAAAAATGAAAATAAACATAACAATCCTGATGAATAATAATAATGATTCAGATACATCATGTATCCATGAATGGAATCATTATTAATGCTAATTAATGATGATGCAATAATAACAATAAGTAATAATAACTATCGATAAACCAATCAGTCGATGAGTTAATCAAAGAACCGATAAATTGGTAAATCGATAATTAAGTAAATTAATCGATGAACGAGGAAATGATTAAACAACTAATAACAATAATTAATAATAATTATCGAAAAACTAACCAGTCGATAAATTAACTGAAGAACCGATCAATTAGTTAATCGATAATTAAATGCGATAATCGGTAAATGATTACACGATAACTAAAATGATATTTAATAAATAAATGAAAATTACGATCGATCTTATTGATAATGTTTCAGTACTGAAAGGTAATTACTAATCAATTAAATACATTAAACAATAACATTACAATTAAATGTGGTCCATAACCTCAAGCGATAAAAGAAATGTATCAACGTTAAGTGAACAACAACAATAATTTGATACACAACTTATCAATAAAACAATTAACAATGATTGACGATAATGAACTAATCGTTTAGATTGATATTCGAATCTACTAATAAATAACTGATCGATAAATACTGTAAAGAATCATATCTTAGATTCGGTAATATGCTCAATTGTCAACCAAACGAAAGTCAAGATAATTCATAATTAAACAAATAACAATTAACGGTAGTAATAGTGCAATCATGTTACAATTGTGAATCTAAACTATAAACGATAAATGACTCAATTCACAATGATAACACATCACATAACAAATAACACAGAGAATTGAGAGTATCATGTCATATTATAACCGCGAGTTTACCAGACAAATCACACGGAATATGCGATCATAATAAAGCGAAGATATGGTTCTTAAAATTCGATAATACTACTTCTCTTATTGTTGAAATCCTTTCAATTCAAAATGGCGGCCTTGCGACATCATGTCGGCGACACCATAAAACAAAATGGAAGCCAACGATAAGCAGCTACAAAACGATACGATAATTCTTCCATATTGGATGCGCTTTTCTTCACAAATCCAAATCTCGCAATAAGCGACCAATACAGAAATCAACAGGTTCACCATAATGATATAATCCGAAGATTACATCCCAAAAACGATATTGGAACCAACCAATATCAAAAACACAGTACCGAAACCAATCAGTACTAAAACGATACCTGGGTTATGTTGGGCGGTATAACATGGAAAATCCGGATCCATTGAAATACCATAACCATAAATATAACAATGAATTGTTTAGCGGGAGGGCCAGTCCCATAATCCAAAGTTCCCGAAAAAACCAACCTATCCAGTAAAACCAGATGAACCATAATAACGATACGATACGATAATAACCAATTAATAAACGATATTGACCATAGTCTTCGATACTCCACGATGACGATATTGAACGATACCAAAACGTGCCATGAACGGACACAATACGGGAATATACTATGACACGATACGATACGAGAAGGGAAAACCATCACGAGAAAAGGAACATCCCTAAAGAAACCCTGAATAGATCGAAATAACTTAAAATGACGGTAACGGTATTTATTTCAATATCACCTTTAATTTCCATTAAAGGGTTTCCTCATTATCAACCGCCAGAAAGGGAAGACGAACACACGTGGCATGACGGTGATAATCATCTATCAGATTTAATACGAAAATTCCAGTAAATATTCACAGCAATGATACTTTCGATAGAGCTACTTACATAATTCCGACAATACGACACTTGATGACTAACGATACACACGATAACACTTGATTACTGAAAGATGGGTGAAATGGCTGTCGATTAGATCCGACCATCACCATACACCACATCTTCAGCAATGAAGTACCGAAACCGGACACCTCAATTAGTCCTGATTCCTGACCTGCGCAACGGTCAGTTGGCGAAAAGGTCATGATCAAAAATTCACAGGAAACTAATTAGGTGCGGCCACTAAACGTCGGAAATAAGAAGCGAAAAGGTGTCTTGATGTAGCGCACTCTACCGAAAATAACACGCGGGAAATTTACACGTTACAATATATATATATATATATATATATATATATATATATATATATATATATATATATATATATGTATATGTATATATATTATATATATAAAAATTTTAACGAACGATGGATATGGGTTCCTGAGGTCCCAAAACGAACTTCTGTGCAAAAATTTTTCGGAAATTCAAAAGTGAGGATCTCATCATAAGCTAATTTTTTTTAAAAAAATTCGCTAAAATTTATCGTCCCGCTGGCGTGCGTTTGCAGAACGGAAATAGCACGATATCTTAAGGCGACTTCACACGCTCTGATTTAGTCACAATCACAAGCCATTATCTCAAGACAGTAATTCCATATTGGCATCTTTGTCTAACTAAATTTATATTGTGGAATTTCTTTTAAGTGACACTTAATAGTTTACTCATTAGTGGTCGAATATCAAAGTTATTTGGCAATGACTATACTCAATTTCCTATCGATTTGTGAAAAATAAAAATAAAAACTAGAGTACATTGAATAAGTCCATTAAAAACTGAATGATTTATGACGTTAAAACCATTATCATTCATCAATGAGATGTATTAGAAGACAAAAAAGCTCAATAGCAGAGTTAGTAAACATTTGCTATTTACGTACATACATATACAGGATGATTTATGTAGGACTTAAAGTTCTTATAGCAACTCCCATTATTTCACAAGAGATTCGAAAAATATTTTAGGGGTCCATGGAGTGCACTTTAGCAAAATTTGGACCTGCTAGCTCATTAGGTAGTTGTTTAAAAAAAGCTGGTTTTGGACAAGCTGGAGGATCCGCTAACATTAATTTTTTTTTTCTCCATTTTATTCTAGAACAGGTGTGAATGTTCCGTATTTTTTCTAGAATGCAACAGAGAAAAACGAATAACTGAATGTTGGAAGGATTCTCGAGTCATTGTTAAATTGAAATTTTACTAAAATGATCTCCAAAGACTACCCGCAATAAATCCTTGCAATATTTTTCGAATCACTTGCCAAATAATGGGAGCTGCCATAAAAACTTTTCGTCCGACATGAATCACCCTGTATAAGTAATACAGTCATTAAATACACATCACCAAAATTCTATTTGTGATCAGTAATGACAGTTGTTAAAAATTAATAAGACACAAAAATGAATATTATATGTAAGTACATAGGTATATATCCATGTTCAGCATTACACTTTGCTTCATTTTTATGTATGCAGTACATCAATACATTACATATTGGAAATAGATAAAAAATTTAGTTATTGAAATTTCAGAATGCTGAAAATTGTGTCAATAATTTTAATATTATTGAAATCCTCGATAAGTTTACAATTTAATTTTTCTATTAACGACTATTCAACAAATCTTTCTGCAATAAATCAATTTTTATTAAATATTGATAATTATCAACAAATCACATATGCAACATCTAGTGTGAAGTTTGAAAATTATAAACTGATTTTTAAAAATCAACAACCGCACATTATTCATAATTATAATGGATTTAGTCAACTAGAGAATGAACAAAATTTAACAATCAATTGTAATTTTTATATAATTATAGATAAAAATTATGAAAAATTACAACAATCAGTTATAAAATTATTAAATCAAGATAATTTATATGTCCATGGAAAATATTTTATAATCATTGAAGAATTATTGAACAATCAAGAAATTGTCAATCTCTTCAATTATTTGTTCAAAGAAATGGATGTTTATAATGCTATTTTACTCAACGATAACAAATTTCTAACATGGCACCCATATGAGAATTGTAATAAGAATATAAAAGTTCATAAAATCTTTGATACGACATTTCTAAATCTATTGGAGATTTTCAACAATCATAAGCCAAAGAAATTGAACAATTGCCCAATAAACATCTCATGGGAGTATTATGGTATTCATGTTAAAAATCCATTCAATAAAACTGATCCAGGATCACTCGTCTTATTAATGGATCAAATTGGCAAATGTATAAATGCAAAAATTAAATATATGCGACATAACAATATTCCTCTACCTTATCAGATTCTATCTAAAGACGAGATTGAAAATAAAATGAAAGAGCATAATATAGTTGTAATCTTAACCACGACCTTTGTTACGAATTTTATACATAATGGATATTCAACTTGTGTTCTAAAAGGTAAAATTGTGTTCACGATAAACGTCTAATATTCCATCTAAAGTCGCACAATTTTTTTGTGAATGTATAAAGCACCTCATTCTTAGCGAGCAATTTATCATAGTAGGGACCAGGTAGATTAGTGGAAAACAAGTGAAGAAATGATATGAAACAACATCATAAAGGAAATTATTAAAGTACGAGAAATTCTTGACATTATTTGCAAGATACGGTAAAAACACAAGAAAAAATATCAATGTTATCAGTATTTTCAAAGGCTATTCATTAAAATAATAAAGAAATCACTAGCCGACTTATATAAAAATCGCGGTTCTACGATCAAGAGTACATCCGAAATAAACAATAACAAGTTTATCAATTGAAATAAGAAGAATAATACCTCTCGCAACACAAACACGCTTGGTTAAGAAAATTACCTACGGACAGATTTTCAAATATTTTTCATTATTATGATATGGTCGTGAAAGAAAATCGATTTTCCTATATTTTGATACTAATTATTGGTTAAATTAATTAATTTTAATAGCTGTAAATAACAGGTGAAAATGGGATTCCAAATTTTCCAATAAGTCACGTAATTTTCAAAATTTTCCTAAACCCGAGCTTTATGGCCTCCGCCCTTACAATATCTTTCTAAAAACAAGAGTACAAAATTATATCTTTAAAATTGTGGCCTATATCTTGGATCAAAGTCCATTTAATTTTCTTCAAAATTGGTAAAACTTACAAACGTATCGGGAAAATTCTTGAATATTTGGAAAGATCTCATCATTTTCCATCTAAATCACTCAATAGATATTTAAAATCAATGATATTGGCCAATTTTTAGCCAATTATGAAGGAAAATGTACAAAAAAACATGGTCCAACAGTTTTCTCTATCATTCCGAATTTTATCAGATTTTTCTTTAATAGAAAGCTTCAGGACATGCACGTTAAAATGCTCTATCGAACGCACGTTTAAATTTCACAATATCTTAAAAAATAAGCGAAATATCGTTGTTTGAAAATTGATAAATTTCGCATGCTGAATCGATGTAATGCTACAACTTATCCTTAATCCTGTTCCGCTTGTACAAAGCATTAGATTGCTGTACAGCAGCCATGTCAAACTCAGATCAGTCAGTCTTGGGCCAAAAGTATGAAGAACGTAGACTAGGTGGGCCGCAAAACCTATTCTTAAGGGGACGCCTTACTACTTTTCAGGAATTTCAATCCACGATTTCTCGCTTCTTTTTTAAGATGTAGAAACGTGCGATAGCGTTATCGAAAAACCGTTTCAAGCTCCAGGGGAAGAACGATTCTGTATTGGAAAATTTTTAGAAAATTCTAAATTACAGTCAATTGTCTCGGGGCATGTTTTTTTTACAGTTCGGCCTATGTTGATAATTTTTTTATGAACATTTTTTTGTACATATAACAAATTTAAAGGGATTTTCAATTGTTTAAGAAATTTTCCGATCGGCATGTTAGTTTTCCGGAATTTTCATAAAAACGGGTAGGCTTATGCAGTACTTTTTTTGTACAGTTTTAAAGGTAGACAAGCGGATGATTACTTATTCGAAAGCTTATCCATGTGAGAGAAACCTGAAAAAATCCAATTTTTGAAAATTTTGGAAAGCTCATTTGTCAATTACTGAACTGGCCGCTTAATACAAGATGTTGACCATAAACAGTCCTGAACAAAAGGGTCTTCTATCTATTTTGTTTGATCGAATTGTAAACTTGTGGTGACTTACGAAATTTAATTAGTTTATCCAACACCGTTATACAAAGAGGCCGTAACTATACCGATCTTAAATCAATAAAGTACCATATAACACACACTAGTATGTTATAGAAATTTGCATTCCTATTGGTCGTGATGTCAGTATTATAGATTTGGTGAGCTAACGCGCAGAATTTTGTATAACCACAGTATAGTGATAAAATAGTAATTTTCCACGCCAACTAAAAATCAAGCCTTCTTTGTTCTATTTTTTTTATTTGTCAAATAAATTTATTGAAAATAACAAATACATTTCAAAATTATTTAAAATGGTTTTTTTGTCCGGTATTGGATAAAATTTTGTATAATTCTTGCGTTAAAAGGGCAAATAAGACGATCAAGAAAATTACTCCACTCGGCTAAAGCCCCGTGCGGATCAACGTTTTCTCTCGCGTCTTATTTGCCCTATAACGCACTTGTATAAATAACTATAATTTCACTTCTTTTAACTTATGTTTAAGTCATAAGAATGGTCAGTAATGATGCATCAGCTCAAGGTAGTTTTACTGTGTAGTAATCGTGTTATTATTATTTTTTTTTTGGTTGTTGGAAATGTATAGCCGTAATTTTTTTATTGAATTTCAGCTGAGCCTGTAAACTTATTATTGCCACAGCGAAAACCATCACCGAAATGGAAAGAATTTGTTGTATTTTCTAACGATATTCTCCTATTAACAATAATAGTAATTCTATTATCTAGTTTCGTATTGTCATTAATAACAAAAACATCGATATTTAATTCGATTTTTCGTGTCTATCAATTATCTTTACAATTATCATTGAATACATTTTCGAAGAAATGGTTTTTACGTCTTTATTTAATATTGTTATTGATTTTCATTATGGAAATATCAACAATATATTTGACTGGATTAAGTAGTGTCTTTACTAAACCAACATTGGAGCCGAAAATTAAATCATTACAGGAATTAGTAGATTCTGATAAACCTATTAAATTATTTCCATCGGATGAAGAACAATTTAATACGCTTCTTAAGTGCGAAAGCAACCAATTATTAGACGCTAAGAGATATATTACGATACCAATGGATTACGCACATGTCAAGAAGGTAAGGGAAGATTATTTTGAAAAGCCTGACTTTGCATTTCCTGCATCAACCGCACTTGAAAGAGACATAAAGAAGTTCTATAAAGTAGTAGAACATTTACCACTCGTAAGTGAAAAGATTATTTTTAATAGAAGCAATTTATTATAATCATTATTATATTGTTTATTATAGTATCCTGCACTTTGTTCAAAGATCCTCTATCGTATACGTGGCCACTTAAACAATCTAATTGATCATCATATAGGAATTATGCGAGATAGAGGTCTTATAACTTATTACGTAGATTTATCAAAGAAAACCAAACTTATGTATAATGTTAGGAAAAGTGAAAATGTTATTGTTTTGAAAGTTTTTGATCTCTCTGGTGTTTTTATTGTATGGATGTGTGGTCTACTGATTGCTACGATTGCTTTTATTGTAGAATTAATTATTGGAAAGAAAAAGAATAAATCTAAGAAAAGAGTCTTTCGAAAAATGTTAAACTGATTTCAGGGCTAGAAATATTAACGTATCTTTATTCACATAAAGGTATTAATGTTGAGATTCTTCAACAAGAAAGATTTTCATATTTATCTACCTACAACAGCTTGTCTAATCGCTTTACAAAATTTATAAAATTGCACATTCACATGTCATTGGTTTTACATTGAAACAAATTATAAAAGTGTCAGAAGTAGACAATTATTGCCTGAGTCCAAGTTTAGAAAATGAGCAGCGAACCCGAGTCGAAATTTTGGCCCTCGTTTCAACCCCCAAAACCCACTTTTCAACACTTAGGACGTTGAAAGAAGTATCATTGAACAAGGGATTTTTGGTCCTACTTTGAGTCTAAGTGTGGCATTTATCGGACGAAAAACGATGTTTAGGCAGAAATGAGTACCAATTTGACAACCTCATAATTTATGGAATTGTAAAATATATGTAAATAGATTTTATGAGTCATAAAATCTACTTGGTCTTATTCACTTGCATCTTCTCTCTTTGTCTCATACACTCTTACCTATCTCCCTCTCTATTTCTCTCACACACTCTTATCTCTCTCTCTCTCTCTCATTCGTTCACACACAATTTTTGTCTAGAGATCTACGTGACAGTAGTTGTAAATCAATTTTTATTATTAGAAGAGGACTGTGTTATAACATCGTCCTTTACTATAGTATCATGAACCTACAAGATTTTATGTAGGACGAACTGAGGAGTATAGAATTATTTTTAGGACGAGATAAGGTTCACGAATTTTTCACTTAGGGTGAAATGAGGACCATAAATAACGTTTAGGTTGAGACCAGATCCATTTTACTCTTTTTAGGATCAAAAGAGAACCAAATATCCATTTTAGCTTCAGAAAATGGCTAAAATTTCGACTCAGGAAGCGGGTAGTTTTCTAAAGGACTTATAACACGAGTTTTCTTATACTATTTTTTCTCTTTTACTTTTGTTGTGTCCTTATTATATATATAAAAAAATGGAATTTGGTGGGAGTTGGTCTTATTGATGTAACAATTGATGTTAAAATAGATTTTTCGATTGATGTATTATTATTTGTATAAAATGTATTTGAAACAATGGATGATAACAGAGATATGGAAATGATATTATTTGTATAGCTATGTTACCAAAAACTACAATGGCACAATAAAATTTTAATAGATGCTTTATTCTTTCAATCTACTTTAACAATGTATTAATTAGCAGATGTCATTAATTTCATTTTTGAAATTTGTTTAATGTAATTTGGGCTTTCTCCACATGTTGCTACAATTCTAGAGAGCATATTTGAAATCTGATTTTTTTTTAGCGAATTTTTTTAATAAAAATCTGGAATGCGGTTGACCCTGCAGGCCATTCCTGAAACTTCCCGCTAAGTTTTTAAAGCTCCAAAATTATTGTGACGAGTACAAATTTGATTGGTTAAGGAATTTTGAGGTTATGTTGAAAATACGCTTTTTCGAAATTTTTCGACAACGATATCTCGCGAACAAATCAACGGATTTTGACGTGCTTTGCGGTATTCGATGCAGTTATTGAAGTTCCAAAATTATTGTTAGGAATATAAATTTGATTGGTTGAATAATTTTGAGGTTATGTTGAAAAAACAGTTTTTTCGATATTTTTCGGCAACGATAACTCGTGAACGAATCAACCGATTTTAATCGTTCAAACGGCATTCGACGTCATTAGTTAAGGTTAAGAGCTGATTAGATTATGGAATTGATCGGTACAGCAGCTCAAGAGTTAGTTTGAAAAAACATGATTTTAATAAAAGAAATTTTTCAGCTTTTTTAGAACACACACAAGTTCGTTTTGGGACTTCAGGAACCCATATTTTTATATACAGGGTGCCCCAGGGGCACGAGAAACCTCCATTATTCCTTTGCTATAAGACATATCAACTTTCGGTTTTGTTTCTAAATACGGTGATTGCGCTGCAATCTACGCGATGGCTTTATATTTAACAATTTGTTGAGCCGCTCTAATCTAAACGTCTTGCTTGGATGTTTGTCACTTATTAATTAAAGTTAGAGAATAAGAGCCTAGGTATACAATTTTTTGGGGGGAATTTGATTTTGATTATTTTCATTAAATACCATAAAATTGATCTTATTATTATTAATTTGAATCGAAACTGTGTTAATGTTAGTTGATTGATTTGTGCAATTACCACATCGATAAACATTTAACCTTATTTTTTTCTTATTAATTTTCTAATAAATAACTAAATGAATAAAATAAAATTGTTGCAAAAAATATTCATAAATTCCGGTAATGTCCTTGTTAGCCGGATTTTAATATCCTTCAAGTATCCACCCTATTCTGCTATTATTATTATTATCATTTCTGGTATTACAATTTTTTTTTCTTCAGTCTTTATTATATCATAGTTCTAAAGCCTTCAGGATATAAAACTAGACTGTAACGTATATGGTTGACGTATGTTGTTATTATTATTTTTTTTCTCTCCGGGTTTTCTGCAACTTATAACTTGCTCTTTATTCGTGAAATTAATGTTAAAGTTCTACATTTCTTAACAATACATGATTATTACAAAATATTTAGTAAAACTAAGACAGTTGAGAGTTTGGGAGCGTTGTGGGGCGGCCAAATCGATTACGAAATTGATATTGATTATTATTTAATAAAAAAATAAATTGGAAATTTGTTTTTTTGTGTGTCTCTCTTCGTCTCTCTCCCCCTCACAACTGCTCCGTTTAACTCAATAATCATCAATTAATAATTTTTCTAGTTTGGATTTTGTAATAAATTGTCAAGGTTAGTGCTTCGGTCTCGCCGAGACGAGACGAGATTATGGAGGTCTCGGTCTCGGTCTCGCAAAGTCTCGATTGTCTTAGTCTCGTCTCGGTCTCGACGAGACTAAATGGTTGGGGTATCGGTCTCGGTCTCGGTCTCGGTCTCGGTCTCGTCGAGACCAAGACTAACAATAAGTCTCTTGTATTGTATTATAAATTATAATAATCAATTATTTAAGCTTTCTCATCATTTTTAAAAGAGACAAAAAGAAAAAAATTACGATTCATCAACACCTGTCATTATTACAATAACACTACACATGACACTGTATTCTTGTTTGTCATATGTACACAGTGGCGGATTGGCTTATTGGACGGGCGCCCGATGGGCCCTTAAATTGAGGGCTGGCTTGTCACTTCTTACTTTCATGCTTCTTATTTGAGAATAGTTATTGCCAGTTAATAAAATTACTGAACATGTAAAACGATTTTTCGCTTTCGGTATTGTACCCTAGAAAAAATGCAAAACATCAAAAAATCAATTTTGGGCAGATCCTCGAGTTAATAAGTCATTTTACGTGTGTAGCTACATTTTCAAGACTGCAACATATTTAGGGATGAGCATTTTTTCCCAACTTCCAAATGAAATTGTTTCGATGTAACTTTTTATCAGGGTCGCCCCGTGCGGGTGTGCAGGTTGTGCCCTGCACAAAGGCGCCTCATTAGTGGGGGCGCAATTTCAGCTCTCATATTGATCATCAGCTATAATGTAAATAAAAATAATATTCTGAATTGCAAAATGCGATAAATGTTCCAAGTATTATTTTGCGTAATTTGATACTTTAACAATCAAAAAAAAGTCTGCTAGTTGAGAAAAGCGATTAAGATAAGAAGTGGTTGAAAATGAGGAAAAAAAACGGATATCACAACACATTTCTTATAATTTATAATATGAGCTGACTCAATGGTTACTGTTTAGATATACATATCTAATATACAGGGTGTGTCCTAGCGATGGGACATTAAAAGTATAAGAAGTTTTAATTGATAGATGTTTCTGAAATTTAGTATATAGCCGTTTATGCATCTGAACTACCCTTGGAAAGTATTTTCATTGTTCTATCAACCCCTGTTATAGGGTGTAGTGCACCCTACTGTCTTATTTTACATGGTATGGTACATTTTTTATTGCATTTTTATATTTTTTGATTAAATCGAAGGAGACTCTGATAACATGACCCATGGTCTATCGCTGAAGAACTTCCTATACTTTTAATGTCCTATCGCTAGGACACACCCTGTACATAAAAACATATACTCCATGGGGGCGCCTAAAGTTTATTGTGCGGGCTTGTGCTAAGGAGCCAATCCGCCACTGTATGTACATCAAAATCAATGGAATACATCTGATACCACTGCAATTCTCATTCTTTAGTTTGTTTTGACAATTAGAGCATCGTGTTGAACAGTGAAACAGTGAAAACAGAATAACAATGAAACGGCTTGTGCTCAAAAGAAAACGATTAAGCACTATTTCGTTAAATAATAGTAGTAGTAGTAGCGAGGATGAAGAAAACAAAAATGAGGGTGCAACTGCTAGTAATTCCGCTGAAGTTATGTTACCAACTTATTCTCTACCTCAACAACCGTCTACTTCAGCCACACTAATTTCCACTAGCAATAAGAACCAATCTGATCAATTAAAATCTTCGATTACATTATCCGATTATTTTGAATATACATCTGTAGACAATGAAAAAGTAGGAAAATGTCGATTATGCAAAAATAAATTTATTAAAATGAAAGATTCTAATACAAGTGGCTTAAGAAAACATCTGTCATGTGTCCATAAGGAACCATTTAAGAAAATTCATCGGCCTACATCACACATGACTAACCAATGCCGAAGCACAACTATTACCAGTCTTTTCAAAAAGGTATGCTAATAAGTCTAAGCACTATACTGTCAAAATATTATTTTCGAAATACTGAAGTACTTATATCATGAAGTAAGTACTTATACAATGATATTTAAAAGAGGACCCCATATGACATTTTTTAGCGAATAATAGTATATTATACAACGAGTTGTACTACTATAATATACTTTATCTACGACTTATTTCTACGTGTACAGGTACTGGTGATGTACAAAAATTTTACAACTGCTCGTTAAAACTGTTATTTATTTTTTGCCGTTACTGTAGTTTTTTACATTCAACAGAAACTATTATCTACTAGTAAAATCGTCTTCTTGGTCACTTTCCATTATAAATACTACGAATTTTCTCACAACTAAATATTTGTTTGAAATTTCAGAAAAATTAAATGTCATAATTGCATAAAAACGCCTACTTTAGGCCTACTTGTTGAAATTATTGTGTTAATTATTTTTGTCGTTACCATGGTTTTTTAATATTAGAGAGAAACATTAATTCAAATACTATTTTCTGATTGGCTTACGAGAACCATTAATCCCTAAGGGATTAATGGTCATTAATATAGGTCATTATATTGCAAAAACCACAAGTATAATGATTTAACGATCACTTATCACTTTATATAAAAGTCGTAGATAAAAGTTTTAATAATCACGCAGTTACGTTACCTTATAAAAATTTAGTTAGTTTTTGTATTTCAGATTGGAGATGTAAAACATGTCGAAGATGATCGGAAATTCGAAAGGATGCTGGTTGAATGGATGGCTAAAAAATACCTGCCCTTTAATTTTTTTGACGACAAAGACACTCAACTGTTTTTTGGATTTCTAAATCCAAAATTGACGTTTCCAAAAAAAGACGCAATGCGATCATTAGTCTTACTAACTTTCAAAGAATTGCAACAGAAAGTAATGGCGACATTACGAAAGTGTACCTCCAAGTTTTCTTTTACTATAGATGGTTGGACTTCAATTGCTTGTAAAAGTTATTATGGCATAACATGTCATTTTATAAACGAGCAATGGCAACTTCAATCTTTAGTAATTGACTTTGTGCCTTCCCATGGTCATCACACTGGTTATGATATCGCAACAATTTTTTTTGATGTGTTATGTGAATATGATTTGCAAAATAAAATACAAGGAATCACAATGGATAATGCTGCAGCAAATACCACGTTCATACAATATTTAGGGGAAAAACTAAATATTAGCAACGTCGATTTTGACGTTGAACAACAGCATTTTCGATGCTTCGCACATATATTGAATTTGGGCGTTCAAGAAGTGTTAAAATTGTTGAAATTCCCCATATCCGACAATGAAACCAACATAGAAGATGAAAATTCACTCGAAGATACATCTTCAGCTTCAACTATTGGAAAGCTGAGATATATAATTTTAAAAATAAAAAATTCTGAGCAATTAAGATGTAAATTAAAAAATTGTTGTGAAACAACCAATTTAAAATACATGTCGCCATCTATAGACATATGTACTCGATGGAACTCTACGTACGATATGATAAAACTAAGTCTGGATATGAAGGCAGCGCTAAATATTTTATGTGAAAATATTAGTATACTCAAAGACTTTAAAATATACGATAGTGAATGGGATCTTCTCGAAAGCATAGCTTCATTTTTGAAAAGCTTTAAAATGCTCTCAACAATGCTTTGTGGGGAAAAGTACGTAACTATATCGTCCGTTGTTGTCGCCTTCAACATACTTTTAGACAAGGTTGAAGCAACCATAGAAGAGTTGGATAATAAACAGGACAGAAGTGAACTAGATGTAAATTTAATTATGGCTTTTCAAGCAGGCAGGGATAAACTTCTTAAACATTACCGAAAGACTAACTGGCTATATTGTGTGGCACTAATATTAGACCCTAGACATAAATACGAGACTTTTGATCATTCAAAATGGGGTAGAGCTCTAAAAACAGAATCAATTAAAATTTTCCAGGACATATTCAAAAATAAATATTATATCAATCTATCTCCATCTCCAGAAAGTGATCCGACATCAAAAGTTGCAGTTCAGGACATAATAAAGGATGCTACAATAGATTTTATGGCACTATTCGATACCACTGACAATACACTCGCCCCCTGGAAAACTGAAATTGATGAATATGTGGGTTGCAGGAGAGCTAACAAAAATGAAGATGTTCTGGAATGGTGGAGAAATCATGAAGCTTCTTTCCCGAATTTAGCTAAAATGGCTAGAGACTTTATGGCAATTCCCGCTACATCTGTGCCTGACGAAAGATTGTTCTCTAGGGCTGGTTTAACCATTAGACAGCACAGAAATTCATTAAATGACGAGTCGGCGCGCTCTTTACTATGTTTAAATTCTTAGGTGAATTTGAATTTATAACCCGTTTTTTTAATTACGCTATAGGTATACAGTATACATACAGGGTGTTTGTGATCCAAATATGGTCGATTCTATGAAAGTCCTATTAGTCGACGAGCGATTCGAAAAATATTTCAAGGATTTGTAGGAGAGTCCTTAGAGAACATTACAGCAAAATTAGAACCTCGTGGCTTATTTCAAAGTTGGTCAAAAAACGCTAGTTTCTGACGTTGTAGCGATTTTCAAAAACGAACTAAATACACAAAAGGACTAAGAATGACTCGGAGATCTTCCCAACATTGATTTTTTTCGTTTTTCTTCATTGTATTCCAAAGAACATACGAAATATTACCACCTGTTCCAGAATGAAATAGAGAAAAACAAAAAAATCAATGTTAGGAGGATATCCGAGACATTCTAACAATAAGTCGTTTTGCGTGTTCAGTTCGTTTTTGAAAATCACTACATTGTCAGAAACGAGCGTTTTTTGACCAACTTTGAAATAAGCTACCAGGTTCTAATTTTACTGTAATGTTCTCTAAGGACTCTCCTACAAATCCTTGAAATATTTTTCGAATCGCTTGTCGACTAATAGGACTTGCATAGAATAGAATATTTAGATCAAACATCCCGTTTATCGTTTCTGTGTATAATTTATTACATATTATTATAATGTATATTATAAGACTTTGTTACGTATCAAAATATTGAATACATACATTATCATTCTTGTTATAAACTAATAATTATTTTCATTTCTATTCCCGAGACTCGAGACTTTTCGAGACTCTCGTGCCGAGACTCTCGGTCTCGACCCAAAAGTCTCGGTATCGGTCTCGTGTCACAAATCCTAGTCTCGTCTCGGTATCGGTCTCGAATTTCGAGACGAGACGAGACGATACCGAGACTAGTCTCGGTCGAGACCGAAGCACTAGTCAAGGTGGAGTTTATCGTTTGTAATATTATCATAGCTCTTTGCCTTTCTATATTATGGTTGAAAGTAATTCGATAATTGTTAAAGAAATTGGAAGAATTTCAATATGACGCAAGCTATTGTTAGCTAAATTAGAACAACATACAGAGTTAAATAAATACAGACCAGGAACGGACTTTGAGGGCCCTGGGCTAACACTATTTGGGCACCTACCGAAATTTGATTCAGTTGTAACAGCATATATTCGCCCTGTCTTAAATCGATATTTGAAATTTGACAATGAATTTTAATTCCTTCACTACATTATTATAACAGCTTTAAAAACACGACTCGGCAGTCTTGCAGTTTTTACACCGTCGACGCCATCTGTCTGGTATCTTGTGAACTAACATGCATCTTTTCATTTCAATTTTCTCAGTAGATTAAATCAGTTTTTCTCTATCAGTAACATTATGATTGGTCATTAAATCATCTAGATTTTTTATGAATCTTGTTGCAAAATTATTATTTCTAATTGGAAAAAGTAGTAAGTGAAAAATTTCGAGAAAACTCATTGAATTTTTGAAAAAATCGGAAAAATCTTCCATACGCTCCTTGGATAAGCTTCCAAATAATTTGTCACCCGGTTCTTTATCTTTAAAATTGTGCGCCAATTCTTAAAAACATTTTTTTCGGTTCTTATTAATTTTCCAGAAAACTAACAAGTTTGTCGGAAAATTTCTTGAAGATTTGGAATTTCCTTTCAATTTGCCATGCATAATTGAATTTTTATTGCAAACTTATCAATTTAGGCTGAGTTATGGGGAAAATATAAGAAAAGCATCCTCCAAGATGTTCCTCTGTAATTCAAAATTTCCTCAAAATTTTCCAAGGCAGGAGCAATCATATAGTGCAACTTGGAATTACTTTTCCAAAGCTTCTGGTCGCGAAATAGGCCCTTTGTTTGATCGTTGCTTCGGGCTATAGCCCATAAAGACCATAACTAAATCCGCTCCTGATTCTTTCGCTTGAAAATTCATTAATATTCTGTAACATAGCACGATCTTCATCTATAACAAGATTTTGTGATTAGATAACCTCAATACTGAGCACGTATTTACTTTAAATTTAATTTAATCGAAATGTAGGTGGACATTAATATTTCTTACAAAATACTATATTTCGAAAAAAAAAATTGTAAGGGAAAAAACTAGATCGTCTAATGAATATTTAATTGATCATAACTGTCGGATTTAATAAATAATCTAATAAAACTGTTAGAAAATACTCCAATACAGAACGTTTCATTTAAAACGTGATCTGATAAGATTGGTCCTTTAGTTTTAAATCTATATACAACTCTGGCGATTGCTACTAAAAACTTTAAAAGTAGGTTGAACTAAAAAATGTGTTTCGAGTAGGATTTTTGATGTTAAGAGTAGAATTTAAGGCATTTTGTGCCGAATAATCATTTTATTTTTAAACAAATTCAGTTTTAAAATTGGAAAAAAGACAATTAGACACATTTAGGGTTGGTTTTCCTTCCGCTACTTAAGCACATCTTAGCAAGATCTTAGCTTTAATCAATCTCACGGTAAGCTTTGACGCATTTGGGTGGGAAGTCCATCTAAATGTCTGTAAATCCTCGCTTAGGTCAATTCATATCAAGGTTTTTCTAAGACAGGCTTAAGCAACGGAAGAAACGTCGGACTTTAGAATTCTATTTTTTTAGTTGAGATTTCTCTCAAAATCATCAATTTTCTATGAATTTTGCTCATAAGTTGTGAAGACAAGATTTTTAGTGAATTTTCGAGCTAATTTTCAACTGGTTTGATTTTTTTGAGTGCATGTTTTATAAATTTTACTTATCAGTGGTGAAAATGGGACAATTGGGGTTTTTCACTCGATTTTTGATCAACTTCTTATAAATTTTGACATTTTATTGTAGCAGGATCAATTTTTAAGCAAAATTTTTGACTTCTAGCCTATATTTTAAGAAATGTATGCCTCAATTTTTGGTATTTTTTTTTATTTAACCTTGGGAAGGAAACAATTTAGAGATTCCTAGTCACTTTTTGCTTCAATTATAGTCAATTTTGAGCCGAATTTTCAAAATTTTGGTCGTTAATCATCGAAAAATTTTAACATTAATTCAAAAAAGGACGATTTAGCACCCTAAGTCAAATTTTGAGCCGGATGCTTCACTTTTAGACAAGGTGTCAAGAGACTTAAGTTAAAATTTAAACACTTTTAGGAAACTAACTAGACATTTTGACCACTTTTGATTAGAATTTTTGAATTAAGCCTAAGCTTTATGGTATTTTGGTCAGTTTTAGTAAAATTTTGCTATTAAATCACCAAAAAAACAGTAAATTTAATCAATTTTAATTGCCTTTATGCTACATCTTCGACGGTTAATCAGCGACTTTGGACATTTTGTCATAAATTGTCTATTTTTCTTAAGGGGATTAAGAAAATCTAAGAATAAAAATCTCAATTAAAAATGTGTTCTCAATGACTAAACTAATTCCAAAACAACCACAAAATTAGTAATGTTACGGATTTCTGTTTCTGGTTCTGCAACTGCGGAAATTTTGCACGATTTTAGAGCTCTGTTTCCGAATCTGTTCCCGCACCTTTTTAAACGGATATATAACGGAAATTTCAAGAATTTTCACTAGAGAAACACTATAGTAAAAAATATCAATATGCAGGAAAATTACACAGAGAAAAATATGAAAGAAAAAAACAGTGTCTATACTGATTCTGCGAAATGTCGTATTTACAAGATTTGATAAGATTTTTGGTTTTAATGAATAAAATAAATGTGCCTGCATTATAACTGTATTCATATTAGATATTAGTTCATTTTTTTCAACTTATTTACTTTCTGTTTTTGCACAGAAGTTCGTTTTGGGACCTCAGGAACCCATATCCACCGTTCGTTAAAATTTTTATATATATATATATATATATATATATATATATATATATATATACGATTTACATTAAATTCTTCTTATTATTATTTTTAAAACTTTCTTATCTGTAATCGTCCACTTAATTTTTCGCCAAAAATCTTATGCAGACTTTCTCTGTCGTCTTTCAATCGTCATCAAGATCAAGTCATATTATCCAAATGTTTTCATTTATTGCAAAAATTTATTGAAAAATATGCTCGGAATGTTGGTGTATAAAACAGCAAGGACATAAAAGCGACTGGTTTGCATTTAATTTTGTCGGTGGACCACTAAATCGACCTAAATCTTTATACTAAAGGCACCTACATATGTATGTACTTCCAACGCCGTTCACAACTTGTATATTAATTAACGTTTGACGTATGAATACGCCTTAACGTTGCAAAACAAAAATAAATTTATTAAGGTTGTCACACATTACATTTACTAACAAAGATTATTTCATTATTTTTGTGTAATGAGAACGCACCTTAATTTAACCAATTGTTAAAGAATTTCATCATCGTTGTCCAGTACAGATAAAGATAGAGGTCAAGATAACGATCGGGATTAAGATTGAGACTCGTTCAGATTTTTTTCCTGTATTTATGTAGATGAAAATTAGCATTTAGTCGAGTTTAACTGTGAAATTTATAATTTATCGCCAAATCTTTTTATGGAAATTTATGAAAATCTAGACGGTGAAAGTTGTGTTTTTTTTTCTAATTTATTCAACGCATTATTTTTTCTCGATATCATCAAGAATTTCAATGGCGACTTTTTACCGATATAGATGACACTGAAATTTTTTTGCAAATTAATAAAATTTCTATCACTGAATAAAAAAAAATAACACGGAAGCAGACGAAATCGATTTCAGGAAGAATTGCAGAGATTCAATGGTCGGAAATTTCGAAATGTTAAGGTCAATTTTCGATGAATTTTATTATTAATTAGCGTTTGAAATTTGTTAAATTTAAAGAAATAAAAAAATGGAGCAAGATTTAATAATTTCCTTATCGATTGACAAAAAAAATCAACAACGACGCAACCGGCTCATTCTTAACTTTTTATTGTTAATTTTAAAATAAATTGATACCATTATAATTCATTAAAGGGTTGTTAGAGAGTTAAAATTCGTACATTCATTTGAATACCTTCAAGATCTTATTAAGTTAAATTAAAATAATAGCCAAAATTCATCCCTTAAGTTTAAATCCCTAAGAGCTATTTACAAGTATCTCAAATACAAAAAAACACCCTCAAATAGACAGCTTTTAGTTTGTAATTTTCTATTAGTAGAAGAACTTTTACTGTGGGGTAGAAAATCGCAAGAGGTCACTTAACCATCCATAACTTCAACTCTCAACAAGGGATGAAAATTCGGTTTACATCATGTGATAGCTCTAGCAAATCTCTATTATTTAGTTCTTAAAAAGTTGGAATATATCAAGCTGTTTTTGAGATATTTGGAAAAAATTAATTTTGTAGGGTCGACTTTAAGCCCTCTTTCCTCCCTTGAGCTTGATTATAGAGACGAATAACAAGACCTACACCCCCTACAATAAACAGTCGACCGATAGGAAGTTGTGACGTCATTGGGGGGACAGTAGGCTTAGAATTTTCTTTTGAGCATGATGTCATGCTCATGGATATTCAATTAATTGAGAATAATCTTTAGAAAAATGTAATAAAATTACAAAAGTTGAACAATTTTACAAATTTCGTATTCACGGTCTTTATCCTTTACGTGAATATATCCAGAAAGTTGCACTTTCTAATTACCTTGGATTGGTTAAAGTTCTCAAGGTAGGCAGATCTCTACACAATTATTGCAATATGATCAATGTGATTGATATACAAAAAAATGTTTCAAATAGAACCATTTAAAATAGTGTCATTTTTAATTGGTGTTCAATTAATTACAACCAATCAACACAACAATATGATAATGTCCATTAATTTTTCAGGCCAATGGTAGATATTTGAAATCATGTAAACAATATACTGACTTAAAGATATGATTACAACTGAACAAGCAGACAACCTTGCCATAATTTTAACGATTTCAGTGAATGTCTATTTAGTTAAAATTTATAATTTTTCTCAATTATTATACTACTTGTATTACTCTTTTTGATTATTGTATGTTGAAATCATCCTAACAACCGATAGAAAGTGATAAGGATGCTTACATAATTTCAACAAACACCAAATACAGTGGAAACTGTCTAATGTGGACACCTTTATAGGTGCTCATCAAGTGTCCGCAAGGCCTAAAATTTTGTGGACAGCCATAATAAGAATCTTCACTGTAAAGCGGGATTATCATCTCAAATTACTCAATCAATGTAATGTTACGAGCATATAAAAGGGACCAAGTCTTGAGCGAGAAATATTACCTTCTTCGGCTCGTGTGAGTCAGGCTGTTTCTCTCGTCAGGTCAAGCTTGTAGTAAGTAGGAAGTGGTACAATGTGTTTTCACCATATCAAATTTGTCGAAAATATTTGTCTGTAATAAATATACAAAAGCCGGGCTTACAAAGCCCCACAAAAAGTGGTTGCATTTTCCTGTCCATAACTGTACAGTAGAACAAATCGAAACAAATCGTCTCGACTGCAGTTACATGATTGTGGTCAAGTTGATCAATATAATATTATGTGCATATAAAAGAGACCAGATCATGAGCAATAAACATCACCTTTGTCGATTCGTGTGTTGTGAGTCAGGCTTTCTTTCGTCAGGTGAAGAATGTAGGTAGGTAGAACCTGTTGCCACCTTACCTAATTTGTAGAAAATGATTGTCTATTTGAGTAAATACAAAATGACTTCATACCCCACCCCTATCAAAAGCCTTTTTTACACAGCCATACAAAAATCTTTCCGTTTTTGTGCACACAACAGTACATTAGAACAAATCGGCTTTACTGTAGTTGAAATCTTGTGGTCAAGCCGACTTCAGTGTACTATAAATATATGTACCTTATTAATATAAATTTACGTTTTTCGGTTTGTTTGGTGTGAGTCAGGCTTTCTTTCATCAAGTTAATAAGATTGGTAAGTAGGAAGTGGCAGAATAAATGTCCACCATATCACATATGTGGAAAATATTTGTCTATTTGATTCAATATACAAAATGGCCCCAGTAACCCCACCTCTTTCGTCTGATTGCAGATTTTTTTTCTCAAATTCTGACCTGTAAAAATTTTATTACATTATCTCGACTGCCATCAAAAACCTATTTTACACAGCATCAAAGAAATTGATCTCGTAATTGTGAACTTAAGTGTACAGTAGAACAAAACAGAACTAATCGGCTTGACTGCACTTACAGTATTCAAGTCAAGTCGATTCAATTGTACTATAAATGGAGCATATAAAAGGGACCAAATTTTGAGGTAATAATTTGACGTTGTCTGTTTCTGTGGTGTGAGTCAGGCTGTTTCTTTCGTCAATTTAAAAAAGTGGGTAGGTAGGAAGTGGTAAAATATGTTTCCACCATAGCAAATATGTAGAAAAAATTTGTCTATTTAAGTAAATATACAAAATGGCCGCCATAAGCTCGACCACTTTGAAGATCTTTTTTCCCAAATTCTGAACTGTGGTCATTTTGCTACACTCCCAAAAACCTGTTTTACACAGCTCCATAGAAAATGGTCTCCTTTTTGTGCACATAACTGTACAGTAGAGCAAAGCAGCTTGACTGCAATTACAGTATTATGGTCAAGTTGATTTAATTTTACTATAAATGGAGTTATTGGAGCGTATCCACCTGTCTAGACTATTCTACATGAACGAGAATGAAAAGAAAACGTTTCATAAACACAATAAAACAAACATTGTATTGTATTATCTATTAGATTGTTCCTTAAAACAAATTATTGTTTGTGAATTACTTTCACTAAACGTTCAGTTCTATAAAGTTAAACAATAAAAGAGATTGATTCAATCGAATTATGATTAAATGTTGATTAAATTTCACACATATGTGTGTATGAAAATATTTTTACATTAAAATCACTTTCGCAATTATAAAAGATCTCCAAACGCAGCAAGTACCTTATATAGCGAATTTTTTTATGTATCTACATACTCAAATATTAATTGCAAAACATTCTTATGATACTGACAATTAATATATTTTAATAACATTGAATCAACTAATAAATTCATTTCCCGTAATACGTTTAATCAAGGCCTGCTTGATTTTTTCAAGCGAAATTCTCTAGCAGGCCTTGCGTCTAATATTAACTGTCAAAATTAGTTGCCCCCCGCGATATTCAATTTTTTCTCTAATATCAATTGTCAGAACACATAGCCATCTTAGATACGTGATTTTACTGCTTATACTCAAAAAAGAAATTTTTGCATTTTTCTTGCGATCCAATGAACCGATTTTGATGATTTTTTTTCTGGGTCATAGAGGATCGACGGCTCTACTGTCATTTTAATTTTCATCAAAATCTAAGCAAATGTAATATTGAAAATGATTTTTTTTAACATTTCTTCAGCTCTTATTCCAAAAGTGTTGGCCCTACCAGTCTGGCCAACGAACTCACCCAAGCTATCCCCAAGACCGATTTTTGTACCAAGTTTCATTAAGATTGGTGTATTTTTACGGCAGTTATCGTGGGTTTACATATATATATATATATATATATATATATATATAAAAATTTTAACGAACGGTGGATATGGGTTCCTGAGGTCCCAAAACGAACTTCTGTGCAAAAATTTTTCGGAAATTCAAAAGTGAGGATCTCGTCATTAGCTAATTTTTTTAAAAAAAAATTCGCTAAAAAACAAACAAAGCAATTTACACTAAGAACGATCCTAGAAAGACTCCAAAAAAGACATAATTTCATACATGTAGGTGAAAAACGCTATCCTTGTAACCAGGGCATCGAACCGTAATTTTTTTCGTTCCGGTTCAATTATAAATAAAATTATTGGTTCGGTTCCGGTTTTCGTTCTTGTGAAAATAACGGTTTTGATCCGGTTTTCGGTTTTCGGTTCAGTTCCGAGTGACTCATTTTCAAATTTTTAAATATAAACAATTTATTTATGCCGTACATTAGAATAATAATATCAATAACAGTAGCAACAACAAACCATTTCAAAGATCTTTTAATATCCATATAATTTTAATTTTCAAAAATAATATACGTAGTCAAAATTCACCCCTTAATATACGACCCATATAAGGTGCTTATAGGGTAAGCGTTTCAAATGTACTGAAATTCTCGGACAGGTAACTCGTTATTTTATAAATTTTCTATCGGCAGAAGAATTTTCATGTTGATATATTTTACCATAGAGCAGAAAGTTGGAAAAAATGATGAAAAGTGGCATATAGTCATCTAAAGCTTCAATTCCTAGCAAAGAATAAAAACGCAGTTTTCATTTTTTGATAGCCCTCGTGAATCTCTATCATCTAGTTTTTGAACTACTAAAAATATTCAGCGGTTCCAGAGATATTTGGAAAAAACTGATTTTTCAGGGGTAACTTCAACCGTCAATATCTCCCTTAAATTTGAGTGTGAGGACTAATGACAAAACACGCATCGCTTATAATATATTGAATTACCTATATACCGAAAATCATCAAAATCGGGAGTTTCGATCTCGGGTGGTTTACTTCATTTTCTTGGCAGGAAGGAGAGGGGAGATTGAAAGAGAAGAAAAGAAAAAAATCGTGTTAAAGTGTTATGTTTGAAACGAAAAAAACCGGTTTTTGCTTTCGGTTCAGCTCCGGATTTCGCCCCGGACAAAATTTCGGTTAATTCCGGTTTTCGGTTTTCGGTTGAGTTCCGGTTCGATGCCCTGCTTGTAACTTCTTGTAATAGTCTTGTGTAAATTTTTTGTTACAGATATGGCACATTTTTTACTGCAACTGTCACTGGAACCGCTCTTAAAAATATAATCTATGGATATTACAATAATTATAACGAAACAAACTTGCTGTAAATCAAAATATAACTTACGGTATGAACTATTAAAACCACGTTCTATGTGACTTTCAACAATTGTCTCAGTTTTAATCACAGAAAAATAAGAAGAAAAATAACAACAAATTGTAGGAAAACCACATCAATAACGAAAAGTCACAAACGAAAGTGGTTAATTCGGCATGAAAAACTACACGATACGAGGCATTAACAATAAGTTAAGTAATAAGCTGACGGCTTACACTAGTTATAGGTATTGTTAATAAGGAGTAAAGTATAGAGATAAAAAATAATCAATCTAATTTCTCTATTAATTTGTTTTAGAAATATAAAAGGTATAGATATAAAGGCCCATTTAGATGGAACCGGAAAAGAGATCGAAATTAAACTTTAGAAAACATTTAAAAGTTGAATTAATAAAAATTTTACTTTATTGTTTGAAATAAGTAGATAAGAAATGAGAGAACTGGCTCAAAATCCCATGTTATTTCTTATGGAGCTTTCAATTTAATTTTTTTCTAACTGGTTGCCTACGTTCTGGGGGGTTGTTTCGCTATTGTCAAACCAGTTGCATACTATTAAGTGTTTTTTTTTGCTAGTGTATAACCAATTGTCTAACTTGATGGGGTGGGTGGGTGGTTGCGTAACGTCAAATGAGCCGTATGGGCCTTGGGGGGGGTTATGACGCTATAATGTTATTGCATATTTTATTACATATACAGGATGCTTTTTTTTCAGGATTTTTTTCTCATTAATCAAAACAAGATTTTTTTCTTGGTATATATATTTTTTTAATTTTAAAAATAAAAAAAAACGGTTATAATGTTTCTATTCTAAAAAAAGCTTGAAGTATACATAAAAATTGCTAAGCATTAATAGTTTAAAATAACGGTTAAATATTTCAATATACCTAATAATTTCTATTATACAGAAAAGATAAAAATTCGAAATATGCAAAATGTTTGTTTTAATCTGAATCATCCGAATCCTCCGAATCTGAATGTTCATAGTATGCATAATCATATTTTTTAGTTAGATATGTTTCATGTAGCATACGAATACAATCTTTATAATCTATGAATGTAAACAAATATTCTTTAATACAAATGTTACACCAATAGTTTTCAAATTGAATAATGTCTACAAATTTCTTAGTCAAAATACATTCATGCCACGAAAATCTTTTAAACTGCTTACTTGCGTTTTTATCTAGTTGTTGTATTTTCCAAAAACACTGATCGCATATATTTAAGTTTAAGTTTTTATTACAAAATCCAGCAGTTTCAAGACAAATACGACTTGAACCGTCAAAATAAAGTTTCCAATCTGTTTTATCGAAGCTCAATAGCGAATAAAAAAATGAAATATTATTAATATAATAACCGGAAGGACTTGTTGTTCTAAATAGATCATCCCAATTATTATCAAAGACATCAAACTTTTCAGGAATAAATCTGTCATCATAAATAGTCAACCAGATTTTATCCCAACAAACCTTACACATATCTAATAATAATGAATAAAATAAGTTTTTTGGCAAAATATTAAATAAATCAAAGATTTTTCTATTGTTTAAATTGAAGTTATGTATAATGGATTTTTTGCATATTTCTTTTAAAGTACCCATTTTGATTTTATATAAAAAATTTAAAAATTATTCGTTTTTGAAGATCAAACTGGTTTTAATCTTCAAAAATTTTCCTTTTTGTAATTCTTGTTTTTTTCTTGTTTATTGGTGGTATGAGCCTGTAAAAAAGAATACCATATGGAAATTATACTTATTTATATGAGAAGAAAAGTCTTTTACTTACGATTTATCTAAATCTTCTTCTTTTTCTAGAATTTTTCTTTTCAAAATTCTTGATTGTTTGTTAATTATTTGTCTTGGAGGGAATGGTGTGGGTCTGTAAAAGTATTTGATATGAAAAGGTTATATTATTTAAGTAGATAAAAACTTTTACTTACGATTTATCTGGTTCTTCTTCAGAAGATGAATATTCTTCTTCCTCTGCTTCTTCTTCTTCTTCTTCTTCTTCTTCACTTATTTTAGTTTTTTTTATTTTGTTTATTCTCCCGTGGAATTAAAGATGACAATGATGTTGCATGAGTATAACTAAAAAATAAGATAACATATCAAAGTACAGATGTATCATTAATAAATTCTATTTCTACTTACAATTGTTTAGGATCTACTAAATTATCCCTGAAGACAAATTCAATTTTATTTAGTGTGAAACCATTTTTTATTGTTGTGCCTTTGTAAATTAATGCGTATTTTCCATTTGATAAGGTTACTAAGTCCTCATCATTGAGAGCTACTGCCAATCTCTTTGGTAAAAAGAGTTTTCCTTTTTGTATCAATGTTAATAAAGATTTTCCAAATTGTGTATTCACTTTCCGGATATTAATAATATTATATTTCTTATTAATTTTTAGATCACTAAACTTTAAAAAGGGCTTCTCACCTATTTCACCCAAAGCAATTTGATTTATTTTAGTAAGAAATTTGGATAAAATCATTTTTATTTTACCGATAGATACAAATAATCACTTAAATTGAACAATTTTTATAAAATTATTGAAGAAAGCAACAAACAACGTGTGTTAATGAACAGAGTTAATTGACGAATGAATAATTGCTCACTCTATTTTCACAACAAACTTTCAACCCCTTAACCTTTTAACCAGTGGCGTGTTGAGAATTTTGAAGTCGTTTATAAAATTTTATTTTGGGATCCCATTTTATGTTGTAACAATCCAATAATTTAGAAAGAGAATACATAGAGACACAGTGTCCTCATCAGATTAGTGGTCCCTTCAAGTAGAGATTCTAGTCAATGATATAATTTACCTACAGTATGATACACCACTGTCTTTAACACATCACATTTATGAATGTTTAGTCTACATATAATAAAAACAACTATTGAATAAATACTAAACAATAACAACAACAAAACACATCATCCCTTTCAACAATAATAATAATAACAACAACAAAACACTTCACCCCTAATAACAATAACAACAACAAAACACATCATCCATTTCAAGGTTTAGTTTACCTAGAGTGTGTAGTTGAATTACTTTTTTAAATCTACATACCACCTACAAGGTTCAACAAAAGCGTATGACGACATTGTCATGAAAAACGGGGTTAAAAATTTAATGATCTCTGTACAATGTAAGGATAGTGAATTTTCCACCTTTAAAAGCAATTTAATTACACCATGTAGGACATATGATGAAAGCATGTTTGTTTTGATAAATACTATTGAAAAAAAAATAAACAATATGTACTGCGTATTTTAATATAAAATAAAACACTTTATTAAGGTGATTCCAATAACTTTTTACAAAAATACAAGAATTGTTTTCTTTTCTGTTTTTTATAATTTTTTAATCACTAATTCTAAAATGTCCCCATGGTAATGTATCAAATGACGTTTCAAAAACTTTTCTTTTATTATCACATGCATTAAGTGCCATTTTTCTCTGTGTATAGCTGTGTACATTATGTTGTCTTGATTTGATTAGATTTTGATCAATTATTTTAGTTGTAAAGTTATTTAGACAGTCCAGATAGTCATTAAATGAGATTTCATTACTAATAATTGATTTTTTTACGCCTTTAGCTTTTTTTACATCATTACAATCACTCACTTTAATTGAATACATTTTCGACCGTAAACCAACAAAATGAGTCATGAGTTTCCCACAATTTTCATCTTTCATTAATCCCAACACTTTTTTATTAACTTTTGGAATAGAATAAATGTTATTTTCTTCATAGTCGCTTGTATCAAAGTATGTGAAACAATCTTTGCGAATTATGCTATAAATATCTTCACAATGAATTTTATAAATTAAGGAATCTGTATCTGTATAACAAATTCTACAATCTTTGTAATTAAATTGTTGTACCATATAATCATAATGGAAACTATAAATTGTAGTCTTTGATATATCTAGAATACACATTCCAACATATATTGGTTTATTAAAAAATAATTTAAGTTTGTTTAATTCAATTGCAACACAATTTTCATCAAACATAACACAATTTTTAAATTCTGGTCTGGAAATTAATGCTCCTGCACCAGATCTACCTTGCCACTTTGTAACCAATTTAACAATAGAATGTTTTCTAATGTTTTCAATTGTTTTTCCAAATACTGCATTGTTCATTAATTTAAATAAGTTTTTTTCAAAATCATTTTTTGCTGCTGTTCGTAGTTGTGTATTTAAATCTATATATGACTTTAACCATGGAGACTGTGCAAAACTTAACACTCTATGAATTTTTTTCAAAATTAATCCATGGCTTAGAACTTGTTTTAAGTTTCTATAATGAATGATGTATTTTTTCTTATCATAAAGTGTTACCATCAACTTGATTTCTTTACTGTTGGGTGCAGTTGAATGTTCTGGACAAAATGGTAGATCCATGTGAAGATCATGTACCTCTTTTGGATATTCCAAATCCACTTCTAAAATATAACCATTCTCTGAATTATCAGCAATATCCATGACATTAAGTTGTGAAATTCCATCCTGATCTAACCACTTGAAGTCATCATATGGTAGACTTTGGGACATAGCCCATCCATACTGGTTGTTTACATCAAAATACATTAAAAACGTTGACGGTTCCGAATTATTATAATTTGACAAGTACTTGTTGTTTGCTTCAGCATAACGTGTAGAACATTGACTTAGCCCTCCTCTTACACCATTTTCAATAAACATTACCATGTCTATGTCAGTTAAAAGTTTCAAATTTATTTTTGTATGTTTTAACATACAATCCCATGTAAAACCTGGTAATGTGAAATAATGTGCTGGATCTAGATCATAAGTCTGAATACAGCTGATCCGAAACTCTTCAAACACATCAGCCAATAGTAAAATGTCTGTTTTTAAATATAGGTCAGAATAATCTCCTAAGTCTTTACAATTGAATAAACTCCATACTTGGTTAGCATGGTTGTAATCACTATCTAATATGTTGCATTTATTCAATTTGTTATAAAAATTTTTAATAGTTGGCAGTTCGTTAACAGATAATTTTCCAAATGAATCAACAAAATCATAAGGAAAAACTCCTTTTCTTTTTAATAACTGCATTTGTTCCTTAGATAGATTTTTAAACTGTAATTCTAGGTTTGGTAATTTTTCTAAATATGTTGCTAAGGTGTCTAAACTATTTGCCATAAATTTGTATGAGTCTATAAATCGAAATTTTATTTTATTACCAGATATGTGTTTTGTAAAAGATATGTATTTCTCCTTATTGATTGGTAGTAAATCGACTCTTCCATTCAATTGAGTAGCTAGTTTTTTTATTATAAAATGTGCATCGTAACCACTCAAGTTGTGAAATACTATTGGTACAATATAGCTATCTTGATAGTTGAGATTACATTTTTCATGTGCTGCTCCTCTATAATTTCCAGTTAAATGACAATGATCCCGAACTTTTTTGTTTGTTGATGTGAAGGGTTCATCACATATGTAACAATTTTTATTTGATTCAAATTGTTCTTGCTGTTGTAGCGTTAATGGTTTCATCGGTAATGCACAAATGAAAACAGTTTCAAGGTCCTCAGCCAATTCATTTAATTGCTCAACAAACCATTCTTCACAATTTCTACCACGAAATGATTTAAAAGATGTTAACGTATTATCGTAAGAGCATTTCAAGTAATATGCAATACTGTATGGTATATGATGTTGATAATTATTTTTTTCATCATGACATGGTTGTAATATACATTCTATGTCAGCATAAATAATAAAAGGAATTTTGATTTTATTCTTGAAATTTTTAAATTTTACATAGCTATCTTTCTCTTCAGGTAAGACAATTTTGCAATGATTCATTTTTATACAATCAATCTTATGAGCAAGAAGTTTATCTTTTTGATTAAAATAATGTAAACATCTATTACAGAATAGTTTTCTTCCATTATGTTTAGTTAATTGTTTACTCAAGAGTCGAGATAAGTTTTTAATCCATACAAAATGGTATTTTATATTACACTGTTTATTTGTCTGTTTCGCCTCTTCATATTCTGTTAAATACTCATTTTGAATCATTAACAAATTAATATGTGGATTTTGTTCTTCTTTTGTTAAATACGTTGGTAAAATTTGATAATTCTTCTTTGTTTCTTTTTTTAATATATAAACGTTAATGGAAATTCCATTTTGTTTTTCAAAACGTGGTATTTGTTTAACAGTCATTGGAAATTTTATACCAGTTAAATTCAAAACTTTCGAATAATGTGGGTATAATGAAGTTCTAACAGCATTTTTCTTAGTTGGGTATAAAGATGATACTACTGCCCAGGCAAAACATGCATTATCATTATTCCTAACATTAATACAAGCTTTTCGATTTTTAATTTGGAATGGTAAGTCAATATATAATGATCCAACTAAAGGTGTATATTTATTTATATTAACTTGAAGATTTAAAATTTTTATCAGCGCCCATCCACTATCACGCTCTTGAAACTCTTCTAATTGTACTAATAGAGGTTGCTGAACATTTTCGGTAAACCATTCCTTCATATCAGTAGTTCGCTGAACTACCTTATTTGGTGTATTGAAATATTTCAGCTCCCTTATTTCATTATTATTTTTGTTAATTATAAACTCACTACAAAATATTACATTAATTTTTAAAAAACGTTCTACCAGGAGCACTTTTTTCAAGTTTTTTTTAAAAATTGAGAAACAATCATTCAAAAATAATACTGGATCTTTATGATTCAAATTAATAATTGCTCCAGTCTGTATACTAAAAATAAAGATTAGAAACAAAAATTAGATTTTTTCTTATAATATAAATAGTCCTTAATTTTTTACCGATTTTTGAAAGCTGATTGTACATTTTTCCACTTAATACTAGTTGAACTGGATTCACTACTATTCAAACCTTTTAAGCTTTTAAATAATTCTTTAAAACTCTTAACATTAACTAAACAAGAAGTTATATGTTGTTTTTGTGATAAATTAGAAGCAACTTCAAGTTTATTGTTCAAAATTTTAATTATTCCATTACACTTTTTAATTCCATTATTATATGCTGTAATGTCACTTGCCACTAACAATTGGTTCTTTATGGTGTCAACAAAATGCGAATAATTGGTACTCATTTTTAAATGAAATGTAACTAAATATACTCAAAGTTAACTGATATTAATTTACAAGATTTGTTCATTTTATCCTGAATTAGGGGAGGATGTGACTCATCAATGACGAGTTATCATATACCACCTGATTTTTTAAAAGTACAGTAAAACCTCCCTTATCCGGACACCTACGACGAAACTGAAATTGATCGCTAAAGGGAGGTGTCCAGCCATCGGACGTTTCCACCTAAGAGTAACATATTATCCAGGGAATCAGGAGGTGTCCGGTCATTGGAAGTGTCCGTTAAGAGAGGTTTTACTGTAGATGATTTGAAGGAAACTCTCAGCTGACAATTCAAAATAATATTTTTTCTAAAAGATTTGATGGGTAGTTCCCCATAATATTGTTCTTTTGTTTTTCGCCCCTAATCCAAGAAAAAAAAATTAAGAACTATTGTTTTTTTAAAATCGATTGTGAAAAAAATACTACTTGTTATCTACCTATTCATCCAGCTGTTGTTCTATTTTTTATTTATTTATTTTTTTTTTATCTTAATGGATTCTTATAAGAATAACAACCATCCTTATGTTTATAAGAATAACAACCATCCTTATGTTTATGTTATCGTACTTGTTTACTAGATGAAAAAATCCATAACACTTGATATTAATAAACATATGAATATATACAGGCTGTACAACGGCAGTTGATCATGTCTTTGATTACGTAATATCGTAGCTTAGTCCAATCATTTTTTGAAAAAATACATTAGCAAATATTAAATCTAATAAAGTGTGAAACAAGTTACGATACTACGTAACGAAAGATACAGCCAACTACCTACGAGGTGAAATACTGTTGTACAGCCAGTATAACTTTTATAAAGTTCAATAAAATTAACAAAAGTAGATTAATAAATTTTATTTTTGTTAATAAAATACAAAAATTATTACAAGCTATTTAATAAAGAAAGAATATCATGATTTTTATTATTGTCATCACAATTGAATTGACAACCATTACAATAGATCTTAAACGGATGATTATGTACAATCCCTTGATTAAAGTTGCTAACTTCGCCATATTTTATGCAAAGGACAAGACATTGTAGGTCCTAGTCATCTTGATAAAATTTTGGTAACTTCATCCAAATGTTTGTTAAGTGTAGTAAATCCATTTTTAATAAATTAAGTTTAATCATTTCTCGTATAAATGTAACATCTTTTTCACCTTCTAAAGTTCTTTTTAATACAACATCACTCTGTGACATTATGATTAAAACTAATTATTATACAGGTAATGATAAGGCTTTGTATCATCTTCAGTCTGATTGAAAATAGAAAGAGATAAATATATATTGTTGGTCCTGTTATTCTTGTTGTTGTTATTGTTGTTGTTGTTGTTATTATTACGTTGTTAATCTATTTTTATGTAATGTCTTTAATATCAATCCAACTATTATGAATACTATCAAATCCTAACCACTTGACATATAATTTACACCCTTCACGACGTAGTACTTTTTCAATTAAATAAATACTGGGATAGTAGGTTTTCTGCAATTCTTCTTCATAGAAACATCCACTGATTGGTTGATCATGTAAATCTTTCAGTAGATAAGTTGCAGGATTTGTCTTATTAATTTTTATAATTTTAAACAATTCTGTTGTCCAATTAGGCGTATAGCCTTTATCAAATAAATGTTTCATTTTACTTATACGCACAAGATCATTTTTCTTAAATTTTCCACTATTAAATTTTTTCAAATTATTATAAGATGTCTGAAGAATTTCCTGTTCATTCTCTTTGTTTACATTGTTAGGTTTCATCTTTATTGTTCTATGAATTGTATTATTATAATTCTTAGTGACGTCATCAAGAATTTTTATCCAGTTGTATGAAGCATTTATGGTAAACAATTTATATAATTTACTTTTTAATGTTCTAATTACACGTTCAGCAATTGAAGCTTTCTTCACACTATATGTATTGTAATGATTTATATTAAACTTTTTCATTAGAGATTCAAACTTTTTGTTGAAGAATTCTTTTCCTTGATCAGTTTGAAAATTCTTAGGACAGCGTTTCTTCTTCTCTTTTGTTAATATTCTTTGCATTGCTATTGTTACATCTGTAGCACTTTTCGATTTTAATGGTTGTGTCCAAAGAAATTTGGAGAAACAATCAATTACAACTAAAATAAATTTATATCCATCATTATATTTAGCATATTGACTGAATTCAGCTAAATCAGCCTGCCATAAATCATCAAATCCTTTAATAATTGTATGCCGTCGTAAAAAGTTTTTACGCGCTGGCTTGAATAACTCTTCCACTACTTGTTGTTTAGACATTATCACCTATATTGTTAATCACTAGGGGGTGGTGTTGTATGATTTGAAATTGAAGTTGTATACAGCTTTTCAAATTTTCTTATTCTTTTTGTTAGTAACCCAATTTTTAATGATTGGTTCACTAACAGTTCCTTCAATTCTTGCGATTTTTGAGAATTATTTTGTATTTGATTTTTAACAATGTCTATATTTGTTACATATAGATTATTTAAGTTGTCAAAGTCAATTTGATTCTTTTTTATTGTATGATTTAACTTTTCAATATTTTCTTTCAATGTGGAATTAATTTTCTCAATTTGATCTTTAACTTCCTCTTTATTTTTATCAACGTAGCCTTTAGTACAACAATCATTTAAATCTATACCATCATGTAAGTTACAGATTCGGTGATGTTTTAAATCAAGATTCCCATCACTAGTATAACTATATAAATTGTACCAAACACGACTTCCACTATCTTTATAATCATTATCAATAAATTGTCTCTTCCAAGCACGTCCGAATTTGTCAATGCTCATAATGATACTAAACTAAATTAGGTACATTTTTTATTTATAATCATGGTGACAATTTTTATATAATACAACAACATTGGTTAATGCGCACATACAATTTGAGAAACAATGAAACATACAAGAAGGTTCAAATTTATGAAGACGTGGCTGTTGTGGTAATTCATGAACTGTTGATCTTGTATAGACAAATTTTTCTATAAACTTCTTCTTTTCTAATCCTTTTACAAGAATATTATGATATCCAAAGGTCACTTTATTGATGATTTCACTAAACTCTTTTGGATCAACAAAACCATCCTTCCATTTTAATCCATGATAATTTTTGGTTAACCAATAGGATTGCTTCTTGTAGTCCAATGGAAGTGCATTGAAACAATATGGAGACTTAAAGATGAAATGACTTATTTTCTTTCCATCATAAGTTGCTAGTTCTTTTGGTAGGAATTTGTTATTTGGTATACGAAAACCTTGTATATCAACATATATTGATGACATTCTTTTTTTATTAATAAATCACACCAGCTTCTCGTAGTTCTTCTTCAATAGCAATGATTTCGTTACGATGTGAATTGTTTCCAGCTTTAGTTGAAGCATACAACAATGCTAAACGAGAAACTAATTCGTTTGGATCATTCCAATAAATATATTCAATTGGTTTTCGGTTAAATTGTAAATATTGACCACGCCCACTAGTTGACGGCTCCAATAAAGCCTTAACTATATTATTGTATTTGTTTGAATTATCTCCTTGCACTTTACCAAATTTTTCATATTTTCGACGATATAGATTTGTAAGATTGATGATTTTCTTATATGTTTCAAGGTCATTTGTTGAAAATCGTTCAGCTGGTATGTCCTTTAGAAAAATCAAAGCATATAGCCCTTCTGTACCTTTATATTCTTCATCTAACACTTTTAAATCACCATTATTTTCAATTTGTAAGACTGCATTTCCTATGATTATTTCTTTTGTTGTGTTGTTGAACCTAATTTTCTTTGTTATTGATTTATTTTTATTGACTAATTTTTCAATATACGGTTGTACAATTTGAGGATAATGAGTAATATAATTTGGAGAGGTGTCTTCAGTAAGTAAGTCTTGTGATTTCTTAACTACCTCCCTCTCCTCATCCTCCTCCTCCTCCACCTCCTCATCATCATCATCAATTTCATCACTATCCTCTTGATTACCATTGGCAGGTTCCTCTTTAATTACAGGTTTCTGTTTTATTACAGGTTGCTGTTTTATTACACTTTTTTTACTTTTTTTAAACTTTTTTTTAATCACTAATTCATCTAATGGTCCTTTGATTGGTTCAAAAAATTTATTTATCGAATCACTTTCTGTAGTTTGTTCAGATTTTAATTGATTGAACTTTTTTCTAACATTACGAACCGCTTCAATCAATTTTTTTTTAACTTGCTTCTGCTGCTGACTTAACATGATGGCTCTCTACTTGAGAATAAATAAATCATACACACAACAGCTTTATTTATATGTTGTCGGTAATGTAATAAAACAATCGAAACTTTGACGATATCGTCCATTATGCATACTATCATCTTTCATTATAACTAAGAATCCATATTGATCCGTCCAACATTCACTACATATACGTTTAAATTTCTCGAAACTCATATCACTTCCCACATTTTCATTATAAATCATCTTCAGATTATGTTCATCCTGTTTAAAAACCACAATCACATTTGTATTATCACGTATCAATTGTTTAGGAATTCGTGTGTAAGTTTGACACAAATAAAAACAATCAATGTCCTTATGTCGACTCATACTAAAATAGTCTCTGATTTTATCTTGTTCACTTGTAGCAACATCATCAAAAATAAAAACTGAATTATTTCTAGCATCACTTATAGGAATTATTTCATCATTATTTGTGAACGGAAAATATCCAAGCCCTTTAACTTTAGTAAGAACATTTTTTAAAAATTCATATTTTGGTTGAAAAAGGGATTTTGAAAAAATATACACATTTGCAAAACGTAATCCATTCGCTTCTAATAGAAGACTAATAATCACATTAGTTTTACCACATCCACTTGGTCCACAAATTATTGTTCTCATTGTATTCGGTAATAATGAGCTATGTTGTTGTTGTTGTTTATTATTCAATTCATTATCATGATTCTTAATTTTTAAAGACAACTTATGTCTAACAACGTTCATCATTAATTACTGAAGAGTGCGCAAGTACAGTCATATTTATACTGCAAAGTTTCTTTGGCTTTCAGTTAGATGTTGACGTTTAAAGGTGACGGACTCGTGAATTCTTTAATTAACAACTTACCAGTTGAATTACACATTCCTGGATATCAATATTGTGGTCCTGGTACAAAATTAGCAAAACGTTTACAAAGAGGTGATCCAGGAATTAATGAATTGGATCGTGCATGTAAACAACACGATATAACCTATTCACAAAGTAAAAATTTAGAAGATCGTCATAAAGCTGATACAATCCTAGAGAATAAATCTTGGGAAAGAGTCTTGTCACGTGACGCTACATTTGGAGAGAAAGCAGCTGCTTATTTTGTGGCAAATACAATGAAAGCTAAACAAAAATTTGGAATGGGTCATACAAGTAAGAAGAGAAGGGTGAAGGGAAAGAAGACAAAACAACTTGCATTTAGAAAGAGTATCATAGATCCATTGAAGGAGGTTGTCAATGATTCAGACAAATTTGAAGAGATTATTAAAGCAGCTCGTGTGGCTGTCAAGAATATTGGTGGTCGTAAACGTGTTCGTTTACCAAGAATAATTCCTATACCAAAAAAATCTGGTGGTTATCTACCATTAGTATTTGCTGGATTATCAGCCCTTGGAGCTTTGGCTAGTGGAGCCGCTGGTGTAGCGAAAGCCGTAAACGATGCCAAAGATGCAAGGAAACGGTTAGAAGAATCACAACGTCACAATCGAACAATAGAAGCTATTGCTTTGGGTAAAAAGGGTAACGGACTGTATTTAAAAAAATATAAAAAAGGATTAGGACTGTACTTGACAAAAAACTTCCATTGAAACTACCTTCTCATCCCTTAACTGACCATCAATTACGAATGTATGCTAAAAAACTTAAAATATCAAATTTTCGAGGTGTTTTCATGAGAGATGATTTACCTTTTAAAATTAGAAAATATGAAACAGGTATCATAAATTTAGATTCTCGAGAAGGTAGTGGTACACACTGGGCGGCATATTTAAAACGAAATAATAAAGTGTTATATTTTGATAGTTATGGAAATCTTAAACCCCCAGAAGAGTTAATCAAATATTGGAAATGTAAAGAGATATTATTTAATTATAACAATGTACAAAAATCTAACACATATAATTGTGGACATTTATGTTTGAGATTCTTATATAATAAAGGTATTTGAAAAAAATTAATTCAGTCATGTCTTTGACATTCACGTTAAAAGGTTGTAGCAGTGTTGTATCAGTCGACTTTTATCCTCCAATCAATTTGAATCCTAAATGTAATTATGCATTAGCTCTAATTGGTTTTCATACATACAATACAATACCGAACATTGAAAAAGGACAGAATAAGTCTTACTATAAAGACAATGGTGTAGAAAGAGAATTAATCATACCTACTGGTGCATATGAGATAACACATATTGAAGACTACCTACAACAACAGCTTAGTCCACCCAAGGTTGTTGACAAATCTGAAATTTTCTCATTGAAACCCAACAATAATACATTAAAGTGTGAATTAAAAAGTAAATATGAAATTGATTTCACTAAAAATGATGGTATTGGAAAATTATTAGGATTTTCAAAACAAATTCTACCACCGAAACAACTCCATTCATCCAATTTGCTCGTAGAGATCATTAAGGTCTTATCAATTCGTATTGAATGTAATATAACAACAGGATCATTCTACAACAGTCGACCATCGCATACAATTTATGAGTTTGCACCATCTGTAGATCCAGGTTATGCTATAAATATTGAACCAAAAAATCATATATATTTACCAATTTTGAACAAACACTTCATTGATAATTTAACCATCAAAGTGTTAGATCAAAACGGTAACTTGGTTAACTTTCAAGAAGAAGAAATTATTATTAGATTAGAATTAAAGAATAATGGGTCTAGTTTTTCATAGTGGTGGTGGGGGTAATTGTAATATAAACCCTGATATTCAACCATCTTCCATTAGTCAGTCGTCACCATTGTCACCATTGACAACATCATTAACACAATCAAGTATTCAAATATTAAAAAGTCTTGGTTATAATGTCGGAAAAACTACAAATATACAAAAAATTAAGTTTCGACGACAGCATTGAAAAAGAAGAATACCATACATATCATCCAACAGTTTCATCATTTCAAAATAATGATGAAATTGAAATTAATATTAACCAACAGGATATATTTATTTCATTTTGTGAATCATTTTTATATTTAAATTGTAAATTTGAGGAAACTCCTAATGCAGCATCAACTGGTCAAGAATGCAACTTAATAAACAATTTTGGTGCATATCTGTTCGATTCCATTTCATATGAATTGAATGGAAAAGAAATTGAAAGGGTACGAGATGTTGGAACAACAACAACCATTAAAGGACTACTTTGTTACAATCATGATGAAAGTCGAGCTCTAGAGATGGCAGGTTGGTGTCCCGATAGTGGTGCAATTGCAACTATGGCACCTGATAAAATATCTGTCAATCTACGAATTCCATTATCATTCTTATTCTCCTGTTTTCATGATTACAAAACAATTATCAATGGAAAACACAAGCTACGTTTAGTACGTAGTCGTGCTGATGATAACTGTTATATAAGTAGTGGAATAAATAAAGCCACAGTTAAGATTGAAGATTTATGTTTAAAAGCAAAACATGTGTATCCAAGTGATCAATCAAAATTACATCTTCTAAATCAAATGAATAAGAATGTTCCCATTCAAATTGGATTTAGAAATTGGGAATTCCTTGAATTACCCTCATTAAGACAATCGAAGAAGGACATATGGAGTGTTAAAACAACAACCAATCTAGAACGACCACGATATGTAATTATTGCTTTCCAAACAGATCGCAAAGACAATCCACAAAAGGCGATTAGTAAATTCGATCATGTTAAATTGACCAATCTTCGTGTATGGTTAAATTCACAATGTTATCCATATGAAAATCAGAATTTTGATTTTGAGAAAAAGGAATATACTGAAGCCTATCAAGCGTTCATTGATTTTCATCGAGATTTTCATAATAATCAATCATCAAGTCCAACTACAACTTACACGAATTTTGCTCATCAATCGATTTTCATTGTTGATTGTTCTAAACAAAACGAAGCCATCCAGTCATCAACAGTTGATGTTAAATTAGAATTTGAAAGTAATAGTAATTTTCCTGATAAAACTAGAGCATATTGTATTATTGTACATGATAAATTATTTGAATACTATCAATTAACTGGAATGGTTAGGAATATTATTTGATAATTATTATTATGTTACAAAGTGAAGAGTCTAATGTATTTTATGTATATAATCAAAAACAAATCTATTTTAAGTGTTTACATAACATAATGTTCTCATGAAAACAGTCTATTACTTTTTGTTGTTTATAAATCTATATAGTTCAACTTTATTATTACTATTATTTTGTATAACAATTTTTTAAATCGTTTTTAGTAAATAACAAAATATACCTAGTAATTGTAATCATTTTCTTCAACAATAGTGAAACTTTTTGGAACGCCAGTCTTCGTGTCCGGAATCTTTATCAGTACAACTACTCCTTTATCATCTACGTCATCGACTGTTAACTTTACAAGCTCGTCTCTTCTTAATCCTCCAAAAACGCCCATCACCAAAACAACCTAACATATATGAAATATAATTAAATATAAACCAATACAGACTAGCTTAAGAATACTTTTTCCAGAAGGTAGGTGTCATTTGAAGCATCCTTGAAAAATTTTAAAATCTCTTCACGTGTTAAAATTTTTGATTTTTTAGGGACATATCCTTTAGAATTTTGTTTCAGAAGAGCCTCTACCCGGTTGTATTTTCCTATGTCTATTTTCTGATTGACTAACAATGTTGACTTTAACATGGAATACTTCGACCACAATGAACTCGGGCTAAATTCTTCAGACTATAAAAGAAACACAAAACCATCAACACATTATCTTTATAATAAAATACTCAAGACATGCAAGAAACTGACCAAAAAAGTAGGATTATTAAACAATACGTACCAATTCATGAAAATATGCCATTAGAACTGTTTCAGTGGCAGTTTTCACACAATTTTTTTTCCAATCCTCAAATTTTTGGAGCTCTCTTTCATACAGTAATCTTGATTTTTTGGGGAGTAGTTCCTCCTCAGCTTTTAATACAAGTTCTGATATTTTGGTTGGAATTTCTTGCTCCATCACTTACTTTTTGTTATTAAAAAAATTAATAACTTCATCGTCTTAGATACAAAATAACGTACAAATTCAAAGTAGACTTCGTTTTTATAAATTCGCATTTTTTGTCAAAAATAATTAATTGTAATTAATTTTCAAGTGAAAATAAAATAACTTTCAAGTGAAAAATAAAACGTTGTATGAACCTCTGGCATAACTCGATGTTTATAAATCTAGAGCAACTTATAAATCCTCGGACCGGAGGCCCTCGGATTTGTAAACTGTTGCCCTCGAATATAAACATCGTTGTTATGCCCTTGCTACATAAATAACTATTTTAAATTTCATAATATGACTTTGATAAGCTATCACGCTTATCAATTCGAGACAAGCTTATTTTAAGAATAATAGATATGAAACTTTTAGGTTATGTTGAAATACGTGTCCCCGCAAGCGCGCACACACACAATCTCATGCATAAGGCTTCGGTGCGATAATATTGACCATTTAGATAAGCTTGGAACAAAGCTTGGGCCATTGGATAGTTCCCAAGGCTTTTTTGCGATAAGATTGACCATTGGGCCAAAATTGGGACGTTACTTGGGCCTGTGCTTAGTTTCCCAAGCTTGGGTGCGATAAGATTGACCATTGAGCCAGGCTTGGGCCAACACTCAGTTATTATTCCACAAAATTCTTATTTTATTTTTGAGTTTATACTTTAATGATACATTTTTGTGTCATTAATTCTATTATTTAAAAGCCAAATATTTAGTGTGACCTAAAGCTACGGTTTGTTAGGACAGTTTGCTAGCGAAAAGTCGGCGAAGTTCGGCTGCGTAAAAATCTATTCAATGAGTTTTAAGTGTACTTGGTTCGTTAGACGGCTGTATTCGGCCGATATTTTGCGTACGCCTGCGAACGCCGAAATCATCTGACGGCTCTAGATATTTCCGCAGTGTTGGACGTAATTCGGTTTAAAGTTAGAATTAAAAATGAAGTTTACATCGGAGCAAGACGAAGTGCTTATTGATTTAGTGCGTTTATATCCTGTACTGTACAGTGTGAAAAGTAAAGGCTATAAAGACAATGAAGCGAAAGGAAACGTGTGGAAAATTATCGAGGCCAAAATGGATAAAAATGGTAAGTAAATGCCTATATATAACCTAAAAACTGTGTATTTATTCAACCATTTACAATTATGGCGTTATTGAAATAATACAAAGGTATATGTACGCAGGTTTATTTATTATAAATGGACACCCTCCTAACTTTGTGTGCTGCTGTATAAAAAAAAATGTTAAATAAAAAGTTGTAGTTTTTTAGAAGTACAGGTACGTAGTTTGTATACAATACACTTTTATCTATATAGGGTGTTACATAAAGTGCCAAAAACTAAAGATATACCTAAGTAGGTAACATTTTTAAACGAACTGTAAATAAAAATGCATTGTGTAAAAACTAGGTAGGTACCTACCTCTATTCTAAAAAACTACAACTTCTTTGTAATATTGGCACAAAAAAGTTAAGGGGGGAAGGGGTGTTCAGGGTGTTCATTTATAATGAATAACCCTGTACGTATCTAGATATAATATACATAATATAAAGTCATTCATGTTGTTCTCGCCACGTGTGTATTCTGCCAGGGTACTGCACCTTCAGCACTACAGAAATAATGCCTGAAAGAATCTCTCACTTGTACAGCTTGAGCAGATGATCTTCGTTTATATGTAGAGGCTAAGGGCATCATGTTTTCAGTGGGTGCTTCAGCAATTAGTCCCTGAACAGTTTCTTGGGGATATGGAATTTTTGCATTGCGTAGAATATTATGGAGAATACAACATGCAATAACTAAGTTGTCAGCCGTTTCTGGATTTATGGCAATTGGGGTGAAGAATACTCTAAAGTATTGGCACAGTATACAAAAAGCATTCTCTGTTGTTCGTCTAGCTCGAGAATGTCGATAATTATAAATGGTCTTTGTTCTATCAACACACGATTGAACTTTTGGGTATGGTTTCATTACTGTGGTTGTGAGGCCAAACGCTTCATCCCCAAGTATAACATGAGGCTGCAATATTTTGGTTTTTGGAAGAAATGCTGGTGGTGGAATATTAAATTTGTTAGCAATTATATTTTTCCCCATATTTGATTTGGCGAATATGCCAGCGTCGCCTTCTCTGCCATAAGACCCGACGTCGATTGCTACAAATCTGTTTCTTGCATCTACAGCTGCCAATAGCACAATCGAATAAAAATGCTTATAGTTGAAATAGAGGGATCCTGAATCATTAGGACACACTATTCTCACGTGTTTTCCGTGTATAGCCAGGCAGCAGTTGGGATATTGCCATAAATCGCGGAAATCAGAAGCGTTCGCTTTCATTTTCTCTTCTGTAGGTGGTGGAATGTATAAATGAAACATTCTTTCTACAATACTTTTTAGAGTTGCTTTAACGATGTAACTAATCCAACTGTGATGAACGCGAAATTGGAAAGCTAGCGATCGAAATGATTCTCCCGTTGCCAAGTACCTGCAAATGATTACATATTATGTTTTTTTTTTCAGAGGTTTATTGGCGAAGTAGATGGAAGAATATTAAAGATTACTACCAACGGAAGAAAAAAGACGTGAAAAAGGGGACCGGCTTTGCGGCCGATGGAGATAATTTCTATGAGAAATTTAAGTCTTTGCGATTTCTGGAAAATACAGCATTTGTGGAGCGCAGGTTTGGTTATGTAAAAAAATTGTATTGTAATAAATGAATGTATACTCCCTTTCAGTTCAAAGAGCAATATTCTACCTATACTAAGCTCACCGAATTCTGATATTTTGGACGACAGTACAGAACATGGAATAAATGAAAATAACGAGACACAATTTTCAGAACAGTTGCAATCGACACAATCTTCTGAACAGTTGGTATCATCGCAGAAGTCCCAGTCAGCAGAAATAGAAAACGAAAACTTGACAGAACCCGCATCTTGCATTCCAGAACGCGCACCACGCAATTCCGAAACAGTGAATAATGTTGAAACACCCATGACACAGCCGATAAGAAGAAAGAGATCACGCCCTGGTGGAGATTCTTACATAGAAGAAATAAAGAGAGGCCGCTCTGAAAGAACCGAACTATTCAAATCACTGTTTTCTAAGAACGATCTCAATTTGAAAGGAGACCCAGCAATAAACTTGTTTTTTAACAGTATTGCTGTTACAGTTGGCGAATTCACCCCAGAAATGAAAGCAAAAGCAAAAGTGGAAGTGATGACTCTTATTTCGCGATTAGAACTGGAAAATATGCAGCAGATTTCACAACAACAACAACAACAACAGGCATACATGTATTATGCACATGGTGATTCTTCTGATTCGTTACCGCAAGATAGATACACATTTACCAATTTGGATTCTCCTGGTACCACCGGTGACTCAATGGCATATTCTCCACCATGTAATGATAATGAATAACCCCGTTCAATAAAGTGTACATTTCAAATCGTTTCTTTATTTATATTTACCACCTAAATATTTGTCATTTATGACAGGTAGGTACTTACCTCAAAGTAATGCATACTTTCTCCTCTGCTGTTATAGGCGACTTTCTTCTGTTGTAAGATTCTTTTGTAATATCTTCTGATATGTAATTTAGAACTACTTCAAATATCTCTCTAGAAACTCTGAAGTATTCTCGAAATTTTGTTTCGTTTCCAAATAGTCGCCTTTCTATCAGAATAGTAAATGCTCCTTCTGTGTTTCTCTTTAAAAATAAATTGTCTACATCTCGATTTCTTTTCATGGCCACACAAAGCGTCAACAGTTCTTCCTCCTCTTCTTCTTCCAAAAGTAGAAATAGGCCCATTGCACGATGCATCTCGTCTGAAGACATCTTGGAAACTAAACGTCAACTTTTCGCTAGCGGACTGTCCTAACAAACCGTAGCTTAAGGGTAAAAAAGTTAATTAAGTTAAAAAACAACTTAGAACACAGATCATTTTTGATACTCGAAGAGAGTCATAAAAGAAAGCGTAACTTCCTGGAATGATTTTGTTTTTGAGTAAGAACGGTGTCTTTTTTTTCATCTGAAATTGAAAGTCTTTTGTCATACATTTGTTTCAAGATGACTCCCTTGCATGTTAATAAAAGGTTTTTTCTTTCCTTCTTTCTTGTAGATCTTCTCTTTACTCTTTCATTTTCTTCATCTTCTTTCCCAAATTCCTCTTGAATGAATACAGTCTCAAAATTTTATTCCTCGGCAAAACTTTTCTTATACTGTAATTTGTCTTTTTGCACTCTTACAACTTTTATGTCTGTCATAGCCAACTTTTTCTTTTTGTTAACAAAGGTAGCATTACACCCCATTCTTTCCAATACATCTTTGAAATTATAGAAATCACAATGGCATTTTTCGATAACATAATAGGGATTACCATTCTTTTTTGCCGTCCTTATTAGTGAAATGTAATGGCCAGGATGGTAAATAGGACCTGATTTAAGGGATCTTTTTATTTGTTTCTTAATAGTTGAGTGTACGCCATCACCTTCATTTTGCCTGTGGCCTTTGTGAAAAAATTGTGAGTAATATGTTTTTTTCTGTTGGCCCCCGCAGTTGTCACCATAAAAAATAAACTCGAAATCATCGTTTTGGTTTTGGCATTTTTTCTGAATGAAGTCAACATCGCAGCTTGCTATTTTACTTGAGCCTTAGCCACCCTCCCCTTCATGCCAAAAATAACAAAATGTTGAATAATTTTTTAGTTCACGTACAGTCAGGTTGTATACACTAAATTTGGATTTATAGTACATTGATGATCCCTCTCCTTTAGGAAATGGGAGCACGGCCTGTAAATCGTAGCAAGCAACTATACTTGTGGGACTTACTTTATTCTCATCGGCATCCTTTTGTAAACGAGACAAAGAAATTCAATAATATGATTTTCATAGGTTTCTTTTATTTTTTCTTTATCGTTTCCCTCTGCTGTTTGGTAACTGTGACACAATTCACACTGGTCTTTTCTACCCGTAAACATAGAAATATCATATTCTTTTGTAAATATTTTGTGGTACATGATATAGTTACCATGGGGCCTTACATTTCCGTCTTCAGGTGATCTGCACAATCGAACGTAGTCTCTGAGCATGTCAGCAACAGTTTTCCCCCCTCAATATAATCACGTGTGGTAGTTTTACGAATATAATGGCTCTCAATTCGCTGTTTTTTCTGATGTGTTCTATAATAGTATCATCCACATGTTTGCGTCGGAGATCTTCTGTTAAAAATCTTCCTTCTCCTTTATTTTTTTAAACATAGTTCTGATGGGTCGATCAGTTATGTCCAGTGTGTTATTGAAAAACGTTTTACACTCCCGGATGCGTTTGTTGTTGACATCAAAATAAATGCGTCTCTTGCTGCCGTGTTTTACATACCTATATTCAGGTTGAACGCCTTGAAGTTGATGTGTAATAAGATCTCTCTGTCGAGTTAAGTCACCGAGTTTCCAAAAATGTATGAATATTACTTGTCTTTCTTCCTCACTTATTTTATTGAAACACTTCAGTCTGCAAATATCATTACAGGGAGGTTTTAATACCTTTTCAGGAAACTGCTTGTCAGACTTTTGAGCAAGACACTTACGATTTACCACTGTTTTTCAGTTTTTGCGTTTTGTTTTATATCCATTTCTCTTTTTTTTTAAATTTATTTTCTTCCCGTTTTTTGCCGGGAGACTTCTATTCAAAAATCTGTATTTTAATTTTCAATTTGCTCTTCTGTTTCACTGTCTTCACTACTTATGTCCGTTGATGATACTTTCTGTTCAATATGTCCTACTTTGCGTCTTTTACATAATTTCGATATTTTATTTCTTCCATCTTATTCAAGGTCACACCATGGATCACGATCTGAGTCATCAGCTGGTTCATCTGTAAAAACTATAGTCCATGTTTCCCCTTCCGGCTCGAATAAATTAATACGAGCGTCTGGACGTATAGGCTCACTGTTATTTTTATCAACAGGTCCAGTAATATGATCAGTAATTTTCTTTTTGGCTAATTTTATCATTAATTGTGTTCTTTGATCAGTTTCGCACAGACCTTTATGAACAAAACTGACACAAGTTAAAATGTGACACTTTTCCACAAAACCAACGTGACCACTCTTTAAAACAACTCAGTCACTACTGACAAGTGTCTTTTTAGATTAAAAAATAGTGGCAGTTATGAGCAGAAGAAACACTACACTTGCACGGCCTAGCGGAAACTATTGCCATTTGAGTTGTGATACTTTTTCACATAAAAGAATGTAATGCTTTGAACCTTTTGACGTAAAAAGACGAGAATTAATTTTTTTTGAGTTGTGTCACCTTTCTCGCAAGGGTGCGATATGTACAAATCTATAATGAACATAAATTAATTCAAAAACTCAAAGTCCCAACTCCAAAATAATTTTAATACACAACTAAAATTCAATTAGGTTACAGCCGTTTCGAGCATTGCTCATCATCAGACCAATTTTAATTAAACAAACTGCATAAGAGATAAACAATCAATACGTCATTATCAAATTAATAAAATGTCTACCTCACCTTCATTTTCTAAAAATTTTTTTAAAATTAATTGTTGAATTCTCAATTTTACATCTTTTTACTAAATTTACATTTTGTTAGTACACAAATTAATTAACAACTATTGAAAAACGATGGTAAGGGTGAATTTTTATAATATCAGATGGTTTCACCATGTTTAGTTATTTTCAAACTGAAGTCGTTAAAAATTGGTAAGCTATAACTATAAAGAGAGAAGAAGACAATGACAATTTTTATAAAGAGAGATGTTCAATATTATCAAATATTTCAAACTGGAAATTTTTAATATCATTCATCAATTCGAAATTGGTAGAGTTATTATATATATGTATATAAAAACGTTCAAAATTATCAACATCCGTCCTATTATTTGAAATGAACAAAACTTTGAATTCATCAAAACTATGATTACAATCTAATACATGATTAGCAAAGGTTGATCTATCCGGCGTCATATTTGTTATGCATCTTATATGTTCTTTCTTTCTTACTTTAAAACTCCTATTTGTTTTTCCGATATAAATTGCACCACAAGAGCATTTCAGACTGTAAACTCCACTATTGTCTAATTGGTCCACCAAATCCTTATTACATATTAAACTTCTTAAAGAATTATTGGGAGATCTAAACACAATATCCACATCTGTTGACTTCAACAATCTTTTTAATTTTTAACTTCCCCGACCAGAGGGTAGGGAAGTTATTAGTTTCGGACCAAAATTTCGAATTCGAGATTTCACCAGATCTTTACGTTTTGGGGTCCCCTGAACACGTTTTTGAAGTTTTTAGCATGATGTCCGTGTGTGTGTGTGTGTGTGTGTGTGTGTGTGTGTGTGTGTGTGTGTGTGTGTGTACGTGCGTCTGTCGTTTCTCCAACGATTACTCAAAAACGGCTTAACCGATTGCGTTCAAATTTGGCCAGCATCAACTATTCCGTGGACTTTCGAGTTGATTAGTTTTTGGTGCCAATCGGACAACGGGGGTGGACGGGGGAGGGGGTTGATTGAAAAAAATGTAAGATAACGTATTAATTTGATATCACCAATCAAAAGGGCATGTGCTTTTATGTCAGAAATAATACCCATCATGTGCGATATTTTTCAATCTGGCGACTTATAATGATTAAATTAATTAGATGGACAGTGATTCTTTACTAATCAATTATGTACGCAAGACAAAAGAATAAGACATTAATATATCAAATATAAATCAGGATTTACGGCCGTTGTCTAGCAACAAGACTGTTTCGTGAAAGATCGAGTAGGTGTAAATAATTGCGTTGTTTTTTTTTAAATTTCGGTGCTGATTTTGACATCTTTAGTTTTGTTAAAAGTTTTACTGGAATATTTGTTTAATCTTTTGTTGTGAATTTATTGTAATGGATAACATAATGAGTAATAATACTTTTACTATCCATAGAGGCAGTAAGTAAACTAAAGTTTTCTATTTGTTAAGAATAAAATAACAAAATAGTAAAGATGATTATTTCCATAATTGAAAAGAAAAAAAATAAAGTTATTCTGGCGAGAATTGAACCCCGTAGCAAACAGATGTCAGGCGAGAGCGCAACCACTGTGCTTTTCGCAGAAATTTGACAATTTTCTCTTGATCGTAGAAAAATTTTTTTCTAATTAATGATTAACTACTGGGACTGATCAGTCGGGGAAGTTGCTAGGCCGGGTCTTCGATTCGGCCCCTTTTCCAACTCGTTGTGATGTACTACCTAAATAGGGAAGAACAAATATTTTCGATTTGATTGGTTTTATTTTTGTTAAACCAGTAACTGATTATAAATTGTAATTAAATTGGACTCTTTTGAACATTGTTTCGATTATATTAAGTGGAAATTCATTAGTTAAAGCCAAAAATCTTATTGTCTGCCATTCGGTTTCGAAATCTTCGGATGACATTGGTATAGTGAAAAGTCGATGTAATAGACTGTTGAAGGACGCGAGCTTATAGTTTATAGGATGAAACGAATTGAAAGGTATTAATCTCGAAACTGTGGTAGGTTTTCTGAAAACTGCAAACTTTAATTTATTATCGTTGTCCATACTGATCTTAAGATCCAAAAATGGCAATTCGTATCCACCAATTTCGACTGTAAACTGAATGTTATTATGTATATTGTTGAGAAACTCAAGAAAATCCTCAATCTCAGACCGTGAACCCTGAAATATACAGAACACATCATCGACATATCTTGCCCAGAATCTCACATGTTTAGAAAACAATTGATGTTTGGAAATATTTTGAATTTCCAATTCATTCATAAAAATGTCCGCCAATAGTGGGGAAAGTGGTGAGCCCATAGCTAGACCAGTCTTCTGAGTATAAAATGTATTGTTGAATGTAAAGAAATTCTGCGACAAGACATGCCGAAGAGCACCGATAGTCTGATTTTGTACCTTTTTTGGAAGATCTGTCGAGGTTAATTTCTGAGAAACAATATCAATACATTCTTTTGTCGGAATAGATGGAAATAAGTTCTTAACATCGAAGGAGATCAGTTTACAGTCAGTGAAAACTCTAAAATCCTTCAAACAGTCCGTAAGCTGTATTGAATTTGATATTGTGAACTGTGGTGTGCATTTGAGACTAGATTTTAAAATATGAGCAAGTTTATGTGAAAGGTTGTAACATGGTGTGTTGGTAAAGCTCACGATCGGTCTAATCGGTGTGTTTTGTTTATGGATTTTTGGTAAAGCATACATTCTTGGTACCGATGGATTGGATGGTACAACCGACTTTAAATTAATATTGAAATAATTTCCAAAATCCACGTATTTTGAAATTAGCGATCTAGTTTTTGAAATAAAAGACTGTACTGGTGAACGTGGTAAAATGTCAAAATCTGGTGTATTCAAAAATTCAGAAACTTTATCAAAATACAATGACTTTTGCATAACCACAACACAGTTCCCCTTATCAGCTTTTGTAAGAATAAGACTATTTGAAGTCAAAAACCTTTTCACTTCAGGTACCGTGGCTATATTTTTATGAACTGAAAGATTGGGTGGATCAATGTGGTTGAATCCACGATCGACAATTTCAATAATTTTGTTTGACAATATTGGAGGGATGTTAATCTTAGAGTCTGAACAAATTTCTAATGAAGATAGGAGTTCTAATTTTTTGTTGAAATTAAGATTTGGTGAAAATGCAAATTTAAGTCCTTTATCTAATAAATTATTAATTCTCGATGGAATGTTGACGCCAGATAAATTTACAATATTGGGATGAAATTTAAATTTACTAACTACATTTGAATTACTTCGAACATGATTATTTGACATCGATCTCAGTTTACCTAGTTTTTTTCGATAATTTTAAATAATGTAATCTACCCTCTCTCTCTACAATATTACGCACCTCATGGTCGAACATGTCCCACCAAACATTATGTGTCAAATCGTAATCAATTTGTTGATTTAAATCTATAATGCACATAAAGTAAATACGAACTTTCATCGCTAAATAAGTTTTGTCATCAGCATCTTTCAAAAATTTATGTATATCTTCTTCTTCTAATATTTTAAATTTGCCCCATATTTTGTAGGAATCCATTCAAATGATACAATCTCAAACTTGTCACCTACTTTTAGATTTTACAAAGGGCTTCAAATGTAAAGAAACGTTAATATCTTTTAAAAAGATGACATCATGCTTCAAATTTATTAATTTTGTATTCTAGATATGTTCTAGTCTGAACACACAATGACTATTTCTACATTCCACCCGAGAATATATGACGCGAATATGAATGTAGACATGCGCACTAGCGATAAGCATCAGATATGCATATGTGCTTCCTAGTAATTAAATACCATACGAAAATATACAGGCTTTCTACAACCGGTACGAAAGGTTAGAAGGACTACATTTACGGTTTCCAACACGGAAACAATATTTGTTTTTATTTGCTAACACTGATATCCCCAAAATTTGAATTTCCCGCCTTCGCGCATGCGCACAACCGACAACTGGCCCAAAATCGGCATTACTATACTACTGCACAGCTTCCTCACTAAATACTTGTTGAAACATGACCATCCGGGGTACATGGACGCGATGCGTTAGTCCGAGGAGGCACTCGAAAACCTCGGGTGGATTGTAAAAAATGAGATAGGCCGTGAAAACGACCAATCGCTTGAACAGGCATTAAGGGAAGCTGAGGCCCCTCAGCAAATAGTGGTAGCAGCGGCCGCAACATCCACCACGTCTATCTAAACTAAATCTAAAAGTTTCCAAGCCCAACTACAAAGAATTAACTCCGAACTACGTCATAGTTTACAATTCCTTCTTAATGAATCTAAAAGTTTTAAAGCTTATAATGTGGAAGTTGCAGATAATTTTCATAAAATTGAGTCTCGTATAATTAATCATGTAACCAAATTTAGGAATACCGTTCGGCGTCAAAACGAAGTAATTCAAGGCAAAATTGTCGAAATTGTTGGATTTACTAATACCAACCACCCACATATACAAAAAACAGAACTTGTGTAGTGCGCCGGCGTCAAATCAAATACATTTGACTTAATAATACGTCCAACTTCGACTGAAAACCGGCAGTGAGGCGACACTAGCGAAACTGGCGGCTTGAGTTGATACTTCTGGGCACCGAATAATAATAATAATAATGAATAAATAATTATTTACCATTATTGACACCGATCTCTGGCTTCTGTCCACGTTGTGATCGTGATCTGTTCTTTAGCTGTTTTTTTTTACTTTTTTTGCTGCTTATTGTGTTAAAATCAGTCTTTTTCAAGACTAAACAAGTTTCCTTCCTGTCTTGTTATTGTGTTTTTTTACAATGTCCTGTAAAAGTGGTGCTGTGTGTGCTGTATATGGTTGCAATAATTACAACCGACAAAAAGAAAGCAAATCATTTTTTAGGATGCCAAAAAAGTAAGTAAAGTTGTTCTTTAGGTTTTGATATTCATCCTGATTTGTGTGAATTTGGTAGTTTGAAAAAATGGATCATTGCCTGTAAACGAGCGGATCTACATGAATTATTCAAAGTTCAAGAACCAATGTATTTTTACAAAAGCTTTGTGGTATGCTCAGATCATTTCGAAATACAATGCTTTCGAAATCAAAATTTGTTCAGTCAAGGGTAAGTGCACCTACTTAATTGTTATATCTTACAGAGTACCTTTAGTTATTGCTTTTATAATATACATAATTAAATGTATTATTAATAATAATTCCTCATGTTAAAATGTAATAGAAATGTAAGCTGACATTTTGTTCTTTATAATTTTAGTTTGTTCCCTGGATCCGTTACTACACTGAATTTATTTAATAAACCTGATGCTTTGAAACGAAAAGACCGAAATGAAAGTAATTTCGAAGGCAGGTGAGTTCCTATATCTACCTAATCCTTACTTAAATCATGTGCAAAAAAACATACCTACCACTGTTTTATATCCTGTAGATTATAAATATTTTATCGGTTTTTAGGTGTAGAAAATTGACGATTGATGTAGAAGAAACGTGTGCTATTGAAGCAGCTATCGAGACTGAAACAAATTCCGGTGTCTTAGTTAGTGACAAGATTGACGACCTACAGCAAGAAATCGCAAAATTGAAGTCATCGATTATTGCCTATCAAAAGAAGCTTAAAAACAAAACGAGTCTTTTAAGCAAGTATAGAAAACGAAACCTCCTACTGAGACAAAAACTACGAAGCAAAACTGGAAAAAGAATGTTCCAAATTTTACAAGCGGAAGAACTAAGGTATGTAACCAGTTTGTTCGCACTCAATTAAGACTGGCTAGCAGGCATAAAAAGGGACGAAGGTATGACTCCGATGATAAAGATTTTGCTCTAGCTTTATACTATTCATCTACACGCTCTTATGTCTTGCAACCAAAAATTTTTCTGCCTTCCAAGTCTAACCTCACTGAGGTGTTGGCTAAGTAATCTGCATGTGGAATGTGGTTTGAATGCATCTGCTGTCTTGCAATTGCTGCAAATTAAATGTGAAAAGCTTCCTCTCAAGGAAAGCGTAATTTCATTGAGATGTGTTTGCAGGATTTGAAGATTTTGGTGCCAGTGCCCCAAATTCATTGAAAATATGTAACCAAGCAATGGTAGTTATGATAAAAGGTTTATATGTCGATTTTAAACAGGTTATTGGGTATTTTTCAAGTAAGGATCGTATGACTGCAGATAATTTTAAAGATATATTTTTAAATATTGTACAAAAAATTCAAGGAACTGGATTCATAATTAAATCAGTAGTTTGCGATTTGGCCACAACTAATGTTAAATTACGGAAACTACTTTCTGTTACGGACAGTGATCCATACATAACATTAAACAATGAAAAAATTTATTTTCTATATGATACACCTCATTTATTGAAGTGCGTGGGAAACAATTTCAAAAATTACGATTTTCAACATAAGGACAAAATATTCTCATGGTCACATATTGTTGACTTTTATACCAAAGACTCGCAACAAATTCCAAGAATGGCACCTAAATTAACCAAAAAATGTATATCTTTGCCACCGTTTAGTCCCATGAGAGTCGGTTTAGCAACTCATACGTTTAGCCATTCGGTGCATGCTGGCATTTTATGTCACATTGCAATAAATAACTTGCCAGCCAGTGCAGCATATACTGTTGAATTCATAGAAAAAATTGACACTTTGTTTGACATTTTCAATTCAGCAAAGTATAAAGACAAAAAATTTCGAAAACCACTATCAGTAAACTGTATGTATCATATAGAGGAACTAGATGAATATCTTGAGTTTTTAAATGAAATGAAAGTTTTAAATAAAAGAAATATAAATCCTAACTGTGTGAGTGGATGGATAGCCAACATAAATGCGCTCAAGTTACTGTGGGATGATTTGAAGACCAATTATGACTGCAAATTCCTTTTTACACGGAGGTTGACTCAAGATTGCATCGAAAACTTATTCTCAATCATTAGAGCTAAAGGTGCAAATAATGTAACACCTGATTGTGCAAAGTTTGGATGTAATCTGAGATCCGTAATGGCCAATCAATTACTGCAACCATCAGCCGACAGCAACAACCAGATTGATGCCTCCACATTTTTATTACACAAGCAAGAACTGTCATGTAAAAATATCAACTTAACACTCCAGACCCTGTCAAAAAATTCCAGTATTGATGCTGATGTTGATATTCATTATAATCCCCAAAATTTGGCGGAAAAAAATCAGAATTGGCGAAAAACTTAAAATCAAAAAATCTTAAATTAAAAAAAAATTCTCACAATTATTTATGCATTACGGAATTACCGCAAACGCATTTGACGAGTACGTTACTAGAACGCACTTCAATCTGAAGAATGTGAGAGCATTGTCAGATATTATTGGCAAGTTTTCAACATTATTGTTGTTTTTTTATTGATGTCCGGCAGAACAACGATAATGTTGAAATAGTGCACAAGTGTCGGAAGGGGCGGAAGCTCATTTTACTTGAGTCATTAGAGATCTATAAAAACAAATTACAGAATACAACTTTGTTGAATGATCAGGTGGATTTGCGTTTTTTGCCACTATTTTCATATTTGTAAAACATATAAATTTGCTCGAGAGTAAAAGCTGATTGTTATATATGAATTAAAATACAATAATTGTAATTATAAAATAATGTTCATATTAGACTGGCGAACAAAAAATTGAGGTCACTTCAGAAATTACAAATAATTTTAGGGTCAATATTGATAAGGGCATAATAGTATTAGTACGCGCTAAAGCAATTTTTTCCGACATTTCACAGCTGTCATTAGCTGTCATTCGATTTATTTAAGTACGACTTTTATGAAAAATGTGCCTTTGCGCTAATTGAACATTCACATCTCCCTTGCCTGTTTTTCCAGTTTACTGTTGATTCTTTGTGTAAAACCTAACGATTGCAAAGTGTAGTGATTTAACAGGCCCATAATGCCTTTAGATCCGATTATAGTGGCAAGAATTGTTGCGCTGTTACAAGATGTTCGGGGGCAACGTGAAACTGCAAGAATTGTTGGTGCTAGTCCTTGTAATGTGCAAAGGGTGTATAAGCGCTTTCTAGAGACTGGCCTGATCACTAGAAGACCAGGGTCTGGGCGAAAAAGAGTTACCACTCAACGAGATGACCGTTTTTTGGTGTCCACAAGTTTGCGGAATAGGACAACTACAGGGGCTTCACTGCGAAATCAGTTGGAGGAAGTGACAAATGTCAACGTTAGTGCATGGACCGTTAGAAGAAGACTTCATGCTGCTGGACTGTCATGCAGAAGAATAGCTACAGGTCCCCCGTTGCAACGCCAGCATCGGACAGCAAGATTAACCTTTGCCAGAGATCACGTTCGTTGGAATGATGATGACTGGAGCTGGGTATTGTACTCTGATGAAACGCGTTTTTGCCCCACTGGGTCAGATGGACGTTGACGAGTGTGGAAAAGACCTGGGGAAAGATACGCTGAACTTTGCATTGTAACGAAGCGTCCGCTGCGGCGGCCAGCCGACAACTGATATGCCGGGAGTGAGCGCGCAACCTTGGAGTGGGGAAGCGTGGAAGCGCGCAGGTCGCTAGACAACAGTGATAACAGAGCAAATATAAACCGACCGACCGGCCGTTGATTCACCATTCATTGACCATTCCTTCCCGGCTTCCCATTTTGACCTCTCTAGCGGTGGCTCTTGGCGACCTAGAGAGTTCCAAACCATGGACCATTCGATCCCGAACCATTCATTGGACTTCCCTTTCCGGCTTCCAATCGAGACCTCTCTAGCGGTGGCTCTTGGCGACCTAGAGTATTCCAGTAGTTTTCCGATTCCGGCAGTGGCTCTCTGGCGACCCGGAATAATCCGATCGTTTGTATTGTTTGTACCGATTCCGGCAGTGGCTCTCTGGCAACCCGGAATAATCCGATCGTTTGTATTGTTTGTACCGATTCCGGCAGTGGCTCTCTGGCGACCCGGAATAATCCGATCGTTTGTATTGTGTTTATACCGATTCCGGCAGTGGCTGGTGGCGACCCGGAAGACTCCGATCGATCATCCGTTTTCCGATTCCGGCAGTGGCTCTCTGGCGACCCGGAATAATCCGATTATTGACTATACAGATTCTGGCCGTATCTAACCGCCAACCGAACTACCCGACCAGGATCAATCGGCCCGGAAGAATATCCGATCACGTGTACATATTGTAAATAGTTGTAAATAAAGTGTAAATAGTATCCGTTTGTGCCGTCTTATGTTTTCTCACTGATTACTAGTGAGTGGCGCCCGAGTCCCGACCGAACCTGTCCCAATTAACACCTCAACCCTGATATATCTCTGGCCAGCTATAACCCGGACAAAAACCACACATTCTAGGTTACAGCATTGACGAGCGCCTTCCATTTGGCGGTGGGTCAGTTATGGTTTGGGCGGTAATCACTGCACAAGCTCGTAGGGAGTTGGTCTTCATAGGAAATGGCTCCCTAACCTCTCACAGGTACATTACGGAGGTGCTAGAAGACCACGTTATGCCTTTCATGGTGACTATGGGACGACACAAGTGTATCGACTGTTTTTATTTATGTCAAACATATACACGTATACCAAAACAATTGATACGTGACAATGCAAATGTGATTGTGGTTTTCAAACAGGATGAACATAATCTAAAGATGATTTATAATGAGAATGTGGGAAGTGATATGAATTTTAATACATTTAAACGTATATGTAATGAATATTGGAAAGATCAATATGGATTCTTAGTGATAGTAAAAGATGAAAATCTGTGTAATGGACGCTATAGAAAAGGATTCGATTGCTTTATCAAACTATAAAAAAGGTTAACTTCAATACAACGTAAACATTCATTATTCAACTGTGACAATGTTGAGTCAACAACAGAAACAAGTTAAAAAGAAATTAATAGAAGCAGCTGATAATGTCAGAAAGAAATTCCAACAATTATAGACCGAACAAATTGATCAGACTGAGACAATAGGTAGACTTTTGGAGCCGATCAAGAAACCATTAGATGAACTTGTCATGGAAAAAAAGAACCAAAAATTAAAAAAGAAGAAGAAGAAGTTGGGGAATCTTCACAAATTATTCCATCATTTCCATATGTACCGAGAAGAAAGTCTGTTTACAAAAAATTCAAAGACTTTGAAAAACCATTATTTGATTCTGAAGATGAGGAGGCGGAGGAGGATGAAGTATTTAAGGATCAATCAAACGTATCTCAGATTACTTATAATGATTACATTAATCAATATCCTGAAATTACACGACCCTATATTAAAATGTTAGTTGAGAAAGATCGACGAATAACCACAAAAATTAATTATGACAATACAACGGAAAAGATTACACTTGGTAACAAAATAATAAATATTCAACCTAATGGAGATTTAAAAATATCAGATAAGGAGTTTAAGGGTACAGAAGGACTCTATAAATTGCTGTTTCTTGTAAACCTTAAGGATCTTAAATATACACAGGAGGATTTGAATGCTTATCGAGAAATTCTTATTCTTACAAATGCGTATCAAAAGGGAGACGGTAAAAAAGGACTTTCAGGAGATGCATCATTAAAATATAAGAACATTATTAAACCATTATTAACAAGATCACTAAGTACCCCCTCTATGAGTACAAGTGGGAGTGGTCTTCAATATCTACAATATAATCGAAAACCAATTGAATATATTTATTGGGATGATCCAAATGAGTTAGTTTCTCGTTTGACATTGTTGCATGCATCAACTTGTGCTGGAAACAATTCACATCAGAACGAAATTTGTGCCATTGAAGAAGAACTACGTGAAGCTGGTGTGATTTATTAATGGCATCGTTATATGTTGATGTACAAGGTTTCCGAATTCCAAGCAACAACAAATTCCTACCAAAAGAACTGGCAACCTATGATGGAGATAAGATAAGTCATTTTATCTTTAAATCACCATATTGTTTTAATGCATTACCTTTGGAATATAAAAAACAAGTTTATTGGTTGATTAAAAATCATCATGGATTAAAGTGGGATGATGGTTTTGTGGATCCAAAAGATTTCAGTAAAATTATAAATAAAGTGACCTCTGGATATGATGATATTTTTGTGAAAGGATTGGAAAAGAAGGAATTTATTGAGAAATTTATTTATAATTCATCAATTGTTCACGAATTACCGGAACAACCACGCCTACATAAATCCAAATCTACTTGTATATTTCATTCAATAACAAATTGTATGTGTGCTTTAACAAATGCTATTGTATTGTATGAAAATTTTCATAATTAAAAAAAATGCAAAAATTCGTCGTGTATTTTTCCTTGACCCTGAGCGAGTTTTAAATAGAAAAATGATAGCGAAAGTCATCACCTCTTCGTAGTTGTAGTGTTTGATTGCATTTTGCTGTTATTAGTATACAACTACCGATATCAGCAAAATGGAATCAAATCTACGACTGCGAAGAGGTAAAAAAAAAAGGTATAAATTCATTATCTTTTTCTGTAATCCTATTCATTATCATTATGAGCATCGATAAATTCGGACGTGCTTGGAAGAGAAAAATTAGTGAAAATGATAACAAAGATCGCGGAAGTCGTGCTTGGTACAATTTATATAGTTATACTAGTGATGGGAATCTTAATTTAAAAAATCATCGAATTTGTAATTTACGTGATGGTGAAGATTTAAATGATTCAATCACTAAAGGTTATGTTGATCAACTGAAGCAGGAAGTGCAAGGACAAATTGAAAAAGTTGTTGATATAATTGAAACCTCAAAAGAAAACATTGGGAATTTAGATCGAATAATAGAAGAATATAAAGCTCAGACGGATAAACAAATTCAATCATTAAATGGTAAAATTCAACACAATTTTAATGAAAATAGAACGAAGATCGAAGAACTTTTTCACATAGATATACCAGCAATCAGAGATCAAATAAAGAAGCTCTTAACAGCACTATATGACATTAATAATATTTTTACAGAGAGCGATAAATTAATTAATGATAAATTTACCACATTCGATAAGCGCTTGAATGATATAAGTGATGTAATGAAAAATACACTGAAACAAGTGGAAAACATTGAAAGGTTAAATAAAATGTATAATGAAAAAATTACTATTATTATTAAAATAATCAACACAATTACAGGATAATTAAAACAAACTGAGGGAAAAAATAATGTATTCCAAGAATCAATTGATAAGGGAATCAAATCAACACAGAAACAAAACAACCGGAACACGGAAGATATTATCATTTTAAATAATAAAATAATTAAAATGAAAAAAAAATTAACAGAAACATTGACGATTTAAATAATTTATATCTAACAAATATAAATATTGTTAAGGAGCAAATTAAAAATAATTCCCAAGAAACTCAACAATTATCCAATAAATTATTAAAAATGGATTTTGCTGAAAATACAATTGAAAACGTTGTGAAAAATCTTGCTAAAGATAAATTTCATAAATATCAACATTTAGAAACTCTATTAACAAATAATACATCACAAATTGGTTTATTAACTAAAATAATTGAAAAACTTGAACAGTCGCTTACAGGTGCTCAAACAAAACGTATTACACCGCTCCCAGTAGCATCAGATACACTAAAATTAATAAATTCTATATTCAGTAGAGAAGTTCATCAATGTTCACCTGGTGAGGTGAGTGATAGTTTAGGTAAGTGTCGTGAAGCCTATAAAAAATAATGTCATCAAAACAACATGTTGTCAATGAAATATATAAGCCGGCACGAAGAAACTATCCTAGACGTCATACAATTATAAAAGGTTTAGATGACCTTTGGCAAATGGACTTGGCTGACCTTAGTAAATATTCTAAAGAAAATAACGGATACAAATTTATATTGGTTGTAATTGATTGTTTTTCAAAATTTCTCTGGACACAACCATTAAAATCCAAATCTGCAAATGATGTAACGTCAGCAATGACAATAATATTAAAACAATCGAAACGTCACCCAAAGAATCTCAAATCTGATCAAGGCAAGGAGTTTTTCAACAGACAGTTTAGTGCTTTAACGGATAAATTTAAAATTAATCATTATCATACATATAGTGTTAAAAAGGCTTCAATTGCAGAACGGGTTATAAGAACGTTGAAAAGTAAATTATTTCAATTATTTACAACAAATGCGTCTTATAAATGGATTAAAATTCTCAAGGATGTAACACATAAATATAACAATACAGTACATAGAACAATTAAAATGAAACCTAAAGATGTAAATAAAAAGAATGAAAATACTATTCTTCAATTGGTTTATAATAATTTAAAAACATTTAGTGGTTCAAAATTTAAATTAAATGATATAGTACGTATTAGTAAAAGTAAACATTTATTTGATCAAGGTTACACACCAAACTGGACTAAGGAATTGTTTAAAATTGTTAAAACTAACATTACAAATCCTACGACATATATGTTGGAAGATTTAAATGGTCAACCAATTAGTGGATGTTTTTATGAACAGGAATTACAGAAAACTTATTATCCAAGTATTTATTTGATTGAGAAAGTCTTACGTCGTAAGGGGAATAAATTATATGTTAAATGGTTGGGTTTTGATAAGTTGCATAATAGTTGGATTGATATTAAAGATATTACCTAGTAAACAATGGAGGCATTTATGTATTTTTATATTATTGTGATAATTGTTGTAATTTTGTTTGTTGGATTAATATATTGTTTTTATAAAAAAACATATAAAATGCTTCTAAATATTTTTAAATAGAGGGTGGGGGAAGGTAATAAATAGTGAAAAAATTTTCCTCAGCAGCAGTATTTAAAATGAAGTCGTTATTGTGTTTAAACACATTTTTAACATTATTATTAATTTCATCATGTGAAATTAATGAGATTATTGATGCAGCAAATTATTTAAATCAGTATGGTTATTTATCAAATGAAACATTTTCTAAAATTACTACATCATCATCAAACAGTACTAGTGCAATAAGTGATTTAAATGAAGATTTAAAAATCGCTCTAACTCGTTTTCAAGATTTATTTCATTTATCGGTAACAGGTGAATTAAATGAAGAAACAAGAAAATTTATGTCGCGTCCACGTTGTGGTGTAAGTGATAATTTATCATTATTCAGAGTACGTTCTCAAAAAATGGCCATACAAAAACTTAACATGGTATTCACATCATCCAGATCAAAGAATTGTTACAATTATACGTAAAGCATTCTCAATTTGGGAAAAGAATTCTAATTTACATTTCACTGAAGTGTTCACTTCAGCCAAAGCAAACATTTTTATATCTTTTACGAGAGGATACCATAGATATTATTTAATGTATGAGAGACAAAATTGTATTAGCTTTGATGGACCTGGTCAAGTTTTGGGACATGCTACATTCCCTGATCCTTATTATAATGTAACGGAAGCTCATATTGATATGGATGAACAATGGGACTTTATTATACCTATTGAACGTGATGTTAATAGCAAAAGCTTTTTGTATACAATTATCCATGAAATTGGACATACACTAGGTCTAGATCATTCATATGTTGAAGATGCAATTATGTTTCCTACTATTCCATATAGTGGTGATATTAATACTGCCACACTTGATTTAGCAGAAGATGATAAATTGGCTATAGCAAGTTTATATGGTTTAAAAAATCGTGATGAAACTATTCCTGATTATGCAAAAATAACAACAACAACAACAACAACAACACCGAAAACCAAGATAAAAACTACAATACCTCCAAAATATACAAATTCACCTAATCATGAAACGAAGAAAAAAGTACCTAATATTGATTTGTGTAAGCTAAAAAAAGTCAACACATTTCTAATTATCAATCACCATTTATACATATTTTACAAAAAATATGTTTGGGTTATAAATCTTGAACGGAATAAATATAGTTCACCATTACTCATAACAGACTGGTTACCAGATTTACCCAGGAACTTTACAAAAATCACATCAATTTATCAAAATCCTAGTGGAGAAATCGTATTTATTGTTGATAATCACTATGCATACCGATTGGATTTTCCACAGGTAACTATTAAATCTGGAACAATAGATACACATATGTTTAATATTCCAATATAGTCCAAAATTCATGGTTTAGTTCATTCGTATACAGGAAAAACGTATATATTCCATGATAATGATAAAGTAAGTGAATTCAATGAATGTACATCAACAAGAAAATGGAAAAGTACAATTTATGAGAAATTTCCTGGTTTACTAACAAATATTGATGGAGTATTTCGATATACCAACGGATTACTTTATTTCTTTAAAAATAACTATTATTATGAATTTCATGAATTTACAAACAAAATAGAAAAGTCTGGTCTTTTTAATTTAGGCTTATTTAAAATTTCTTGTCCAAACAAGAGTATTTTAGAACAAATTCGTGATCTACTATCATCTCTTTCTACATTTAATGAAAATGATGAAGCTGAAGAAGGGATAATGGATTACGATTGATTTTTTACCACAAAAAAATTGGTTATGATAATAATGGAGGGGGCATAGGTATATAAAATGAAATCTTCTTCAAAAGTATTCAGTTGTCTAGTATAGTCAGAAATTATCATTAAATTGTACAACTGGAGGAGTTGATAAAAAATAAGTGATTTTATAAAATTATATTTAGTTCTTTAGTGAGTACATGGGTGTGAAATGTATGACTTGAAATATTACATCAATGAAGCTAAGGTGTTACTTTTGAATGATAAAATTCATAGGAATGATAAATTTTTCATCAGAAACTTATTAAAAAGACTTGTGCCGTACGAAAGAATGCAAGAGATTGTAAATGAACATGGAATTCATTATATAGATTGTCTTTGGTCAAAAAGTAGTATTACTAGTGGACCAGACACTTGTAATTGTTATTATACACGTAATAGATTAGGGTCTTTAAAAGACTTGATAAATAAAATAAAAAAATCGTCTAACAGTGATAGTAGTAGTGATAGTGATTTAGATTACTATGTCGCAAAGTGCAGTAATTCTACATAATGCTCTTGATGCTGAAAATGCAGTATCCTGTATTAGAAATTTAGTTAAAATAAGTTTATTGAAAATGACACCCCTTCATCTAACCAATATTTAGTTAAAATTACCAGCATTTTATCAAAACGATGAAGATTTAAGAAATATAATTATATGTAAACAACATCAAACTAATATTGATAAAAATCAACATAATCATCCATTCAAAGTATATTGTACCGCTTGTCAATTACACAATAATTTGAATGATCTTTGATCTATATTTAACAAATTTTAATATTTTCAACGAAATTGTAATATGAATTTATTATTAAAATATATTTTTTTATCCAAATTGTGTTTTATTTTACATAAAAATTATCTGTGGTTATCCTAACATTTTTTTCCTTGTCAAAAAAACCATATAATAATATTTTGTTTTACTTCTTATCTGTGGTTATCCTGTCTGTTTTTCCATATAAAAACAAAAGAATTCTCATAGCGCTTCAGTTGTTCAGTTTATCTTATTGCACTTCAGTTCTTCAGTTGTTTAGTAATACAATACTTTAAAAAATTTAAAATGTCTAGTTTTCATGAAAATTGTATGTGTGAGGTAAGTTTAAATCATGTATGATTCTAAAATTCCAACCGTATTAATTGATTGATTGATATTTTCAATTATCTAGCAATACTTTTACATGGAAAGATATTTGAGTCACCTGTCATACAAGCAACTTGAACAAGAACAAACAATAAAAGATCTACTTAGTTTACATTTAATAGATGAAGAGCATATATTAGACCAGAAAAAATACATAGATCGGTTAGAAACTCAAATAAGATCCTTAGAATTATTGACGTCACTCCATAGTGAAGAGTTGAATAATTTAAGATATTATCATCAACAACAACAACAACAGCAACAGGAACAACAACAACAAGAACAACAGCAACAGGAACAACAACAATAACAAGAATCAGATCAAAACCCAGAACAGGAATGTACAAATATTTAATCTTTAAAAAAATTTTTTATTTTTTTTTTTGAAAAGTAAATAATAATTCTTATTTATAAAAAGTACTTTTTTATTTTAAATATAAATTCTACTACAACAGTTCTATTTCATTTACATCTTCTTCTTCTTCTTCTCCCTCTATACGATAATGACCCCATGCAAATGTTGAGACGCCATTTTTCCTGATGTACCTTTTATCGTCAAAATAGCTAAGGGCTACTTTAGTTAAATTTTGTGTATAAATTATTATGTAAGTTGGATTTGAAAATTGTCATGGTTCCATAAAAAATTTTCTTTTTATATAAACATTCTCTAGAATCACACAAATCCAAGTTATTAACCACTATCTTCATTACACCCTTTGCTTTTTTAATTAATTTTCCATCAATCACGTCAATAGGGTACATTTTCGATCTCAAACCAATAAACTCCTTTATAATTTTTCCGTTGTTTTCATCTTTCATTAGACCGACAATTTTCTTGTATTTCAATGGGATATTATACACATTATCTCTTGAGTATTCTGAAGTGTCAAAATAGTTATCGATATCACTTTTTATGTCCGTGTAAAAATCATCGGTTTCAATTGTGTAAATTAATGAGTCAGTGTCCATGTAATTTAACAGTAATTTATCTCTGCATTTTGGTTTCATGTACTCATAATGAAAATTATACATCAACCATTTCGATAATTCCAATACAGTGAATCCTATATAAATTGGCTTATTGTAACAGGTCTTAATTCGATTTAACTGGATTGCCACCATGTTAGGTGTGAAATGTGTGGCACTATGAAAATGCGGTTTTGCTATCAGTGCACGTGCACCCAATCTCTTTCCTTGACTTTCCCATTCTGTTACTATCATTACATCCTTCCGTTTATCCACATTTTCCATTGTTTTCCCATATACAGCATTATTAAGCAATTTGAAGAAGTTCTTCTCCAACGTATTCTTAGCAATTGTGCGATGATGTGTATTAAAATCAATGTATTTTTTCAACCAGCAAGATTGCTTAAATTGTAAACAACGATGAATTTTCTTGATTTTCAATCCTTGTTTTAAACACTGTTGTAAGTTTTTGTAATGAATAATGTATTTAGTTTTGTCGGTTAAATCGGTAATCAATTTATAAAATTTTGAATTTTTTGTGATTTTGTCCTCTGCGCAAAACGGTAAATCATTATGTTCGTCGTGTAGATCTCTGGGATATTCCAAGTCGACTTCAAAAAAATAACCGATTTCAGAATCTTCTGGAATATTCATTATTTTGACTGTTTCAACATCATCAACCCATTGAAAACCACCATAGGGTTGTGGTTGTGACATTGCCCAACCATATAAATTATTTGCATCCAAGTACATTAAATATGTACTTGGTTTAGATGGATCATAGCCTTCCATATACTTGTTATTGGCAATTGAATGTCTATGTGAACACTGGGTTATCCCACCTCTTATACCTCGTCGTATAAATGAGTGCATATTGATGTCGGTTAGAAGCTCGATCTTAATTTTAGTGTACTTTAGCATAGCGTCCCATGATAGACCGGGAGCCGTGTAATAGTGACAGGGATCGAGATTATAAATTTTTCGACAAACTTTTCTAAAATTCTCGAATATATCTGTTAACAATAAGACATCGGTAATTGAATACAATTTCATATAATCCGATAGATTTCGACAATTGAATTGTTGCCATACACGCTGAGCATGCTCATAATCCTCATCACTACAAGTTGTAGCTGTAAGTCGACTAACAAATTTCTCTTTTGGTGGTAATGATGTTTCATTTAATCGATTCCATGAATCCAAATATTCATACGGAAAAATTCCTTTTCTAATAATCAGTTTAAATTGATCTTGATTACTAAACATCTTCTTGACTGTATGGAAATCTTCCGGTGATAGATTTTGTGCTAGACTATCCAAGCTGGATGACATGAATCTAAAGGAATCCAGAAATCTCAATTCAATCGTATTGGTGTCATCGACTCTTTTCGATAACGATACATATAATTCTTTGTTTAGAGGGATCAAACTTATATCACCCTTGACTTTTTCGAGTGATTTAACGAATAAATGGCAGTCATAGCCGGAGAAATTGTGGAAAAGTATAGGAACAAATTTCGGAATATGATAGTGCAAATTACATTTTTGATGTGCCGGACCTCTATATTTACCAGTAAAATGACAATGATCAGCCACTTTATCATCATCCACTATAGTTTTATTACAAATATGACAAATATTCGTTTCCATATGAAATTTCTTTTCATCATCAGTTATCACTATTGGTTTGGGATCCATCAAAACTTCATTATAAATACGTCGAATATCTCGCACTAATGACTCAACAAAATTATCAGCACAATCTGTACCTTCATATACATATAATTTGTTTTGCTTTTTATCAAATGAACATTTCATGAAATAAGAAAAAGCACAAGGAATGTGCTCCTGTACATTCGTTGTTGATAATGTATATTGATTTGGAGCACAGGTATCAATCTTTTGTAATATACATTCTGAATCAGCATAAATGACAAAGGGTACTTCCAATTGTCTGTCATAAGTTTTAAATTCTACTATAGAATTCTCATCATTTGGCATAATTGTAACTACTCGATTACGCTCTTCTTTATGAATCATCAATTGATTTTCCGAATGAAAATGAATTAGACAAAAATTACAAACGAAAATTTTTTCATTATGTTGGGTGACGGTAGTTCTTAATAATCTCGATATATTTTTTATCCACACATAATGAGCCCGTTCATCTTTCTCTAACAATAATAAATTAATATGTATATTCTTTTCTGATTTTGTACAGTACAGTGGACCAACAATTTCATCGTTTTCCAACCCAAACAAATTAACACTTATATTTTGATTTAATTCCTCAAACTTAGCAATGTCTTTTGATTTCAAAGGAAATTCCATATTACCAAACTCAAGTTTTATTCCGTTTTCTAAAATTATTGTACTTGCTGTTATATTCTCAACATTATATGACTTTGGTCTATCTACATGAACAATCACAGGATATAGAGCAGAAATTATAGCCCATTTAAAGCAAAATTGATCATCATTTTTGATATTAATACAGGCGTGCTTATTTTGAATTTTTTCTGATAGTTTGATATATTGACTACCTCCTTTAATTGGCTGGTATTTATTTATATTAATTTCTAAGTGAGTAATTCCGGCCAACGCCCAACCACTATCTCTTTCTTGGAATTCAGACATCTTCGTTTTAATTTTATCAATCATCAAGTCATAATTCAATTCAATTTCATCTTCATTTTGGATCAACATCATTTTTGTATTAAAACTTTTAACAGAATATTGTTCTATATCTTCCATCATTTTCACATAATCTGCAAACAATTCTGAATTGAATTTAATCAATTTATGTCTTATAAGTTCTTGTTGGATTTCAGGAATTACAGAAACTTTGGATGATTTTAAAAATATGTCAACATCCAAATTTGTCATATCTTCATTTTCAAAAATTAACGTATTGATTCTTCCTTGAAACGTACTCTTAACCACCTTCAATTTCGACGAATACGATTCTGCTGTTTTCAATCGATGACCTAATGTACGCAAATGACAAATCCATTTATCAACAAGAATATCCGCCGAACACAAATTACACCTCTTCTTTACAGGCTCAGGTCTCTCACGTTCTAAAATTGTAATAAACATTAAGTTATGAAAGAGAAAAATGTAATTAATTTTTTCTACCTAGTAACGAATGAACACGTTTTATATGTCGTTCTAAATTATCTTTTCTCGAAAATGATATGAAACAAATATTACAAATTACTTGTGATTTAGACATTTTCTTTTTTACACGTGTGTAACACTACACTGTTAACGAACTATGCGCGTTACGAACTTGTAGCGAAGTTTTTATATTGTTGTCAACGGAAACCAGAAAATCTATTTTTAACCATTAGAACCGAAAACAGGAAACCACAGAGTCTCATACTTATCAATTTCTTATCATTGAAATAGACCACAAACTCTCATCCTTATCAATTTCTTATCATTTGAACAGGAAACCGGAAACCGCAAACTTTTACTCTTATCATTATAAACGGAACCCCTAAAGTTTAGGCTTACAACAAAGAACTGGACCTGATGTCCTTTTAACAGGAAACTAATAATTTTATTACATCATGGTTTACTATTCAAATGTTCACAGCAGGTAAGATTAGGTTTACCTATTAACAGGCTACCGTGTATAAAATAAGAAAACAAGAAATTGATAAATATATTTATTATAATAATTAGATTGTGTTTTAATATTTCTTCTATAAATAAACTATTTTAGATTCTTACAGCTTATCTTAATCACTCTCTCAAAAGCTTATATTCAATTATATTGATTTCTAAATGAATTATCTTACTTAATATCCAACTACAATTTTTATTTTGGAACTCACATATTTTGGTTTTAATTTTTTCTATCATCAATCTATAACTCAACTGTATCTCATCTTCATTATGTATCAATGCCATCTTTGATCGGAAACCTTTTATTAAATGTTCATTTTCATCGGTCATTTTCACATAATCCACATGTAACTCAAGGTTAAATTTAAACAAACGATAAAGCAATAAACGGTGATAAAGTGTAGGAATAACCACTTGCCCTGATTATTTTAGGAAATTATCAACGTTCAAATTATATACATCATCATTTTCATAAATATGAATAGGACACAGCTGACATTTGATTGTAGATGGGGATTCCTCTTCTTCCTTATGAACTAAAAAGTTTAAAACAATAAAATTTTCAGACAGATAAAATTTATTGTAATAAATTTACCTGCTTTATGTACACGTCTTATATGTCGATATAATAGATAATTTCTATTGAAAAATTTATCACAAAAACAACATATGAAAGTTTTCGGCATTTCTCTTTTCTTTCTCTACTAATGAATCAATTTATCTGAATCGAATTGATGTGCTTTTATACCTCTTATAATCATCAAAACCAGAACATCGGAGTCTATTTTTACATTTCTTATCACTAAAACCCGGAAGCGAAGCCGCAAAGTCTATCGTTATCATTAAAACCGCAAAACCACAATATCAAAGCTTATCACAAATTACTACCTCTAAAAGAGAAAATTTGTGGTTTGCTGTTAAGTTAATTTGATATAAAGGTAGAACTGATGATATAAAATTATCATTAATTGTCTTACAACGATCTAAGTAACATCCTCATTATCGCAAGTGTCCCATCAACAATTGTTGTGTACAGTGAAGATAAAAAGAATTTATCGGTTGAAAAGTTGCATGTTGTATTGAAACAAATTTTTCAGTAAGTACCAATTAAATTTTTTGTTGAAATTATTGATAATTCTTTTTTTATAGATTTGGTGTGAAAGAGATCACAAAAACCGATGATAAAGTTCTAATTAAGCTACATTACACTCCAAAAACAACAACTTTACAAAGAAAATTTGGAAATCTTCCAGTTAAGTACATGAGACTGAAGGTAGACAATGAGGAAGAATTCAACATAGTGGAGAATATTCTACAGCAATATACATCCAACGTAGATGAAAGATAACCTATAGAAGGATCAACATCGAAAATGTCCGAAATTCTCAGCCAAGAATTCTTTTAATTTTTGTAATATAGATTTTAATAAAATTTATTGAAAAAGATTTATATTTCTTCCTTAATCAAAATAGACATTCAAATCTCCCGCTATTATTGCAACGCATGCGCAAAAATGAGGTTAGCCTGTGAACAACAACAACAAATCAAGGTTAACAAGGGTTGTTAACATAAAATCGTGTTGTTGTTAACATAAATAACAAATCAAGGCTACACTTGTCTACAAAAGGAGACAACTTTTCCCCCCATCTGTCAAGGTGGTAACACTACTGTAACTTTTCCCCCCATCTGTCAAGGTGGTAACAATACTTTATTCTAACGAGTTGGAAAAGGGGCCGAATCGAAGACCCGGCCTAGCAACTTCCCCGACTGATCAGTCCCAGTAGTTAATCATTAATTAGAAAAAAAATTTTCTACGATCAAGAGAAAATTGTCAAATTTCTGCGAAAAGCACAGTGGTTGCGCTCTCGCCTGACATCTGTTTGCTACGGGGTTCAATTCTCGCCAGAATAACTTTATTTTTTTTCTTTTCAATTATGGAAATAATCATCTTTACTATTTTGTTATTTTATTCTTAACAAATAGAAAACTTTAGTTTACTTACTGCCTCTATGGATAGTAAAAGTATTATTACTCATTATGTTATCCATTACAATAAATTCACAACAAAAGATTAAATAAATATTCCAGTAAAGCTTTTAACAAAACCAAAGATGTCAAAATCAGCACCGAAATTTAAAAAAAAACAACGCAATTATTTACACCTACTCGATCTTTCACGAAACAGTCTTGTTGCTAGACAACGGCCGTAAATCCTGATTTATATTTGATATATTAATGTCTTATTCTTTTGTCTTGCGTACATATTTGATTAGTAAAGAATCACTGTCCATCTAATTAATTTAATCATTATAAGTCGCCAGATTGAAAAATATCGCACATGATGGGTATTATTTCTGACATAAAAGCACATGCCCTTTCGATTGGTGATATCAAATTAATACGTTATCTTACATTTTTTTCAATCAACCCCGTCCCCTGTCCACCCCCGTGGTCCGATTGGCACCAAAAACTAATCAACTCGAAAGTCCACGGAATAGTTGATGCTGGCCAAATTTGAACGCAATCGGTTAAGCCGTTTTTGAGTAATCGTTGGAGAAACGACAGACGCACACACACACACACACACACACACACACACACACACACATCATGCTAAAAACTTCAAAAACGTGTTCAGGGGACCCCAAAACGTAAAGATCTGGTGAAATCTCGAATTCGAAATTTTGGTCCGAAACTAATAACTTCCCTACCCTCTGGTCGGGGAAGTTAAAAATTAGGTTGGTAACCTTGATCTAGAGGAAAAGTTGACAACACTGTTAAATTCCGCACAAAATGACAGTTTAGGGGAGGGGGCTACGCGTCACAGGGGCTACATATAGTGACGCAATTTTTGACAGTTTAGGGGGCTACATATAGTGATGTCATTTTTGACAGTTTATGGGGCTACATGTAGAGGGCGACGCCATCTTGACAGACCGTTTCCGGTCCATGGTCAATGATGACGTCAGGGTCAATGACCTCCTCCGCTACTTGCGGTCCAAATGTCCCATATTTATACTACTAAACTGGATTCAGAAATTGCGAATTACTTGAATTACCCTCATTAAGACAAACTAAGAAGAATATATGGAGCGTTAAAACAACCACAAATCTAGAACGACCAAGATATGCTATCATAGCTTTCTAAACGGATCGCAAGGGCAATCCAAAAATGGAAATTAGCAAATTTGATCATGTAAAATTAACCAATCTTCGGGTATGGTCGAATTCACAATGTTATCCATATGAAAATCAAAATTTTTATTTTGAAAAGAATGAATATACGGAAGCTTATCAAGCTTTTATCGATTTCCATCGTGATTTCCACAGCAACTCCAACGACAACCTATACAAATTTTGCATTTCGAACGATTTTCGTTATTGATTTCTCAAAACAAAATGAAGCCAATCGTCAACAGTGGATGTTAAATTAGAATTTGAAAGTAATGAGAACTTCCCTAATAAAACTAGAGCTTATTGTATTATTAGACATGATATATTGTTTGAATATTATCAATTAATAGGAATTTTAAGAAATATTGTTTGAAAAACACGAAATTTGTCTCTATTCGCCTTTTTAGGCGAGATCCTCACTTTTGAATTTCCGAAAAATTTTTGCACAGAAGTTCGTTTTGGAACCTCAGGAACCCATATCCACCGTTGGTGGTGGTGGTGTGCGTCTGTAAAAACAATATAATGTATAATATTTATTGATATGTAAAAAAACTTTTACTTACAATCGATCCAAATGTTTTTTTCCTTCTTGTGGCTCATCTTCATTATCATTTTCAAAAATTTTTCTTTTTAAACTTCTTGTTTGTTTTTTAATTATTTGTGTTGGGGGTAATGGTGTACGTCTGTAAGTTTTTTATTATTTACGGATATGAGAAAAATGACTTTGTACTTACAATGTATCAGTTTCATCATCATCAGAAGAAGAATCTTCTTTTTCTTCTTCTTCTTGTTCCTCCACTTCTTTTTCTTCTTCTTGTTCCTCCACTTCTTTTTCTTCATCTTCTTCTTCTTCTTCTTCTTCTATTTCCCTAGTTTTTTTATTTTGTTTATTTTTCCGTGGAACTAGAGATGATAATGATGATGATGGAATTAATGCTCTAAGAGTATAATTAAAAAAGAAAAAAATGAGATAACATATAAATCAAAAAATAATAGATGTATTATTAATGTATTTCTACTTACAATTGTTTAGAATCTTTTTTATTGTCCCTAAACACAAATTCAATTTTATTTATTGTGAACCCATTTTGTTTTTTGGTGCCCTTGTAAAGAAATGCATATTTTCCATTTGATAAGGTAGATAAATCTTCTTCATTGAGAGCAATTGCCAATCTTTTTGGTAAAAATATTTTACCTTTTTAGCGAATTTTTTAAAAAAAATTAGCTAATGACGAGATCCTCACTTTTGAATTTCCGAAAAATTTTTGCACAGAAGTTCGTTTTGGGACCTCAGGAACCCATATCCACCGTTCGTTAAAATTTTTATATATATATATATATATATATATATATATGTATACCCACGATAACTGCCGTAAAAATACACCAATCTTAATGAAACTTGGTACAAAAATCGGTCTTTGGGATAGCTTGGATGAGTTCGTTGACCAGACTGGTAGGGCCAACACTTTTGGAATAAGAGCTGAAGAAATGTTAAAAAAAATCATTTTCAATATTACATTTGCTTAGATTTGGATGAAAATTAAAATAACAGTAGAGCCGTCGATCCTCTATGACCCAGAAAAAATAACATCAAAATCGGTTCATTGGATCGCAAGAAAAATGCAAAAATCTCTTTTTTGAGTATAAGCAGTAAAATCGATTATCTCAGATGGCTATGTGTTTTGACAATTGATATTAGAAAAAAAATTGAATATCGCGGGGGGCAACTAATTTTGACAGTTAATATTAGACGCAAGGCCTGCTAGAGAATTTCGCTTGAAAAAATCAAGCAGGCCTTGATTGGACGTATTAGACAAACAACAAAGTATTTTTCAATAAAAATCAGAAATATTAAAATAACACCGGGAAATGAATTTATTAGTTGATTCAATGTTATTAAAATATATTAATTGTCAGTATCATAAGAATGTTTTGCAATTAATATTTCAGTATGTAGATACATAAAAAAATTCGCTATATAAGGTACTTGCTGCCTTTGGAGATCTTTTTTTATAAATGCGAGTAGATACTTTCCATATTTTGTATTTACTTTTCGAATATTGTTAATATCATATTTAGTATTTATTTTTAAATCACTGTAAGTTAAAAGGGCTGGTTCAACTACTTCACCTAAACCAATTTGATTAGCTTTATTTATAAATGTAGGTAAACTCATTTTATCTTCAATTTTATTCACTGATGCAAATCACAGAATTAAACAAATTGAACTAAATAAGGAAACTTATAAACAATTAATTGAAAAAGCAACAACGTGTATTCACTACAAGAGCTATTAGACGAATGAATCATTCTTTATTCAATTTTCTATATAAATTCGCAACCTTCTATCAGTGGCGTGTTAGTATTATTTAAAAATGAATTTTAGGGCCTCATTTTTGTAGTATTTTATCATGAGAGTAGAGATATGTATAGGGAAACACAAATAGAGATTCTAGTCAATTATATAATTTACTTACAGTATGATACACCACTGTCATTATTAACACGTCATACATTATTTAAAAAGATGTTTAGTCTACGTTTTATAAGAACAACTATTGAATGTTAAGTAAACAATAACAACCACAACAATAACAACAACAACAACAACATCATCCACGTCTTACCAGTATTTAATCTATATACAGGATGTAGTTAACAAACTGAGCCGTTTTGACTTCGTTTTAGTTATAAGAAAAAAGTCAAAATTTTGTTGATCTCTCTCTCTTCCATGCAGGAATAATGAGATTTTGTACTTAAAAGGTAATTTAGTTACACCCTGTATAATAGAAGATGTTATTTATTTTCATAATTAATCTGCAAGAATACAAGACAAAAATTGTTTATTTTATTAAAAACCAAATTGAAGGATGAATAATCAACATCTATTGCGTTTTTTTTTTATATACAATACATATAAACTGTATTAAAGTGATTTCAATATTTTTACAAAAACTTTCCATTGTTAGTTTATTATTATTATAAATCATTTACTCTAAAATGACTCCATGGCAATGTCTCAAATGATGTTTTAAAAATTTTTCTTTTATTATCGTATGCATCAAGCGCCATTTTTCTCTGTGTGTAACTGTATACATTATGTTGTCTTGATTTGATTAGATTTTGATCAATGATTTTATTTGTAAAGTTATTTAGACACTCTAAATAGTCATTAAATGAAATTTCACTATTAATAATGGATTTTTTCACACCTTTAGCCTTTTTTACATCATCACAATCATTTACTTTAATTGTATACATTTTAGATCGTAAACCAATAAAATGAGTCATAATTTTCCCACAATTTTCATCTTTCATTAATCCCAACACTTTTTTATTAACTCTTGGAATAGAATAAATGTTATTTTCTTCATAGTCACTTGTATCAAAGTATGTAGCACAATCTCCGCGAATTATGTTATAAATGTCTTCACAATGAATTTTATAAATTAATGAGTCTGTGTCTGTATAACAAATTCTACAATCTTCACAATTAAATTGTTGTAACATATAATCATAATGGAAACTATAAATTGTAGTTTTTGCTATATCTAGAATACACATACCAACATAAATCGGTTTGTTGAAACGTATTTTAAGTTTGTTTAGTTCAATTGCCACACAATTTTCATCGAAAATAACACAATTTTTAAATTCCGGTCTTGAAATTAATGCTTCTGCACCATATCTACCTCGCCACTTTGTAACCAATTTAATATTAGAATGTTTTCTAATGTTTTCAATTGTTTTTCCAAATACAGCATTATTCATTAATTTAAATAAGTTCTTTTCAAAATCATTTTTTGCAGTTGCTCTTAATTGTGTATTTAAATCTATATATGACTTTAACCATGGAGACTGTGCAAAACTTAACACTCTATGAATTTTTTTCAATATTAATCCATGGCTTAGAACTTGTTTTAAGTTTCTATAATGAATGATGTATTTTTTCTTATCATAAAGTGTTACCATCAACTTGATTTCTTTACTGTTGGGTGCAGTTGAATGTTCTGGACAAAATGGTAGATCCATGTGAAGATCATGTACCTCTTTTGGATATTCCAAATCCACTTCTAAAATATAACCATTCTCTGAATTATCAGCAATATCCATGATATTAAGTTGTGAAATTCCATCCTGATCTAACCACTTGAAGTCATCATATGGTAGACTTTGGGACATAGCCCATCCATACTGGTTGTTTACATCAAAATAAATTAAAAACGTTGACGGTTCCAAATTATTATAATTTGACAAGTACTTGTTGTTTGCTTCAGCATAACGTGTGGAACATTGACTTAGCCCTCCTCTTACACCATTTTCAATAAACATTACCATGTCTATGTCAGTTAAAAGTTTCAAATTTATTTTTGTATGTTTTAACATACAATCCCATGTAAAACCTGGTAATGTGAAATAATGTGCTGGGTCTAGATCATAAGTCTGAATACAGCTGATCCGAAATTCTTCAAACACATCAGCCAATAGTAAAATGTCTGTCTTTAAATATAGGTCAGAATAATCTCCTAAATCTTCACAATTGAATAAGCTCCATACTTGCTTAGCATGAGTATAATCACTATCTGATATATTACATTTATTCAATTTGTTATAAAAATTTTCAATAGATGGCAATTTTTTGACTGATAATTTTTCAAATGAATCAACAAAATCATAAGGGAAAACTCCCTTTCTCTTTAATAATTGAATTTGTTCTTTAGATAAATCTCTAAATTGTGATTCTAGGTTTGGTAGTTTTTGTAAATATGATGCTAAGGTGTCCAAACTGTTTGCCATAAATTTGTATGAGTCTATAAATCGAAATTTAATTTTATTACCAGATATGTGTTTTGTAAAAGATGTGTATTTCTCCTTATTGATTGGTAGTAAATCGACTCTTCCATTCAATTGAGTAGCTAGTTTTTTTATTATAAAATGTGCATCGTAACCACTCAAGTTGTGAAATACTATTGGTACAATATAACTATCTTGATAACTGAGATTACATTTTTCATGTGCTGCTCCTCTATAATTTCCAGTTAAATGACAATGATCCCTAACTTTTTTGTTTGTTGATGTGAATGGTTCATCACATATATAACAATTTATATTTGATTCAAATTGTTCTTGTTGCTGTGTAGTTAGTGGATTCATTGGTAATGCACAGATGAAAACAGTTTCAAGGTCCTCTGCCAATTCTTTCAATTCATCAACAAACCATTCTTCACAATTTCTACCACGAAATGATTTAAAAGATGTTAACGTATTATCGTAAGAGCATTTCAAATAGTATGCAATACTGTATGGTATATGACTTTGATAATCTTGATTTTTCTCATCATGACATGGTTGTAATATACATTCGATGTCGGCATAAATAATAAAAGGAACTTTGATTTTATTCTTGAAATTTTTAAATTTCACATAGCTATCTTTCTCTTCAGGTAACTCAATTTTACAATGATTTAATTTTAAACAGTCAATCTTGTGAGCAAGAAGCTTATCCTCTTTATCAAAATAATGTAAGCATCTATTACAGAATAGTTTTTCCCTAGTATTCTTACTTAACTGTTTACTTAAGAGTCGAGATAGATTTTTAATCCATACATAATGGTATTTTACATTACATTGTTTATCAATATTTTTCTCTTCTTCATATTCTGTTAAATACTCATTTTGTATCATTAACAAATTGATATGTGGATTTTGTTCTTGTTTTGTAAGGTATGTTGGTAAAGTTTGATAATTATTCTTTGTTTCTTTTTTTAATATGTAAACGTTAATGGAAATTTTATTTTGTTTTTCGAAACGTGGTATTTGTTTAATAGTCATTGGAAAATGTATATCAGTTAAATTCAAAACTTCCGAATAATGTGGATACGATGAGGTTCTGTCAGCATTTTTCTTAGCCGGAAACAATGATGAAACTACTGCCCAGGCAAAACACGCATTATCACTATTTTTTACATTAACGCAAGCTTTCTGATTTTTAATTTGAAGTGGTAAGTCAATATATAATGATGCAACTAAAGGTGTATATTTATTTATATTAACCTGAAGATTTAAAATTTTTATCAGCGCCCACCCACTATCACGCTCTTGAAACTCTTCTAATTGTACTAAAATAGGTTGCTGAACATTTTCAGTGAACCATTCTTGCAAATCAGTAGTTCTCTGGACTACCTTATTTGGTGTGTTGAAATATTTCAACTCCCTTTTTTCACTATTGTTTTTACTAATTATGAACTCCCCACAAAATACGACGTTAATTTTGAGAAAACATTCTACTTGTAGCACTTTTATCAGGTTTTCTTGGAATACTGGGAAGCAATCGTTTAAAAATAACTTTGGATCTTTATGATTTAAATTGATGATTACTCCAGTCTGTACACTATAAAAAAAAAAGATCTCCAAAGGCAGCAAGTACCTTATATAGCGAATTTTTTTATGTATCTACATGCTGGAATATTAAATGAAAAACATTCTTATGATACTGACAATTAATATATTTTAATAATATTGAATCAACTAATAAATTCATTTCCCGATGTTATTTTAATATTTATGATTTTTATTGAAAAACACTTTTAATCCACAAACAATTATCTAGCAGGCCCTGCGTCTAATATTAACTGTCAAAATTAGTTGCCCCCTGCGATATTCAATTTTTTTTTCTAATATCAATTGTCAGAACATATAGCCACCTGAGATTTTCGATTTTACTGTTAATACTAAATAAAGATATTTTTGCATTTTTCTTGCGAACCAACGAACCGATTTTGATGATTTTTTTTCTGGGTCATAGAGAATGGTCGGCTCTACTGTTATTTTAATTTTCATCCAAATCTAAGCAAATGTAATATTGAAAATGATTTTTTTTAACATTTCTTCAGCTCTTATTCCAAAAGTGTTGGCCCTACCAGTCTGGTCAACGAACTCATCCAAGCTATCCCAAAGACCAATTTTTGTACCAAGTTTCATTAAGATTGGACTATTTTTACGGCAGTTATCGTGGATATACATATATAAATATATATATATAAATATATATATATAAATATATATATATATATATAAATATATATATATATATATAAAAATTTTAACGAACGGTGGATATGGGTTCCTGAGGTTCCAAAACGAACTTCTTTGCAAAAATTTTTCGGAAATTCAAAAGTGAGGATCTCGTCATTAGCTAATTTTTTTTAAAAAAATTCGCTAAAAATGATTAGAAACAGAAATTAGAATTTTTTCATAATATAAGAAATATTCTGTATTTTACCGATTTTTGAAAGCTGATTGTACATTTTTCCACTTAATACTGGTTGAACTGGATTCACTACTATTCAAACCTTTTAAACTTTTGAATAATTCTTTAAAACTTTTAACATTAACTAAACAAGAAGTAATATGTTGTTTTTGTGATAAATTAGAAGCAACTTCAAGTTTATTGTTCAAAATTTTAATTATTTCATTACACTTTTTAATTCCATTATTATATGCTGTAATATCACTTGCCAATAATAATTGGTTCTTTATAGTGTCAACAAAATGTGAATAGTTGGTACTCATTTTTTTTTTTTTTTTTAAATGAAATGTAACTAAATACTCAAAGTCAACTGACATTAATTTACAAGATTTGTTCACTTTATATGAATTGGGGAAGAGGCCCGAAAAGGATATTAATGTCTCAACAATGATGAGTCATCTTATACCAGATATTAGATATTATATACACCATGTGATTTTTCAAAAGTAGATGATTGGGTTAAGATTTTTGGCGGGTGATTCAAATAATTAAGAAACATAAAAACTATTACTAGTTATCGGCCTGTGAATTGGGGAAGAGGCCCGAAAAGGGTATTAATGTCTCAACAATGATGAGTCATCTTATACCAGATATTATATACACCATGTGATTTTTCAAAAGTAGATGATTGGGTTAAGATTTTTAGCTGGTGATTCAAATAATTAAGAAACATAAATACTATTACTAGTTATCGACCTGTTCATTCAGCTGTTTTATTTTTTTAATGGATTCTTATAATAATAACATAACTATTCTTGTGTTTATGTTATTGTACTTGTTTACTAGATGAAAAATACTTGGCACTTGATACTTATAAACAAATGAATGTATACAGGCTGTACAACGGCAGTTGACCATGCCTTTAATTACGTAGTATCGTAGCTTAGTCCAATCATTTTTGAAAAATACATTAACAAATATTAAATCTAATAAAGTATGAAACAAGTTACGATACTACGTAACGAAAGATACAGCCAACTACCTACGAGGTGAAATACTGTTGTACAGCCTGTATAACTTTTATAAAGTTCAATAAAATTGACAAAAGTAGATTAATAAATTTTATTTTTGTTAATAAAATACAAAAATTATTACAAGCTATTTAATAAAGAAAGAATATCATGATTTTTATTATTGTCATCACAATTGAATTGACAACCATTACAATAGATCTTAAACGGATGATTATGTACAATCCCTTGATTAAAGTTGCTAACTTCACTATATTTTATGCAAAGGACAAGACATTGTAGGTCCCAGTCATCTTGATAAAATTTCGGTAACTTCATCCAAATGTTTGTTAAGTGTAGTAAATCCATTTTCATTAAATTAAGTTTAATCATTTCTCGTATAAATGTGACAGCTTTTTCACCTTCTAAAGTTCTTTGTAATACAACATCACTCTGCGACATTATGATTAAAACTAATTATTACACAGGCTTTGTAGAATAATAAACCAAATCACTATCACTGCTACTATCACTACTATAATCACTTAAATATATAGCATTATTATTATTAGATACACTATCAAGTAACCGTTTTAATGAGTTCAATCTCAGATAAATGAAAGAACACTTACAAGTATCTGGACCATTAGTAACGTTATTTTTTGACCAAGGACAGTCTACAAAATGTTTACCATGTTCATTTTCAATCTCTTGTAATTCTTCGTAAGGTATAAGTTTTTCCAGTAACTTTCTTATTGCACATTTATAATTTGTATGAACTTTCTTGTTTGACAGTAATAGTTTGGCTTCATTAATATAGGATTTTCTGCTATCCATTTTACACATACAACAACAACAACAATAGATAGGTAATTCATAACAACACTTTTGTAAATGATTTTTCATTTTGAAAATCAGTAAATTTATATCTTTACCCCCTCTCCAGTCCGATTGAAAATAGAAAGAGATGAAAGTATGTTGTTGTTCTTGTTATTCTTGTTGTTTGTTGTTTGTTGTTGTTGTTATTGTTGTTATTATGTTGTTATGTTGCTATGTTGTTGTGCTGTTATGTTGTTATGTTGTTAATCTTTTTATGTAATATCTTTAATATCAATCCAACTATTATGAATACTATCAAATCCTAACCACTTGACATATAATTTACACCCTTCACGACGTAGTACTTTTTCAATTAAATAAATACTGGGATAGTAGGTTTTCTGCAATTCTTCTTCATAGAAACATCCACTGATTGGTTGATCATGTAAATCTTTCAGTAGATAAGTTGCAGGATTTGTCTTATTAATTTTTATAATTTTAAACAATTCTGTTGTCCAATTAGGCGTATAGCCTTTATCAAATAAATGTTTCATTTTACTTATACGCACAAGATCATTTTTCTTAAATTTTCCACTATTAAATTTTTTCAAATTATTATAAGATGTCTGAAGAATTTCCTGTTCATTCTCTTTGTTTACATTGTTAGGTTTCATCTTTATTGTTCTATGAATTGTATTATTATAATTCTTAGTGACGTCATCAAGAATTTTTATCCAGTTGTATGAAGCATTTATGGTAAACAATTTATATAATTTACTTTTTAATGTTCTAATTACACGTTCAGCAATTGAAGCTTTCTTCACACTATATGTATTGTAATGATTTATATTAAACTTTTTCATTAGAGATTCAAACTTTTTGTTGAAGAATTCTTTTCCTTGATCAGTTTGAAAATTCTTAGGACAGCGTTTCTTCTTCTCTTTTGTTAATATTCTTTGCATTGCTATTGTTACATCTGTAGCACTTTTCGATTTTAATGGTTGTGTCCAAAGAAATTTGGAGAAACAATCAATTACAACTAAAATAAATTTATATCCATCATTATATTTAGCATATTGACTGAATTCAGCTAAATCAGCCTGCCATAAATCATCAAATCCTTTAATAATTGTATGCCGTCGTAAAAAGTTTTTACGCGCTGGCTTGAATAACTCTTCCACTACTTGTTGTTTAGACATTATCACCTATATTGTTAATCACTATGGGGATGGTGTTGTATGATTTGAAATTGAAGTTGTATACAGCTTTTCAAATTTTCTTATTCTTTTTGTTAGTAACCCAATTTTTAATGATTGGTTCACTAACAGTTCCTTCAATTCTTGCGATTTTTGAGAATTATTTTGTATTTGATTTTTAATAATGTCTATATTTGTTACATATAGATTATTTAAGTTGTCAAAGTCAATTTGATTCTTTTTTATTGTATGATTTAACTTTTCAATATTTTCTTTCAATGTGGAATTAATTTTCTCAATTTGATCTTTAACTTCCTCTTTATTTTTATCAACGTAGCCTTTAGTACAACAATCATTTAAATCTATACCATCATGTAAGTTACAGATTCGGTGATGTTTTAAATCAAGATTCCCATCACTAGTATAACTATATAAATTGTACCAAACACGACTTCCACTATCTTTATAATCATTATCAATAAATTGTCTCTTCCAAGCACGTCCGAATTTGTCAATGCTCATAATGATACTAAACTAAATTAGGTACATTTTTTATTTATAATCATGGTGACAATTTTTATATAATACAACAACATTGGTTAATGCGCACATACAATTTGAGAAACAATGAAACATACAAGAAGGTTCAAATTTATGAAGACGTGGCTGTTGTGGTAATTCATGAACTGTTGATCTTGTATAGACAAATTTTTCTATAAACTTCTTCTTTTCTAATCCTTTTACAAGAATATTATGATATCCAAAGGTCACTTTATTGATGATTTCACTAAATTCTTTTGGATCAACAAAACCATCCTTCCATTTTAATCCATGATAATTTTTGGTTAACCAATAGGATTGCTTCTTGTAGTCCAATGGAAGTGCATTGAAACAATATGGAGACTTAAAGATGAAATGACTTATCTTCTTTCCATCATAAGTTGCTAGTTCTTTTGGTAGGAATTTGTTATTTGGTATACGAAAACCTTGTATATCAACATATATTGATGACATTCGTTTTTTATTAATAAATCACACCAGCTTCTCGTAGTTCTTCTTCAATAGCAATGATTTCGTTACGATGTGAATTGTTTCCAGCTTTAGTTGAAGCATACAACAATGCTAAACGAGAAACTAATTCGTTTGGATCATTCCAATAAATATATTCAATTGGTTTTCGGTTAAATTGTAAATATTGACCACGCCCACTAGTTGACGGCTCCAATAAAGCCTTAACTATATTACTGTATTTGTTTGAATTATCTCCTTGCACTTTACCAAATTTTTCATATTTTCGACGATATAGATTTGTAAGATTGATGATTTTCTTATATGTTTCAAGGTCATTTGTTGAAAATCGTTCAGCTGGTATGTCCTTTAGAAAAATCAAAGCATATAGCCCTTCTGTACCTTTATATTCTTCATCTAACACTTTTAAATCACCATTATTTTCAATTTGTAAGACTGCATTTCCTATGATTATTTCTTTTGTTGTGTTGTTGAACCTAATTTTCTTTGTTATTGATTTATTTCTATTGACTAATTTTTCAATATACGGTTGTACAATTTGAGGATAATGAGTAATATAATTTGGAGAGGTGTCTTCAGTAAGTAAGTCTTGTGTTTTCTTAACTACCTCCCTCTCCTCATCCTCCTCCTCCTCCACCTCCTCATCATCATCATCAATTTCATCACTATCCTCTTGATTACCATTCGCAGGTTCCTCTTTAATTACAGGTTTCTGTTTTATTACAGGTTGCTGTTTTATTACACTTTTTTTACTTTTTTTAAACTTTTTTTTAATCACTAATTCATCTAATGGTCCTTTGATTGGTTCAAAAAATTTATTTATCGAATCACTTTGTGTAGTTTGTTCAGATTTTAATTGATTGAACTTTTTTCTAACATTACGAACCGCTTCAATCAATTTTTTTTTAACTTGCTTCTGCTGCTGACTTAACATGATGGCTCTCCACTTGAGAATAAATAAATCATACACACAACAGCTTTATTTATATGTTGTCGGTAATGTAATAAAACAATCGAAACTTTGACGATATCGTCCATTATGCATACTATCATCTTTCATTATAACTAAGAATCCATATTGATCCGTCCAACATTCACTACATATACGTTTAAATTTCTCGAAACTCATATCACTTCCCACATTTTCATTATAAATCATCTTCAGATTATGTTCATCCTGTTTAAAAACCACAATCACATTTGTATTATCACGTATCAATTGTTTAGGAATTCGTGTGTAAGTTTGACACAAATAAAAACAATCAATGTCCTTATGTCGACTCATACTAAAATAGTCTCTGATTTTATCTTGTTCACTTGTAGCAACATCATCAAAAATAAAAACTGAATTATTTCTAGCATCACTTATAGTAATTATTTCATCATTATTTGTGAACGGAAAATATCCAAGCCCTTTAACTTTAGTAAGAACATTTTTTAAAAATTCATATTTTGGTTGAAAAAGGGATTTTGAAAAAATATACACATTTGCAAAATGTAATCCATTCGCTTCTAATAGAAGACTAATAATCACATTAGTTTTACCACATCCACTTGGTCCACAAATTATTGTTCTCATTGTATTCGGTAATAATGAGCTATGTTGTTGTTGTTGTTGTTTATTATTCAATTCATTATCATGATTCTTAATTTTTAAAGACAACTTATGTCTAACAACGTTCATCATTAATTACTGAAGAGTGCGCAAGTACAGTCATATTTATACTGCAAAGTTTCTTTGGCTTTCAGTTAGATGTTGACGTTTAAAGGTGACGGACTCGTGAATTCTTTAATTAACAACTTACCAGTTGAATTACACATTCCTGGATATCAATATTGTGGTCCTGGTACAAAATTAGCAAAACGTTTACAAAGAGGTGATCCAGGAATTAATGAATTGGATCGTGCATGTAAACAACACGATATAACCTATTCACAAAGTAAAAATTTAGAAGATCGTCATAAAGCTGATACAATCCTAGAGAATAAATCTTGGGAAAGAGTCTTGTCACGTGACGCTACATTTGGAGAGAAAGCAGCTGCTTATTTTGTGGCAAATACAATGAAAGCTAAACAAAAATTTGGAATGGGTCATACAAGTAAGAAGAGAAGGGTGAAGGGAAAGAAGACAAAACAACTTGCATTTAGAAAGAGTATCATAGATCCATTGAAGGAGGTTGTCAATGATTCAGACAAATTTGAAGAGATTATTAAAGCAGCTCGTGTGGCTGTCAAGAATATTGGTGGTCGTAAACGTGTTCGTTTACCAAGAATAATTCCTATACCAAAAAAATCTGGTGGTTATCTACCATTAGTATTTGCTGGATTATCAGCCCTTGGAGCTTTGGCTAGTGGAGCCGCTGGTGTAGCGAAAGCCGTAAACGATGCCAAAGATGCAAGGAAACGGTTAGAAGAATCACAACGTCACAATCGAACAATAGAAGCTATTGCTTTGGGTAAAAAGGGTAACGGACTGTATTTAAAAAAATATAAAAAAGGATTAGGACTGTACTTGACAAAAAACTTCCATTGAAACTACCTTCTCATCCCTTAACTGACCATCAATTACGAATGTATGCTAAAAAACTTAAAATATCAAATTTTCGAGGTGTTTTCATGAGAGATGATTTACCTTTTAAAATTAGAAAATATGAAACAGGTATCATAAATTTAGATTCTCGAGAAGGTAGTGGTACACACTGGGCGGCATATTTAAAACGAAATAATAAAGTGTTATATTTTGATAGTTATGGAAATCTTAAACCCCCAGAAGAGTTAATCAAATATTGGAAATGTAAAGAGATATTATTTAATTATAACAATGTACAAAAATCTAACACATATAATTGTGGACATTTATGTTTGAGATTCTTATATAATAAAGGTATTTGAAAAAAATTAATTCAGTCATGTCTTTGACATTCACGTTAAAAGGTTGTAGCAGTGTTGTATCAGTCGACTTTTATCCTCCAATCAATTTGAATCCTAAATGTAATTATGCATTAGCTCTAATTGGTTTTCATACATACAATACAATACCGAACATTGAAAAAGGACAGAATAAGTCTTACTATAAAGACAATGGTGTAGAAAGAGAATTAATCATACCTACTGGTGCATATGAGATAACACATATTGAAGACTACCTACAACAACAGCTTAGTCCACCCAAGGTTGTTGACAAATCTGAAATTTTCTCATTGAAACCCAACAATAATACATTAAAGTGTGAATTAAAAAGTAAATATGAAATTGATTTCACTAAAAATGATGGTATTGGAAAATTATTAGGATTTTCAAAACAAATTCTACCACCGAAACAACTCCATTCATCCAATTTGCTCGTAGAGATCATTAAGGTCTTATCAATTCGTATTGAATGTAATATAACAACAGGATCATTCTACAACAGTCGACCATCGCATACAATTTATGAGTTTGCACCATCTGTAGATCCAGGTTATGCTATAAATATTGAACCAAAAAATCATATATATTTACCAATTTTGAACAAACACTTCATTGATAATTTAACCATCAAAGTGTTAGATCAAAACGGTAACTTGGTTAACTTTCAAGAAGAAGAAATTATTATTAGATTAGAATTAAAGAATAATGGGTCTAGTTTTTCATAGTGGTGGTGGGGGTAATTGTAATATAAACCCTGATATTCAACCATCTTCCATTAGTCAGTCGTCACCATTGTCACCATTGACAACATCATTAACACAATCAAGTATTCAAATATTAAAAAGTCTTGGTTATAATGTCGGAAAAACTACAAATATACAAAAAATTAAGTTTCGACGACAGCATTGAAAAAGAAGAATACCATACATATCATCCAACAGTTTCATCATTTCAAAATAATGATGAAATTGAAATTAATATTAACCAACAGGATATATTTATTTCATTTTGTGAATCATTTTTATATTTAAATTGTAAATTTGAGGAAACTCCTAATGCAGCATCAACTGGTCAAGAATGCAACTTAATAAACAATTTTGGTGCATATCTGTTCGATTCCATTTCATATGAATTGAATGGAAAAGAAATTGAAAGGGTACGAGATGTTGGAACAACAACAACCATTAAAGGACTACTTTGTTACAATCATGATGAAAGTCGAGCTCTAGAGATGGCAGGTTGGTGTCCCGATAGTGGTGCAATTGCAACTATGGCACCTGATAAAATATCTGTCAATCTACGAATTCCATTATCATTCTTATTCTCCTGTTTTCATGATTACAAAACAATTATCAATGGAAAACACAAGCTACGTTTAGTACGTAGTCGTGCTGATGATAACTGTTATATAAGTAGTGGAATAAATAAAGCCACAGTTAAGATTGAAGATTTATGTTTAAAAGCAAAACATGTGTATCCAAGTGATCAATCAAAATTACATCTTCTAAATCAAATGAATAAGAATGTTCCCATTCAAATTGGATTTAGAAATTGGGAATTCCTTGAATTACCCTCATTAAGACAATCGAAGAAGGACATATGGAGTGTTAAAACAACAACCAATCTAGAACGACCACGATATGTAATTATTGCTTTCCAAACAGATCGCAAAGACAATCCACAAAAGGCGATTAGTAAATTCGATCATGTTAAATTGACCAATCTTCGTGTATGGTTAAATTCACAATGTTATCCATATGAAAATCAGAATTTTGATTTTGAGAAAAAGGAATATACTGAAGCCTATCAAGCGTTCATTGATTTTCATCGAGATTTTCATAATAATCAATCATCAAGTCCAACTACAACTTACACGAATTTTGCACATCAATCGATTTTCATTGTTGATTGTTCTAAACAAAATGAAGCCATCCAGTCATCAACAGTTGATGTTAAATTAGAATTTGAAAGTAATAGTAATTTTCCTGATAAAACTAGAGCATATTGTATTATTGTACATGATAAATTATTTGAATACTATCAATTAACTGGAATGGTTAGGAATATTATTTAAAAAATTATCATGACGTAACAGAGGAAAAAGTATTGTATATTATTTATATGTATAATCAAAACATAATCTGTTTTGAATGTTAAAATAACACAATATTTCATTTTTTTAAGTCTATTACTTTTTAATGTTTAGATATCTATAGGTATAGTTCAAGCATTTTATTATTATTATTATTATTATTATTATTATTATTATTATTATTATTATTATTATTATTTATTGGTTTTCACATTTACAATAATGGATTTAATTATTTATGCCGGAAATATACCATATTTCTTAGGCATGATCTTCAAATTTTCATTTAATAAATAACTTTTCGGATAATGTGGGCCGTTTTCAATAGGACTGTCTTTTGCAAAATTTGGATGTTATGTTGACCAGGTACTTCATTAATAATTTTTGATAGGTTTTTCGAAATTAATCCAGTTGTTCCAATAATCACGGGTATAATTTTGGTTTTCATATTCCACATACGTTGGATCTCGATCTGTAGGTCTCTGTACTTAATTCTTTTTTCGGCTTCTTTCTGTAACAGATTATAATCAGATGGTATAGCAACATCTATAATAAGACAATTATTATTTCTCTTATCTTTGATTATAATATCTGGTTTATTTGCTGGTATGTGCCGATCTGTCTGTATTTGGGTATCCCATAATATAGTCACATCTGATGTTTCTGTTACTTCTTTAGGTTGATGTAAATACCATTTATCAGTTACTTCAATGTTGTAATTTTTACATATGTTGTAGTGTAGATGTGCCGCTACTGCATTGTGACGTTCCAAATATTCTTTTTTTGCCAAGATGTTACAGGCTGATATTATATGTTGAATGGTTTCTTTTTCGGTATTACAAAGGCGACATTTTTCATCATTTGTTGTTTTTAATATTCTCGTTGTAAAGTAATTTGTTGCTATAGCTTGATCTTGAGCTGATGTTATTAATGCTTCAGTTTCGCCTTTCAATTCACCATTTTTCAACCATTGCCATGTAGATTTTTCGTCAATATGTTGTTTTTTTGTTTCTTTCAGGAATTGACCATGTAAAATTTTATCTTGCCAAACATTTTTCTTTTCATTAATTAATCGATCTTTCATTTTAATTTTGATTTCTTTGACTCGTTCAGTTTCTGTTTTCGTCATATCAGTATTATCTATTGTTTCTTCTTCAACTTGATCATTCAAAATTTCTTCAATTTTATTTCTGTTGTAAATGTATACCATATTCAGGAATTTATCAGACTCTTTCAATTTTATATATGCTGCTAGACTTTTAATAGTTAGATTGTACATCATTTCAATATTAATTAATCCTCTACCTCCTTCTGATCTCGGTACATATAACCTATCTATATCTGCTCTGGGATGTAACAATCCATGTATTGTTAATAGTTTTCTAGTTTTTGTGTCTAACTTTCTGATTTCTTCTTTGGTCCATTTTATTATGCCTATACTGTATTGTATGACAGGTATGGCTAATGATGTTAATGCCATAAACTTATTTTTCGAATTCAATTCTGTTTTTAAAATCATTCTAACTCTTTTACAATATTCAGCTTTGATTTTTAATTTCATCTGTTGGTCTTGTATTCCATTATTTTCATCAATTCCTAAATATTTGTATACTTTTTCATGTTGTAATGTTTCTATTATTGTATTAGCATCAAGTTGAATGTTGTCTTTTACTTGTAATTTTCCTCTGATAAAGCTGGCTTTGGCACATTTGTCTAATCCAAATTCCATTCTAATATCATCACTGAATTGTTTAACAATTTTCATTTGTTTCTCTAATTCCTTGTCATTTTTTGCAATTAATTTCAAGTCATCAATATATAATAAGTGATTAACTTTGTTTTGACAATTTTTAATTTGGTATCCAGTGTTAGATTTATTCAATAATGATGTTAGTGGTATCAATGACATACAAAACAATAGAGGTGATAATGAATCTCCTTGAAATATTCCATTTTTAATTTGAATATTATTTATTGAAATATTTTCCTCTTTTGTTGTTAATTTAAGATCCACACTCCATTGTTTCATCGAGTTTTCCATCAAATTAATTAATATTTCAGGTATTTTGTTAATTTTTAAAGTTTCAATTAACCAACTATGGGGTACACTATCATATGCTTTTTTGTAATCAATCCATGCTACACTTAAATTTCTCATATCTTTTTTGCAACTTTTTAAAATTGTTTTACTAACTAACAAATGGTCTTTTGGTCCATATGAATTTGGAATACAACCTTTTTGTTCTTGTGGATATAAATTGTATTCTAATAAATGTTTTTGTATTCTACTTGTTATTATACTTGTCAAATTTTTGTATGTTGTTGATAAACAGGTTATTGGACGATAATTTTTCGGATTTGTTGTATCCTCATTTTTGGGAATTAAGTATGTATTGCCTTTCATTAACCAATTTGGAATTTCGTATTTATTCTGAATTATGTCATTATAACATTTGGCCAAAAATTTATGTGTTGTTGTGAATTTCTTTAACCAAAAATTTTGTATACCATCAGGTCCAGGTGTTTTCCAATTCATAGTTTTACTTAGTGCATTTTTAACTTCAATTTCTGTTATTTCAAACCATTCCATTTCATTGATATTATTATTTCGTTTAAATTCTGATTTAATCCAATCAGCTTTTTTATTATGTTCTACATCATTTTCCCAAATTTGTTTCCAAAATTGTTCAATTTCTGTTTCTTTTGGAGGGTTTTCAACTATCTTATTATTTTTTCTTAATTCATTATAAAATTTAGTTTGGTTTTCGTTAAATAATTTGTTGTCTTTATAAAATTTTGATCTTTTTTCATATCGTTTTATTCGACTAGCTTTGGCTTGTAATTTTTGTTTTAATTTTTCAATCATATTTACAATATCTATTTCATTTTCAATTTTATATTTGTTAAATAATCTATTCTTAATAAAATTCATTCGATAAGAGGTGACACCATTTTTGATTTCTACTAGCTGAGATATTTCTTTACGAAGCTCTTCAATTTTTCTATATAATCGTTTTTTCCAGGGAGGTTCTTCATTATTGTAGTTTAGATTATTATTATTATTATTATTACTTTTGGGTATTGATTGGTCTATTACATACTGTGCAGCAGCATAGATTATATTATTTAAATATGTTATTGTTATGTGTTCCATTGACATATTGGATAAAATATTTGCAATTACCAAATTTGTCTCATTTATTAGTTGGTTTTGTAATTTTGTATTATTTATTTTTTTCAAAGGCTTTCGATTGTCAATATTGTGATTATAATTCTCAATTAGAGATAGTATTGCATCTTTAATTCGTTCATCATGACACTGTCTTTCAGGTACTATATGATCTTCATTCACAATAATGTTTTCTGTATTTATTTCCTGTACATTATTATTATTTGTTGATGTAATTACTTGTTGAATTTGATTTTCTTCAGTTTGTGTTAAAATGTCATTTTGTAAGAATTGAATGACTTCATCTCTAATGTTTTTTAGTTGATCTTCGCTTAATTTATGTTTATTTTGTATGAATCGTCTCTGTGTAGCTAATGTATTCGAATTTAAATTTGGCCTGTCATTTGGATTTCGATTTCTCCAAATGTCATAAATTTTCTTACTGTTTTGAGTACCGGTCGTTTGTACAATGTAGAAAAAGCACCACATTACTTCCTTATATTCTTCAAAACTCCATTTTTGTCTTTCTATTTTGTTTGTTAAGTTTAAATTTGTTGTTGTTATTCTAGAAGGACCAGGTTGAGAAGTTCTCATTTGGTTGTCTTCTAAAATTCTTTCTTGGGAGTTTTCTATATATTCACGATCTTCAATATTGTTCATAGTAGAGAGTCTGTTATGAATTTCTTCAGTACAGTAACCCTTTACCATATTTTTTTATAATTTTTTGCAGAGCAAATTGACATATGTTTTGACAAATTACAAAAAATTATTATTATTATTATTATTATTATTACTATTATTTCGTAAAACAATTATTTAAATCTTTTTAGTAAATAAAAAAATTATATACTGTATCACAAAGAAGTCTTGTTTTGATATACAAAAGAAATCCCTAAAAATTATTTAAAAAGAAAACCAGCATTAAGTCTAAAAACTATGAAAAACCACCTGCATATGTAAACAAAAATCCCTAAAAATTAAAAAAACTAGAATTAGATCTAAAAATTCTAAGAAAACCATCCTGTATATGTAATCACATCATAGCAACCCCTCCCCCTTCCCCCATAGGCCCATTCGGTTTTTCGCACGTGGCTGCACCCCCACTTCTATCAGGTTAGGCAACTGTCGGTTACACAAAAAAATCCCTAGAATAAGGTCGGCACAACTGATGTGACAACGCCCCAAAAATATAGGCAACCAATCTGACAACCTCAATAGTAGGGTAGGCAACCAATTTGACAACCTCAGAGTGGCGCCATCTAGCGGAATTAATTCGAAAATGTGAGCCAAAACATACATTGCTATTCTACTTATATATATATATATATATATATATATATATATATATATATATATATATATATATATATATATATATATATATCCACGATAACTGCGGTAAAAATACACCAATCTTAATGAAACTTGGTACAAAAATCGGTCTTTGCTATAGCTTGGATGAGTTCGTTGGCCAGACTGGTAGGGCCAACACTTTTGGAATAAGAGCTGAAGAAATGTTAAAAAAAATCATTTTCAATATTACATTTGCTTAGATATGAATGAAAATTAAAATAACAGTAGAGCCGGCCATTCTCTATGACCCAGAAAAAAATCATCAAAATCGGTTCGTTGGTTCGCAAGAAAAATGCAAAAATCTCTTTTTTGAGTATAAGCAGTAAAATCGATTATCTCAGATGGCTATGTGTTCTGACAATTGATATTAGAAAAAAAAATGGAATATCGCACAGGGCAACTAATTTTGACAGTTAATATTAGACAAACATAGGTAGATCTAGTATGTTAATATTAGCATACTAGATCCATAGCTAGATCTATGTAGACAAATAACAAATTTTAAATGAGTGAAATTTTATTAGTGTTTCTGATTGTTTGTGAATTAATAATATTTCAGCATGTAGATACATAAAATAATTCGCTATATAAGGTACTTGCTACCTTTGGAGATTTTTTTTGAGATGTAGAAACACGGGATAGCGTTATCGAAAGGGCGTCTCAAGGTGCAGGGAAAGGATGATTCTGTTCTGGAAAACTTTGGGAAGATTCTGAATTACCGACAATTGTCTCGGAGCATGTTTTTTTACCAATTTCCCCCACAGATCGCCTTATGTTGAACAGAAAGGGGGGCATTTTGAACATTTTTATAATGTAATAGGATGGGAATCCATCATTGGTATAATACAATCAAAATAATAAAATAAAATAATTGTTTGTTCTCAACCAATGTATTTAAAAACTTTAATAAACGTGGAACTAGTTTCGGCAGACTGCCATCATCAGCCACTTAGCTGCAAATGCACATTATGATTGTTTTTTATAAAATATCTATACAATCAATTTTTTACTTACTCAATTACAAATGATGAAAATTGCGCAAATTAACATAGAAAAATTATACAATATCAACAATAAAATTTTTGGTCATTATATATAAGAAAACATTACCATCTTATGGATTTTTCACAACGATTACAATGATGGTCACGATATCACAAACAACCATTAGTACTTATTAAAATTTTTTTGAAAATTTTTGAAACTTATATACAGTCACACTGCCGAGATCCCTGAAGATTCCGACAATGTGACTATACCAAGGGCGTTGTAATATTTAATTAATTTAATTTACAATACGAAAACAAAGACAAAACACATGTTGCAAATTTAAAGACTGAAGGTCGTGTTGAGAATGACTAGCAAAATTTTTTTTTTTTTTTTTTTTTTTTTTTTTTTTTTTTTTTTTTTTTTTTTTTTTAAATGAATGGAGAGAATAGGTGGATTTTGATAATTTGATACGCATGGTAGTTGTAATTAATGCGTATTTTTAAATATTATTGAGTGTTTTAAAAAGTGGTTCAAAATTTAAATCAGTCTGTTTTCTTATATATAATGACCAAAAATTTTATTGTTGATATTGTATAATTTTTCTATGTTAATTTGCGCAATTTTCATCATTTGTAATTGAGTAAGTAAAAAATTGATTGTATAGATATTTTATAAAAAACAATCATAATGTGCATTTGCAGCTAAGTGGCTGATGATGGCAGTCTGCCGAAACTAGTTCCACGTTTATTAAAGTTTTTAAATACATTGGTTGAGAACAAACAATTATTTTATTTTATTATTTTGATTTTTATAATGTGTTTAAATTACGTTATTGTTAATTTTTAATTACGTAGGTACGTTGTGCGTGGGTGTGTGTTTTCAATAAGTATGTGTAGTTCAATGTCACGAGAAACCGATAAGTGGTATACTGACACTAAAACCTGGTTTCTTATCAACTATCACCAATAACATTACGGTAGGTCAGTACTTAATCAGCGACTATCAAACAATAGTCGCAATTTTGCTCAACTTTCACCAAAATTTTCTTCTTATCCTTGAAAAAACTACATATACCACATAGAGAGAGTGAGGTTTGTGTATTTCAAAGCAATTCAATTTCATCCTGTATAAAGTCAGAAATATGTTAGCTATTTATGATAGATACAAGATACAACATACAAGTGTCAAAAGTGAGATTTTATTTTTTATCTAAAGGTGCAAATCCACGATGAAACAAAAATATTATGAGATTTTGTTGAGACTTTAGTCTCATCAGACAAAAATATCGCATACGTTTCCACTGAATAAAATTCGCATGATATCTCTCATCTCTCATCTCTCATCAACTTACGTCTCTCATGAAAATTCGGTATCATCAAATAATAAAGAAACAATTTCTTGTTTCCACGGTGAGTGAAATATATTGTTCGCTTAAATGTTTTATTTTCTATATCGCTTATTGTGAACATTAAGTGTATTTTATTAATTTATGAAAATGGTGTTCAAAAGCAACAACGAAGATGATAAGCAAAATACGATTTGCAATTGAAACGCAAGATACGTTGATGCAAAATGCTATTCCGGCAGCAGACCGCCTTGTTCTAACCCTCTGATATTTTATTATTTCAAGTGTGTCCCACTTAACTATGGCTAGATCTTAGGACAACTCCTATTATTTCAAGGATTTATAGGAGGATAGCTGAAGAACACTTTAGCAAACTTAGAACCTCGTAGCTCATTTGGAAGTTGGTCTAAAAACGCTCGTTTCTAATGATGTCGCAATTTTCAGAAACGAACTTATAATGCAAAGTAACTAACAAAGAATGACTTTAGCATACTTCGAGCATTGAACTTTTTTTTCCTTAATTTTATTATGGAATAGGTGATGGGAATATTTCGTAAAAATTAATCTTGGCAAGATCTCCAAATCATTTTTGGTCGTTTTGCATGTTCAACTCGTTTTTGAGAATCGCGAACTTGTCCAAAACCACCGTTTTTTAACACATTAAAATGATCTATGAGGCTCTAATTTTGCTAAAATCATCTCCAGGAACTGCCCTACATATCCTTGGAATATTTTTGGAACAGCTCTCTAAATAATGGAAGCTGTCATAATAACTGGCCATAGTTAGGTATGTTCAGTTATTTTTCAACTACCGAAAACAAAGAAAATCTCAGAGACTTGTAAAAAATCACGTGCAGCACGTGAGATAAATATCTCAAACGAGTTGAAACAACTATCGCGTTGACACGTTACGTTGAGATTTGTTGATGAGAGAAAAGTTGCATGAGGTAATATTTCATGAAATATATCTCAGTGTCTCACGTCTCTCACGAGTGTTTCCACGATAGAATTTTGTGGTTGTTGACGTTCTTAGCGATTTTTTTTTTAAAATTAGCTAATGACGAGATCCTCACTTTTGAATTTCCGAAAAATTTTTGCACAGAAGTTCGTTTTGGGACCTCAGGAACCCATATTCACCATTCGTTAAAATTTTTTATATATATATATATATATATATATATATATATATATATATATATATATATATACAGGGTGAGCCAAGAGGATGGCACCCTAAAAGTATAAGGAGTTCTAATAGATGAAACTCTATGAAATTTGGTATGTGGCCGTTATGGCACTTGAACTACCTTTGGAAAATATTCTCGTTGATCTAGCTACCCCCCTTATATAGGGTAGTGCACCCTACTCTCTTATTTTAAATAGAATGGTATATTTTTTATTACATTTTTGAATTCCTTGATGAAATCGAAAGGGACTTTGATAACATGACCCATGGTCTAGCGCTGAAAGTTTTTCAGATATTTCAGCTTTTAGTGCAATTTTAAAATTTGCAGTGTTTGATTGAAAAATTCATATTTTAGAAGATATAACATCTGAAATGTTGAAACTTGGAATTTAAGTAGTACAAGTAGTGTACTTGTTGCCAATTTAAACAGAATTCAATTATCTTTCAGCGTTTAGCTGAAATGAATTTTTCTTTCAGGCAATTTTCAAACTATAATAACTTGCTTATTTTAAATAGAACTCCATATTTCTCTTTATATGGTTGGATAGAGAAAAAAATTCTGCATCGAACTGTATTAACATTCCCTATACCTATCTTTAATAATTTTTCAGTTATTCAAAATTTTCAATTTCGTTCAATCTGTTAAAGTTAGAGTTGGCAGAAGTGTTTTTGTGTAAATCAAAGTAGGTAACATTACATAAAAAATAATAACAAGTAACTAAGGACAATAAGTTCTAGAACGAAAAATATAACAGGTTGTTGGCCCAGTCCCGCAAAAATAAGAAATCATTAGAAGAACATAACGGTAAAAATGGAGTACAAGATTACAACGAACAAGTATGGTGTCACTCCCTTTGCTGGAACTGACTTCAGTAACTGGAATTTCAGAATAAGATTAATACTTGAAGAAAACGCTTTATTGGAAACCTTAACATACGAAGAAGAAAATTTATCAACAGAAAATAAAACAAAGGACGCGAAAGCTAAGAATTTACTGGTACAGTGTATTGCAGATAGTCATCTAGAATCAATAAAAGAATGCAAAACTGCAAAATAAATTATTGGAAAATTGAAAACATTATTCGAAAAAAAAGGAATAGCATCACAACTTTTATTGAGAAAGAAATTATTAACATTGAAATACAACGAAGAAAATTCGCTCGAAGAATTTATGTTAAACTTTGATAAACTGGTAAGAGAATTGAAAGACACAGATGCAGATCCCAGTAAAAGTGAAATAATATGTTATCTATTGTTATCCATGCCTCAATCGTACGAAAATGTAGTAACAGCTATAGAAACTGTGAGTAGTAATTTAACTGTAGAATTTGTGAAGAATAGATTGTTACAAGAAGAAGTAAAAAGAAAAGAGTTTCAGAAGAATGAAAATTCGAAATCACAGGCATTTTTCAACAATACAACAAAGAACAACAACCAGAATCAACCAAAACAGAATAGTTTCAAGTTTGAATGTTACAACTGCGGAAAGAAAGGTCACAAGAAATCAGAATGTAGATACAAGAAATCAAAATACATGAAGAAAGAATACACGGAAAAAGAAGCAAACAATACAGAACCACAGAACGAGAATGAAGTATGTTTCATGGCTGGAACAAATTCAACAACCAATGATGAGGGTGAGTCAATATATTTTTATGCAGACTCAGGCGCCTCAGATCATTTAATAAATACTGACAAACATTTCTGTCAAAGTATAACATTAGAGAATCCGATAAAAATAAACATTGCGAAAAAGAATCAGTCATTAATAGCAACAAAAATTGGAAATATAATCACAGAAAACTGTAAATTAAAGAATGTATTATTTGTCCCTGAACTCAGAAATAACTTACTATCAATTAGTAAAATAGAAAAGGCAGGTTTTTCAGTGACATTTTGTAATAATAGAATAAATATCCATCAAAATAAGAAATTAATCAAAACAGGGAAAAGAGAGAACAATCTGTATGTATTAGAATTTAAAATAAAGAAAACAACCGCTTACAAATTTTATAGTGTACAAATAAACGGTCAATTATGGCACAAAAGACTTGGACACACATCAATTGAAAAAATGAATGAATTGAAGAAAAGGAAGTTATTAAATTATGAAAAATCAGAAAATGAAATTTTGTGTGAACCGTGCATTAAGGGTCGTCAAACAAGATTACCATTTAATAACGAACATTCAAAAACAAAAAGAATATTAGAACTAATACACTCAGATCTATGTGGTCCAATAAATCCAGCGACACATGATGGAAAGAAATACATATTGACGTTCCAAGACGATTATAGTCATTTTGCTACAGTATATTTGCTGAATAATAAAACAGAAGTACTTAATTATTTCAGTAAATATGCAGAAATGGTAGAATCGAAATTTAATGTAAAGATGTCAAAATTTCGTTGCGACAATGGTACAGAATATATTAATAATGCATTTCAAGAATATTGCAACAAGAAAGGAATACAAATTGAGAAAACCATGCCATATACGCCTCAACAAAATGGCAAAGCAGAACGATTGAATAGAACTCTGATAGAAAAGGCTAGAACACTGATAGCGGACACAAAATTTAATAAAGAAATGTGGGGAGAAGCAATAAATACATCAACATACGTCATGAACCGACTGCCCACAATAAATAAGATAATTCCGGCTGAAATATGGTACGGAGAAACTCCGAAATATGGAAAACTAAGAATATTTGGTGCAAAAGCATATACATATATAAATAAAGAACATAGAGATAGTAATCTATCAGAAAAATCAAAGAAATTGTATATGATTGGTTACTGCAATAAAGGTTATCGATTATGGAATTCGGAAGAAGGAAAAATTATTTTATCACGTGATGTGATCTTTAATGAACTTAAACCAAAAGAAACAATAATGATAGACTCAGAAATCGTAAATCCATATGAAAAGCAATGTCAAATAGAACAGAAAAAAGATATAACGTCAGATGGAAAAGCAAGTGAAAAAGAAGGTGAAGAAGCTAGACCAAGAAGAAATATAAGAAAACCAGTGTATCTAGAAGACTACGAATGTGAATTTGCAGCATACAACATCAACGAAATTATAAAAGATGAACCAACAACCAAAAAAGAAGCTTTAGAATCAGAAGAAAAAGAACAGTGGCAAAAAGCTATGGAAGAAGAATTGAAATCTCATGAAAAACATAAAACTTGGTCAGTTGTTGATCAACCAGTTGGAAAGAAAATAATTCATAGTAGATGGATTTTCAAAAGAAAAGGAGAAAACATTTACAAAGCTAAATTGGTTGCAAAAGGTTACGAAACAACGAATTTCAATGAAATATATGCACCTGTTGGAAAACTTCCTACGTTAAGAACATTATTGGTAATTGCAAACAAAGAAGACATGTACATTGAACAATTAGATGTGAAAACTGCGTTCTTACATGCCGAACTTGAAGAAGAAATCTACATGTATCCGCCAGAAGAAACAGAAAATAACAAAGTATACAAATTGAACAAATCGTTATATGGATTGAAACAAAGTCCAAGATGTTGGAACGAAACTTTTCATAAGTTCATGTTAGAAAATAATTTCTGGTGTTCAGCTCATGATACGTGTCTTTATATCAATAATGAGTCAAAGTTCTACGTGTTTTTGTACGTGGACGACATACTAATCTTTAACCGTGATAAAGAGAAAATAAGTGAATTTAAAAATCAGTTAAAAACAAATTTTGATATAGTGTGCATAGGACCAATAAGAAAATATTTAGGATTAGAAATAGAAAGGGATAAACAGAATAAAACGATAAAAATTCATCAGAAATCGTTTATTGGGAAATTGTTGAAAAGGTTCAATATGGAAAATAGTAAAGGGATCGCCACTACAATTGAAAAAGGTTTAAAATTGATTAAAGAAATAAACTCTAGTTACCGAATCGTTATGGTATAAGGGAATATTGAATGATCTAAATTTAAATTGCAAACATGTACTGATTTATGTAGACAATCAAAGCTGCATTCATATTGCAAAGAATAGGGAATGTAAAAGGGTAAAACATATAGATATTAGACACCATTTTGTAAGAGATTCAGTGCAAAGTGGTGATATAGCTATAAGGTATATTCCGACCTCGAAACAAAAGGCTGACATTCTAACCAAAGCCTCAACCAAAGATTTGTTTTGTAAACACAGGGAGTCTTTGGGATTATTAAATTGTTAAATAGAAAAGTAATAAATGTAGTGTTAAGGGGGAGTGTTAAAGTTAGAGTTGGCAGAAGTGTTTTTGTGTAAATCAAAGTAGGTAACACTACATAAAAAATAATAACAAGTAACTAAGGACAATAAGTTCTAGAACGAAAAATATAACACAATCACCTCCCTTGAAGCAAAATATAATACTTCTAGTCGCCTATGCCAAAATAATTCAACTATAATAATATGCATAGAAGGCTTAGCAAAATGACAAAGTACCACAAATGACGTTAATAATGAATATTTTACCTGTATTTTTTACCACTTTAGCCCATCCTACATACACAAAAAGCAAATGAAATAAATATTAATTTAATTAATTACTATTTTCTGTTATTTTATTTCATTGAGACAGTCCAAATTTAATTAATTAATTTCATCTTAATTGTGACAATTGAATTGGAGGTTGTTTTGCTAAGCCTTCTATGTTTTACATTTTATTTCAGGAAAGAAAGTTAGACGAAATTGAAAATTCTGAATAACTGAAAAATTATCAAAGATAGGTATAGGGAATGTTAATACAGTTCGATGCAGAATTTTTTTCTCTATCCAACCATATAAACAGAAATATGGGGTTCTATTTAAAATAAGCAAGTTATTGTAGCTTGAAAATTGCCTGAAAGAAAAATTCATTTCAGCCGAACGCTGAAAGATAATTGAATGTTTTACAGTTTTATAGAAAGTACGTTATTTGTACTATAAGATTTCTAAATTTTAACATTTTAACTGCAATAGTTTCTATGCTGTGAATTTTTTATTTAAGCACTGCAAAATTAAAAATTTCATGAAAAGTTAAAATATCTGAAAAACTTTCAGCGCTAGACCATGGGTCATGTTATCAAAGTCCCTTTCGATTTTATCAAGGAATTCAAAAATGTAATAAAAAATATACCATTCCATTTAAAATAAGAGAGTAGGGTGCACTACCCCATATAAGGGGGATAGCTAGAACAACGAGAATATTTTCTAAAGGTAGCTCAGGTGCCAAAACGGCTATATAGCAAATTTCATAAAGTTCCATCAAGTAGAACTTCTTATACTTTTAGGGTTCCATCCTCTTGGCTCACCCTATATATATATATATATATATATATATCTATATATATATATATATATATATATATATATATATATATATATATATATATATATGTGTATATCCACGATAACTGCAGTAAAAATACTCCAATCTGAATGAAACTTGGTACAAAAATCGGTCTTTGGGATAGCTTGGATGAGTTCGTTGGCCAGACTGGCAGGGCCAACACTTTTGGAATAAGAGCTGAAGAAATGTTAAAAAAAATCATTTTCAATATTACATTTGCTTAGATTTGGATGAAAGTTAAAATAACAGTAGAGCCGACCATTCTCTATGACCCAGAAAAAAAATCATCAAAATCGGTTCGTTGGATCGCATGAAAAATGCAAAAATCTCTTTATTGAGTATTAACAGTAAAATCGGATATCTCAGGTGGCTATATGTTCTGACAATTGATATTAGAAAAAAAATTGATAATCGCAGAGGCCAGCTAAGTTTGACAGTTAATATTAGACGCAAGGCCTGTTAGATAATTTCGCCTGAAAAAATCAAGCAGGCCTTGATTAGACGTATTAGACAAACAACAAACTTAGAAACGAGTGAAATTTGAAATTTTATTAGTGTTTCTTATTGTTTGTGGATTAAAAGTATTTTTCAATAAAAATCATTAATAGTGAAATAACATCGGGAAATGAATTTAAGATTAGTTGATTCAATGTTATTAAAATATATTAATTAATTGTCAGTATCATAAGAATGTTTTGCATTTAATATTTCAGCATGTAGATACATAAAAAAAATTCGCTATATAAGGTACTTGCTGCCTTTGGAGATCTTTTTTATTTATTATTAAGCATCTTGTTCGTAAAAATATTTACATTCTGGTTTTGAGGGGAACCACCACTCATTTTATTTATTTGCAATTTTTGATTGGCCACATATTTTCGTATTGCAGTTTTTAAATTATCGTATTTGCTTTTCATCTGGCTTAGAGAGCGTTCAACTATTAAATTCTGTTAAGATTTTATTCCATGCTTTTTTCTAAAATGATAATTTATTCATGTATTGCATGTTTATTTATACATGTAATTATATTTTTATACACATAATTTACTCTTTGAGATAGATTAGTATTATTTTTGCATTCAACTATGTTCTTATATTTCAAAATTATCAGTATGGAGTGTGGGAAATAGATAATTTTAAATTCATCTAGATACAGATACAGATAATCAAAGAATAAAATCATCTACATCAAAATAAGATAATATAATCTTGACCTATCGAGAGAAATAGATAATAGATAATAATAATGAAAGCAACATTAAAAAAATTATCAAATTAATAAAATTGATGAACAACGCGGAATATATACAGAGTGATTTTTAAAGTAACGCATAATGACAATAACTTTTTTATTTATGAGAATTTTGGAAAACGCCGAGACAGGTAACTTTTTATTTTTAAATTAAGTATGCGCGAAGGAGCCAAAACGGCTCTACCAGTTACCATTGCGAAGAACTGCCATCATCAACAATTTTTTTAAATGGCACCCCCTATTTTTATTGCATTTTTAGCTAGAGAATTTTTTTCTACGTTCAGATATGTAAAAATAATGTGGGGTTACATAAGTAAATTTTCGAGAAAAAAATTCTTAAAATTTGCAAGACTTTCTGTCATCATAATACCCATGCATCAGCATAATATTCGAAAACACAACACCTTTGAATGAGCATTGCAAGCGTTGGCTTATTACTGGATTAAGTAGGCGTATTTTGAATATTTGTCAAAATTATTTTTAAACATGGCGAATGTAGTTGTCAAAAATAAAGCTGAAAATCTTAAGGGTGGTTACTCCTAGGGAGAAAATGGGAAACAGGCTTAAAGTGTATGCGATCTATCTAACAGTTTACATGTAGCTAAAACTTCCAATTTCATTTAAATTTGCAAATTAATTTTTGACAATTTAATCCGCCATATTTGCCAATAGTTTTGTCAAAATTCTACATACGCCTACTTAATCCAATGCTTGCAATGCTTATTCGAAGGTGTTGTGTTTTTCCTAATCTATGCTGATGCAAGGATATAATGATGACAGAAAATCTTGCAAACTTTAAGAATTTTTTTCTCGAAAACTTTCTTATTGAACCCCTTACGATTTTCACACTTCTAAATGCAGAAAAATATGCCCTATCCGAAAATGCAATAAAAAATAGGGGTTGCCATTTAAAAAAATTGTTGATGATGGTAGTTCATTGCAATGGTAACTGGTAGAGCCGTTTTGGCTCCTTTGCGCATATTTAATTTAAAAATAAAAAGTTACCTGTCTCGGCATTTTCCAAAATTCCCATAAATAAAAAAGTTACTGTCATTATGCGTTACTTTAAACTCACCCTGTATACAATCATTGATTAATATTTCTCAATTATCCCTTATTAATGAAACAATTGAATTAGCCTTATTTAAACAACTAAGAGAATATTGAATTTCCCGGTGAGACCCGAACCCGTGACCTTCTGCTTTAGCCGCAACAGCTCTTCGAACTGAGCTACGGGAGATTCGCATCAATCTTAGTCGTATTTCACTAATAGACAGACCGATGCATGTGCTTGTTAGGCCACTATGATGAACAAGGTGGAATATATATACAATAATTGATATTGATAATTGATATTAATGAAATAATTAAAAAAATTATTTTTTTGCATTTCTTAAAATCAACAGAATTCCAAATATTTTGTAATGTAGTTGGCCCGGGTTGACGCTGGCCAGAGAAATATCAGGGTGAATGTGTTTATTGGAGACAGGTTCGGTCGGGTCTGGTGCGCCACTCACTGATAACAGTGAGAAAATATACAAGACGGTACAAACGGATAATATATACAACTTATTTACAATATGTACAAAAGTATAATACAAATGAACGGTGATCTTTCCGGGACAGTTGATCCTGGTCGCCACCAGTCACGGCAGAATCGGTCTAGACGGATAGTCATGGTCGGCGGGCAGACACGGCCAGAATCAGTACAAACAATCGGATTATTCCGGGTCGTCAATAGCCACGGCCTCAATCGGCAATACAATGATCGGATGATTCCGGGTTGCCAGAGAGCCACTGCCGAAATCGGTATAACAATACAAACAATCGGAATATTCCGGTCGCCGATGAGCCACTGCCGGAATCGCTAATTTCTCTAGGTCGCTAAGAGCCACAGTCAGTGAAGTCAGGAGAACTGGATGGGAAGCCGGAAGGAAATGTAGTGTCTCACTACAGCCGATCGGTCTGCTTATATTTCCATTGTTATCTCTCCCACTTTGCGGCCTGTGCGTAAGCACGCTCCCCACTCCGAGGACGCGCACTCAACCTCGGCGTGGGCGGCGTGGCAGTCATCGACTGGCGGCCGTACAGAATGTTTCGTTACGATTTTATTGCCCAAGTTGTTTCTTTTTTGGGTAAGAATCTGGGCACCGTCACTAAAGAGACGCTTTACAGGCGCTGATGATGGTATGGTGGTATTGTATTTCACAAATACCAACTTTACCTTCCCGTATCCATTTTGAAAAATGCCAAAATGTTTTCTTTTATTCTCTAAGACAAACTCTCACAATTGATTAAATTCTGTGATGACATAACAGGAGTGAATTTTTCACAAAATTCATTATAAAAGTCGTTTTTCCGTTTGATGTATTTGAAGTACTTGGTGTCTTTTACTCAGAAGTCTCCGGTATGCTTCTCATTGCTACGCATTCAGACAAAAATAAATTTTTTGCAACTTCACAATACTTCTCTGGTATCCAATGCATCCTAAACTTGGGATGTGAAATTGCTGAAAGAATGAACCATTTACTCTTTTCATCGTTTAGATTGAAAATATGAATAAAACGATTCTCAACGCCTTGAATTAAGGCGACATTTAAAGGATCACAATACGCTGGGTGAGACATTAATTATAATTTTTTTCCTCAACATGGTAATAGTAGGTGCGACACATCCCAAGTAGCAAAATTTTTCTCCCTAAAATTTAAAAACAGATTGCATACTACAACAGAATCAAAAATCTTTCAATATATACCTGTAAAGTGTCTAACGATATAGCCAGAGGCTTCATAACCTTACAAAATTGTTCCAAGAAACTCCATTCTTGAATTTTTAAGCAATTAATTTTTAATTTTTCAAAAAGTGCACCCAAGCTGGTTTTTAAGAGTTCCAACGTGTTGCATTTGAAACAGGAAACGTGCAACTACAAGTTTCTTCTACGAAATCCGCCGCAAAATTGGTACCGCGATTGCGACAGCTTTCTTTTATTAAATTTGCCTGCATTTTATTGCATACACTAACGTACTGTAATAAAGTACAATAATTAATTCATTATTTGCTTACCTCAAAAAAAAGATAGACACAATCACCAAAACTAAGAAACCGGTCGTATTAAAATCATAAATAATTACAAGGTATTGAGTTTTATTCATATTCTTTTCATTTAAAACTAACAATGTTAAAGCAATGGTTTTTGAATAGATAAATACGCAATTAACAACTATTTTAGTGCGCATGTGCAACAAATTTAAAGACGGCTAAAACTATCTCCGAACTGACTTTAACTTAAAGTCGTTGTAAAATGCTATATTTGCATTATGAGAATGTGAATTTTTTTTAAAGTGATTTTAAGATTTAAAATCGACTGATTTTACAATATTATTTTCTCATAAACTTACCATGATGCTCTAGCACTTCGAGCTTCAGCTGAATTAAAGCAAATATTACTTATAAGAAAATCCGTTATCATAAATATATCCACATCCGCGATATTATTGAAATTAGGCTTATAAACCCTTTATCACACACAACTAAATCAAAGTAGCTAATATATACAGGGTGATTCAAGAGGATGGACAATTAAAAGTATAAGAAGTTCTAGGTATTGTAAGTTGATCTAATTTGGTATGTGGCCATTATATCCCCTGAATTTTCACTAGAAATTATTTTCGTTGTTCTAGCTACCCTCCTTTTATGGGGTAGGGCACCCTACTATCTTATTTTAAATGGAATGGTATATTTTTTATTACATTTTTGAATTCTTTGATAAAATCGAAGGGGACTTTTATAAATGACCCATTGTCTAGCGTTGAAAGTTATTCAGATATTTCAGCTTTTAGTTCAGTTTTAAAATTTGCAGTATTTGGTTCAAAAACTCATATTTTTGGAGCTATAGCATTTGAAATGTTGAAACTCTAAAATTATGTTGTTAAGATGATGTACTTTTACCCAAATTAAAGAGAATTTGATAATCTTTCAGAGTTTAGCTGAAATAAAAAAAATTTTCAGGCAATTTTCAAAGTACAATATCTTGCTTATTTTAAATAGAACACCATGTTTTTCTTTATATAGTTATATAGAGAAAAATTTTTTGCATTGAACTGTATTAGCATTTCCTGTATCTATCTTTGATAGTTTTTCAGTTATTCAACATTTTCAATTTCATCTAGTTTTCTCCCCTGAAGAAAACATAAAACATAGAAGGATTATCAAAACAACTTTCAATTCAATTGTCACAATTAAGATGAAATTAATTAATTACTTTTAAACTATCTCAAGGAAGGAAAATGGAAGAAATTGATAATTAATTAAATCACTATTTATTGGATTTGTTTTTTATGCATGTAGAATATCTTAAGTTATAAGAAAAACATGTTAAATATTCAATATTAACGTCATTTGTGATGTTCTGTTTTTTTTTTGCTGAGCCTTCTATGCGTTTCGTTATAGTTGAATTTGTTTCAAGGGAGGTGATTGGACGAAATTGAAAATTTTGAATAACTGAAAAATTATCAAAGATAGGTATAGTGAATGTTAATACACTTTGATACAGATTCTTTTTCTCCATTCAACTATATAAAGAAAAATATGATGTTCTATTTAAAATAAACAAGATAGTGTAGTTAGAAAATTGCGTGAAAGAAAAATTTATTTCAGTCAAACGCTGATAGGGAATTGAATTCTGTTTTAAGTGACAACAAGTACATTATTTGTACTACTTAAATTCCACGTTTCTACATTTTAAATGCTATAATTTCAAGAATATGATTTTTTCCATCAAATACTGCAAATTTTAAAACTGAACTAAAGCTGAAATATCTGAAAAACTTTCAACGCTAGACCATGGGTCATGTTATCAAAGTCCCCTTCGATTTCGTCAAAGAATTAAAAAATGTAATGAAAAATACACCATTCCATTTAAAATAAGATAGTAGGATGCCGTACCCCATATAAAGAGGGTAGCTAGAACAACGAAAATAATTTCTAGAGAAAATTCAGGGGATATAATGGCTATATACCAAATTTAATCAACTTGCATCAATTAGAACTTCTTATACTTTTAATGGCCATCCATATATAAATAATTTTTAATATAAATAATTTTTTCGCACTAAATTATATTTTTATATTTTTACTCAATTTATACATAAAAACTCTTGATACTGTTCTATGGATTAATTCCTTTAAGATTATGACGTCAAAAACGTGGCGCGTTTGTAATCACGTGATTTTTTTTAAATTTTTATCAATTTTCAATTGTTTATAATAAATATATAAGAATTTAGAATATTTCAGTTATTATCGGTTATTATTATTATAATTTATGATAAAATTTTTGAATACACAAGAAAAATTGATAATGTTTTTTTCAAAACCCAATTGGGATAAATCATTATATTCAGCAACAGTATGTGAAGGCGGGTCCAGGCGAGAGCAAGTACAGCCTGAGCACGCACACATAAGTCGAACCCGCATATGTATTTGCTCGTTGTGTCTGTAAACAGAAACGTAGTGTGTTCGTTGTGTGTTTTATATTTAGTGTTCGTACTGCTCCAGTTGTACGTGGAGCAGCAAGCTGTTAATATGTCCAGAAATTTAATTGCAAAGACGAGTTTTATATATATTTATATAACAACAAAGACAAAACGAAACCGAGAATGTCGAAAAGTAAAAAGGCGCAGGTGGATTACTCAATTTTTACGAAGACGTGAGGAGGACTATAGTGGTAAGAATCTTCTTCAAGATCTTCAATTCGAATTGAACTCCGAATATTTTCAAAATTGTCTTCTAATGGGTGTTGAAGACTTTGAGTTCTTTAAAAGCGCTTTTAAAATATCAAAACAGTCAATATCAGAAATTATACCACAAGTTTGCCAAGCCCTCATTGAAACGTTAGGAGATTATGTAAAGGTAGGTAATAATTCTTAAAAAGCAGATTTTGTCGGTTTAACTATGAAGTTTAGTGACACATACTTATTTATACGTAAAATAAAACATAACAAAAATGCAATGAAAAAAATTAAAATAATTTTCAAACAAAATGGAAATACATAAATAGAAATAACTCTAAATAATTAAAAAAAACAACGAAGACTTTATGCAAAAGCAAAGTAAAATAAATTCTAAACTTAAAAAAATAAAAATAAAATAAGGCTGTTAAAGTATTGTATAAGTGAGGGAAGAAGTAGTAGAAGACGGAGAGAATATTGTACAATTGAAATTAGAATTAGATTGTGACAGGGAGGTAGAATAGAGCTAGGAATATCAAATTTGCCCATATCAGCATTGAACAAAATGTTATTAATTTTATGCTGGACAATAGCTAGAGCTGTAGGATTATATCTCCGCAGTTTTTCCCCCACGTATTTTGTAATCGTGGAGCATAAATCTTCTGGCACTGGAGATGCAGCTTCTTTGAGAATTTTAAAAGATTCTTCCAAGCGATTATCTTCTAGACTCGATGTTTTTCGCTTGGCCTTTCGTTTTCTTGCTGATGAAATTGCAGATCCTGGTCTGGAAAAGTTTCCCTCAGAGGTATTGTCTGACAAAGTTTGCGACAAGTCATCGCACTGGCAATATCATCACTGTTCGCCCAATCATCATCCGTAATTTGAGATTCGTCAGTCTACAAAGAAATATTCTTGTTATTATTACAATAAAAAAACCTTTGTTAATCATTGTTACAGCTTCCTGCATCAGTAAACCAATGACTGAATATCTCAAACGATTTCAACAACCTCTGGAATTTTCCACACTGTATAGGCTCAATGGATGGGAAACACGTTGTTTTACAATGTCCAATAAACAGTGGAAGGGAATTTTTCAACAAGTCAACTTATAGCATTGTATTGTTTGCTTTACTTGACGCAAAGTATAACTTTATTTTTGCTGACATTGGCTGTCACGGGCGAATTTCAGATGGTGGTATTTTTAGACAATCACAGTTGCACAAGAAATTAGAAAAGCGGACGTTGAATTTACCTGAAGAAAATGCATTTCCAAAGAGAATTAAAAAACTACCCTATGTTGTTGTTGCTGACTGCTAGGGCCTCTAGCAGTTTCATTTTGGAAACTTTTTTACAATTATGGACGAGTTTTACGTTATCATCGTCCAATTCGTGTTTGTTTTCAGAAAGATGTTGGAACATACTGGAATTCTTATTTATTTTGTGTTCTTTTAATCTGTACAATAACCTTCTACCAGTCTTACCAATGTAAAATTTATTACAGTTCTTACAATTGATTTGATATACACCATTTTTTAATTTCACATCAGTGTTTTTCTATTTAAGATTTATGATTTTTGTAGAAATTTTGAATTTATTGGAGGAGAAGGCTGGTATTATTTGATATTTTTTCAAAATTTTATTTAAGTTGTAGATGTGTTTGCTATGAGTGAATGAAGCATATCTTATGGCTAGTGTTTCATCAGTATTTGATGGTGAAAAAGGTGGCTCTCCTTTTAATCTTTGTTTGTGTACTATTTTGTCAATAATTTTAGCATTATAGCCGTTTTGGTTTGCAAGATATTTAAATATATTAATTTCGTCATCGAATTTTTGTTTATCAAGGTTGAATAGTAATGATCTATGAATGTAGCTATTCAAGGCAGACAATTTTTGTTTTTGATGATGGTATGAGTTAGGGCACGCGCTGCATGTTGTGGTTTTCTAAAGATATCATAATCAATTCCATTACTAGTTCTGGTAATTGTTAGGTCGAAAAAGTTTATTTTTTGTGTATTTTCAATTTCGATGGTAAATTTTAGGTTATTATGTAAAGAGTTTAAATATCTATGAAAAGCCGAGTGTGTTTTATTGCATCCCAACCAAAAAATTAAGATGTCATCTACATATCTAGTGTATAATTTAATATGTTTGACGAAAGGATTATATTTGTTTATTATAAATTTTCTTTCGTAAAAATCAAGAACCGTGTCTGCTAATCGGCCGAATGCTGGCATACCCATGTATAAACCTTCATTGACCTTGTAAATATCATTTTGGAAAGTACAATAGTTGGTCTTAACAATGAAATCCATGAGTTTCTTTATGTTTCTATGATCGTTTTTATTTTCGAAATTTTTATTTAAATAATCATCAACAATTTTGAGTAGGGTATCGATGGGAATGCTACTATATAAGTTAGTAATATCAAAGGAAACGAGTGTTATGTTATCAATGTTGTTACATTTTAAATTTTTTTCAATCACTCCTAATGAGTTTTTAATGGTGAAATATGGTGTGAAATTTAATATTTTAATAATAAATTTTGCCGAAATGCATGTAGGTGTATTAAAGAAAGTTGTTATTGGTCTAATGGGCTTGTTAAGTACTTCTCATGTGTCTATGTTCCCTTTTGGTTAACCCTTGTCCAGCAAAAACGACACCCTTTTGAATGCAAATTACTTTGAAATGTAGACATCTTTTGCGGCTAAAAAGAACAAAAATATGTATTTGCTATTATATTCGCTGCTTACACTACTTACCTGTCCCTGTTACCGCTGTTTTTTTTCGTTTGCTTTCTCGCGTCTAAACGATCCAAGCAAACTATTCATCTTTTGTTTTACATCACCCGCACTAATATTTAATCTTTGGGTAATGACTTCATATGCGTCAGATTTTTTGTTTTTACTATAATAAAAACTGTCGTTGGGATTCCACAGACCGAGAATTTTTTGAAATTCATCTATTAATTCTAAACACTTTTCGATATTCCACTCAGCCATCTATTTTACAACCGTGCCCACAATATTGCTGATTTTCTAGTAATAATTTGATTTTCGATATGTGTCCAATTAATAATTAATATATTATTCATTCATAATTAATATTAATAACAGAGTAATAATATTATGCAGTCTGTGTACGAACAATATGAAACTAATAGGAAATGCGTCCAGACAGAACAAGTCGAAACGCGTTCGTTTTACCGTCCACACTTGAGCATTTACGTGTGCTCACCTTGTTTGTGTGTGCTTATTGCTCTCGTCTGTACCCGGCTTTACAGTCGCCGATTTATGCCCAGTTGCTAGGACGTTTGTATCGTGTCGCCAAATATATCTGTGACGCCAATGGATTTAATTTTAGTTGTGTTGACGACTACTACTACTATTTGAGGATTTAATTTGTGTTTTTTTTTGAGCTATATATTGTTTTACAATTTATAAATGTATGTGTGAAGTCTACAAATCGTCGCTGTCAAGTGGAAAATATCAAATTTTACAGGAGACATAATAAACGTATTATATTTATAGCCGAATGTTTTATGCAGCTCACTACATTTTTTATACTACAGTATTACCGTTTCTTGTGTCATGAGCTAAAACAGCTTCTAAAATAACAACTTCTTTAAACAAAAAAAAAACATTTTAGTTATTTAATACCACATAGCAGATATTGTTTATGATTTTTACCACATACCGCTATACTGATTAAATAAAAAAAATTAAATAATACTGTATAAACCTATCTTTTTGAACTTTTATTATACAAAACTAAACAAAAACATTCAGTAAATGAACATAGAGATTGATATACATATTCAGTATCATTTGATTCACACAACAGCGATTCATAGAAGGGGTGATACTCTATTGGTAGTTTCATCTTCAGTTCTTGTAGTTGGTGAAATTTGTCAGCCTTAATTTTTCTGGGTGAGTTATACAGTGGTGTTAAAGGCACAGGCTGTTTATTTGGACGCCTTTGGGGTAGAATAGACCAGTCATTGGTATGTCGTAGTTTTAAATTAACAACACCAGAAGGTAGATATTGCAAGGCGCGGATGTCGGTTACAGTTGCGTCTCCAGCTTTTCGAAGTGAATTATAGTTATTTGGTTGATTTTCGTAATTCATAAAGAATGTATGGTCAACTTGCTTGACACATTGTAAGGTTTTTTGCGTCGTGCTGCGCGCATCCTGCTTACATAATCTCCTGGGCTATTTCTAAGTGGTTTAAAAAGTGCTTCCAGAGTGGAGTGAACGCTATCAGCTTCCATCATAGTATGGCCCTTCTCTAATATGAGTTGTTCAGTAACTATTTTGTACTTCACAGCTAGCAGTAGACAATTGACTTGAAAGTATCTTGTTTCGGTTCTGATAACTGCAGCCGTCCGATATAAGTACCACTTCTTCATAACTATTAGCTACATTACTAATAAAAACAAATATGCATGAGACAAATTCATTAGATGTGACACGACCTTCATCTTCATGCCAAACATAAAGATAAACTTCTCCATTATTTAGTGAATAAATGGTGAAATCCTGAACCTGTAGTTTTTGAGAAAACTAGGAGTTTTGGACACAGTAGTACGCTTTGTAAATCCATTGTAACAACTAATTTCTTGTCACTGGCTTTATTCTTTGCTTTTTGCTTTGCATCTTTTGCTTCTTGCTTTTTAACTCTATGCTCCTTGTATTCTTCCTGACTCAAATTACCATCTTTAAATTCGTAACATGTGTCACATTGGTCTTTTCTTGGCTTATGTATGGATATTTTTTGTTGTTCCAGAATATTGGTGAAAGTACGTCGTGACACATTTTTTTTTTTATTTTCCTTACACCAAGTTTCATAAACATGCAAGTGTGATTTGGAAGAAAAAATAGATTCCAAATATACGCGAGAAGAGGTGCTTCTGCAATAATGACTTGGCACTTTAGAAAGCAATGCTAACCATTCTATTACTGTAGATGACTTTTCTTTATTCTTTTTTACTAAAACTGATTCTGATTTTTTATCAGTTGAGTTGTCATCTTTAATTTCCAGTCCAGAAGTTATCCACCGACTGAATGTGTCTCTTCCTAGTGATAGAGTGCATAGAAAAAAAATCTGCAAAGTCTAACTTTAATGCCATTAGCGTTTTGTAAATAGCAATCAAATGAAACAATTTTCCTTGATGTATTTTGATATTCCCGTCTTTTATATGGTTTGCGCTTATCTACAAGCTCCAGGACGTAAGCACGCTTTGCATCCCATGAGTTTAAAGCCCAAAATTCTTCAAATTTTTTTTGCTTAAATCTTCGCTAATTTGAGCGCAAAGAAATGTTCGACTTGAGTCACTGTTAATTTTAGATTTTACTTTTGATGTTTTTGCCTCAGTTGCAGAGTGATTCCAACGATTTCCTGTAGTTCTTACAGGACGAACTTGTACACTGTATTTACCAGCCTCTATACGAACCATCCGGCATACTCTTTTCCTTTTGTTCTTAGGTCGAAATTTTTTACTACACTACATATTGCTTCAGTTATTTCTGCAGAAGTATAACATTCAACTGCTTTAACAGGTTGGGTCTCTATTTCTGCACTCAAAGTATTAATTGATGATAAATTATCTAAAACAAAATAAAACGAGTTATTATAAAATTAATTTTTTGTACTAAATACTGCTGATAACCGCTAGTAAAGCTTTCAGGGTTTCATATACAGTTAAATTAAGTCATAGCAATAATTATTTTTATTGCAACTTACCAGTCAATGAAGCATTATTATTGCACTGGGAAACGAGAAATTGCCCTCTGGATAGCCCCTTATATCGGCTGGGAAATGATGAAGCTAAAATAAACATAGATACAATAGTCTTTAGTATTAAATAGTATAATTATAAATGAATGTAATGTAAGGAGGGAACGTACTGCTTGCAGCTAACTTTTAGGTTACAATTGAAAACAAAGTAATAATTTCGGTTACTTACCCATTGTATTTAGTATTAAAATTTTTTTAATTAATGTCACTTATTTTAATATTATTTTTTGTGTTTATTGTCAAGTAATTATTGCACTCATATACACAAAACGTAACCGAAACACAAAGTAAACACCACAAAAATACTGTTATGTGGAAAATAAACTCACATAGCAGATATTTTTGGCAGTTGATGTTTTCAAAATCTGTTATGTGGAATGAATATTACAATAGTGACACATAGCAGATTTTTACAACACTTGCGCACATAGCAGATATTAATTCCGTAAATATTTCTGAATCAGACAAAAATTCTACATATCAGCTTTTATCAGACCACGCAGAATGAATAAACCTGTTATGTGGTAATAAAATCGCTAAAGTGGCAAAAACACCACATAGCAGTTTTTGACTAGACAACGACGAAATGTACCCGTTAGATAACATACATTAGAATGAATATTTAGAAATGGTACTTAACCGTAATTGAGATTGGTTATATTAAGGGCCATATGGGAAGAATTAGAACGGAAACACAAACCCTACTGGGAGGATTCACCAGAGATGGTCCTGTCAAAGGCATTTCTGGATTTTTCAAACCGTGGAAGACTCAAAGAACTCCTAAAACTTAATAGGAGGCAATTAAGACAGACCACAGGACTGCTTACTGGACACTGTGGACTGAGGAAACATCTCAATAACATTGGGATTGCAAAAGACCCAACATGTAGGGCCTGTGAAGAGGAGGATGAAACTTCCCTTCATATTCTATGCTACTGTGAGGCCTTAAAGGATCTCAGAGCGTGGTACCTGGGAGAGAAATATGTCTCTCCGGACTAAATAAAAAGCATTCCCCTAATCAGTATTTTGGACTTTATTAAAAGAACGGGACTATTGGGGGAAGACATTTAACCCAAATAAGGTGAATTGACGAGCGTACAAAAGGCCTTAAAGGCCAGGGTACAGTGGGGCGCGAACCACGGCTCGGGTGAGAGGGTCTGGTAAGAACCTCTCGCAAAATGGAATAATAATAATAATAATAATAATAATAATGCCTAACATCGGCGGTCCGTCCGAGGGGAAATAAAAAGTCCTGTATTCCGTTGGCAAGTCAATTCTACTATATGGATACCCAGTGTGGCATGATGCACTTAGAATTAAAAGGGCGGAATCAGAGATTGTTCTGAGCAAACGACTGAGTGAGCACAGTATTGTAAATGTCATGATGGAGAGTGAAAGAAAATTGAAGATCGGTAACGATTTTATAAGTCATGTGATGCTCACCCACGCTTAAAATGAGACAAGGATGGAAAGGGAACGATCGACGGATCCAAACTCCTAATCCCCTGTGCAGAACAGGAAGGAGAGAGACGTAGGATCAAGTAATATTGATTATTGTATGGTATGCTATGGTTGAATTGTAACATCTGGTAACACCACTGTCGATGCAATGTGATAAGCAGCTATGGCAGTGGTGGTGCTAAAGGGTCACTTGTTGGGTTAGCTTCGGCGCCCACTACACTCCTAACAAAGGGGGAGGGAGTCCGTTATCAAAGGATCCCATACCGAGATCCATCGAAAAACAGACAGCATTCCAGTTTTAGGAATACTGTCTGACAGAATCAACCCAGTTTATCGATTCAACAAGAAATTCAAAGTAGAAATACTGGAAGGGGAAGGAACGATGAACGAGACAAAAGACACGGATCGAGGAGCAATCGTTTGGTACACAGACGGCTCCAAGATGACCGTGAATACAGGAATAGGAGTAGTGGGGCCCAGGCACGAGGAGGCAATTTCTTTTGCGCTGAGAAACCATTGCTCCATATTCCAAGCGAAAATAATAACAGTAATGACCCGTGTGCAGGTCATATTGTGAAGAAACTATAGAAATACAAGCAGCCACATCAAAACAGACAGCAAAGCCGTGCTTACGTCACTGAGGGTTGTAGAAATTAAATCCAGACTGATGCTGGAATGCTTCGAAGCACTTGAGGAGTTGGCAGAACATAACAATGTTAACTTGACATGGGTGCCGGCTCATCAAGGGTTTAAAGGAAGTGAGAGGGCGGACTGCTTAGCAAAGAATGCCGCAAAACAGCTCTAATTGGATCTGGACCTTCATGTGGGATTGCTTATGCGGACGCTAAAAGGGCCATGAGGGAAGAATTAGAACGAAAACACCAACTCTACTGGGAGTAATTACCAGGGATGATCCTGTCAAAGACATTTCTGAAGACCCAAAGAACTCCTAAAACCTAATAGGAGGAAATTAAGACAGACCACAGGACTGCTCACTGGACACTGTGGACTAAGAAAGCATCTCAATAATATTGGGATTACAAAAGACTCAGCTTGTAGGGCCTGTGAAGAGGAGGATAAAACCTCCCTTTATATTCTATGCTACTTTGAGGCCTTGAAGGATCTCAGAACGTGATGCCTCTCCGGATGAAATAAAAAGTACTCCCCTAAACAGTATCCTGGACTTTATTAAAAGAACGGGACTACTGGGAGAAGAGATTTAACCCAAATCAGGCAAACTGACGAGCGTACAAAAGGCCTTAAAGGCCGGGGTACAGTGGGGCGCGAACCACAGCTCGGGTGGGAGGGTCTGGAAAGGACCTCTCACAAAACTAATAATAATAATAATAATAATAATACTATACATTATTTTATTACTTTAGACATTCTACTCATTCTCTTGAAAAATTTGTCAGACTTTAACTATAAAATAAGGCAATCATTGGGAAATAAAATTGAAGATTGTCAATTTATCTTCGTTTCAAAGATTGATACACAAATAATTTCTTCACTAAAATTACAAGGATCCATCCTTTATTTTATTAAAGGTGAAATGTTCGATTAACCTACAAATTATCCTTTATTAATTTATTATTATTTCATTCGTACAAAGTTGAAGAAAAATTCGATAGTTTGTAAGAGTACGTGTCTTATTTGAGTTACGAATTAATTAAAGAAAGGCCTTGAAAGTAGAAAATTGTTTTATTCATTCTAGATTCGGTGTTCAACTAATCGGAATCATCATTAAATGTACACAAAAAGAGGAATGCCCATTGATGGTTTGAGAACAATCAAATTTCTTTCATTTGGAATCTATCAGTATCGTTTCGTGAATTTTATAGTATTTTCTATATTAATAATACAAGGTCTTGGTCAAATACTTCAAGCATACCTATTTCTACACAATTTCAATTTAGAAGAATTCATACAATACGGTCCTATATTCTTGTTTGGTTCGATGTAAGCATCTATTCTATTTTAACAAGATAAATTAGAAGAAAAAATTATTGTATTCTACAGGGTTTTGTAATAAATTTTAACATCATTAATTAAGCCAAAATTAATTGCAATGTTATTTGAAGAATTGTACGTTTGGTCGAATGACAGCGGATCAGAAGAAAAAGAAAGAAATGAAATTTATAGAAATTTTTATAGCTGTTTACCCATTATTTATTTTTGGTCTTCTAATTTACTGAAATTCATCTGATTATAATTTATATCTACCAGTAAAATTCTTTGTTGATTACATCCCTCATTATTCAAAATTGTTGTCGAGAATTTATAAAATAACCACTTGTCTAGCAGCAGCGTTAGTTTTCCATGCACATTGTTCTCAAATTGTTTATTATACACAAAATATAAAATATCGAGTGATGCTACTTTGTGACCTTTTATTAAACATCATGAGGAAATGTTCAAAAAATAATTTCACAAAATTGAAACATCAAATAGACAATGCGGGCTATCAATCTGAAATCAAAGAACGCCTTATTTTCACAATCAAGAAATTTTAATGTAAATCAATCGTTTACTTTACAAAATGTAATTTTTGAAAAATTTTATATGTGCGGACATAAGAAAATCAAAGAAATTTCCATTTTGATTCTTTATTTTTCGTTCTGTGGATTATTGGCAACAGCAAGCTTAGCTCTTCGTTCAGTTGCTGTAAGTATTCTTTTAACACTAACAATGTCAAATATCAATAAATAAAGATTTTTATTTTTCACTTCTAAAAAATTGTTTGCTTATATCTTGGATACGCGATATATAACAACCGCCATTTTGCCCTAGGACATAATAAGCGAGTGTTATGATAACGCTCGCCGTTCTTATTATAAATCTTTAAAATGAAAAACACAATTGAAAACACATAATCTTCGTAATAAAATATTCAAGACATTCAAGAAACTGACTATAAAAGTAGGATTATTAAACAGTACGTACCAATTCATGAAAATATGTCATTAGAAGTGTTTCACAAGCAGTTTTCACAGAATTTTTATTTCTCCAGTCTTCAAATTTTTGGAGCTCTCTCTAATAAAGCGATTGTGAATTTTTGGGGAGTAACTCCTCCTCAGCTTTTAATGCACGTTCTGATATTGTTTTCGGAATTTCTTTTTCCATCACACACGGGTTTTTACTTTTTGTCAATAAAAAAAAAAATAATTTTATCATCTTAGATACCAAATAACGTACAAATTCAAAGTAGACTTCGTTTTTATAAATACGAATTTTTTGTCAAAAATAATTAATTGTAATTAATTTTAAAGTGAAAAAATAATTTCAAGTGAAAAATAAAACGTTGTTTGAACCTCTGGCATAACTCGATGTTTATAAATCTCGGGCAACTTACAAATCCTCGGTCCGGAGGCCCTCGGATTTGTAAACTGTTGCCCTCGAATATAAACATCGCTATTATGCCCTTGGTAAGTGCTGCTATAATTTATATAAAATTGGTTTGATGTTAGTTGGCTGTTTATGTGGTGGTCTAACAATCTCGGCTGTTATTTTTCCAGGGTAATCAATAAAAACAACAGTAAGCGTTTGTTTTTATTATTAATGAACATGTAATTCATAATTTTCATTGTGAAAACGTAAATGTGGTGTCAGAAACTCTATTGGTACAATATCAATTATGAAAATCGTAAACTTTTTTCAATGATTTTGCTTTGTGGACAAAGAAATATATCAATGCGTTTCTCTGAGAAATGTTCGATTAATTTTTTGTTAGGATTAACAGTAAATACTCAAAATTTTCAATATAGATTACAATTTGACCTGTTATTGGTCTGCTTATAGGTGATAAGGGTTATCTATGGTATAGTCTCAGCGTTCATTAGTCTTAAAGATAAGTAGACTCCACATTGTGTTTCAATAACTTGAAATATTTATACCTAATTCATGAATTTATTTCACATTATATATAACATTGTTATTGTTGCTAATAATTTATTATAATTATTATAAATCACAAGTCTTGTAGTTAAATAGAAAATGAAAAAGTGTTTAAATATTTCTTATTTTCGGTACCTCCTCTATCTTTTTGACAGTCTTTTTTCAATTTAAAATAAATTAACTTTGGAGGTTCGGACATCAAATTTATATATTTGATTTGTAGAACCTCAAGTCTAATAATTTATTGATCAAGTACCGAAACTATACATTCAGCCGATAAGTTGTGTCATCAACGTGAAGTTAAAAGAGGGCGTTGAGTGAATAATAACTTGACAATGGTGGTGGGAATTTATTTTGTGATTCTTCATTCTTACTATAATCGTAATTTGTATATTTATTTTGGAAAACCAAATATCCATTCTCAAATATGGGTTTTTTAATTAAATTGAAATTAAAAGACAAAGTCTTCCCATAAAAATTATTTAAATTATTTATGATTACATATGTTTCGGGACTTTAAGTCCCATCTTCAGATCTGTACAGACTAGAATATTTGTGTAAACAGTGTTTGAATATTTTTGTATGGTTCTTGCCAAATAGATAAAAATAATTATAAAAAGATGATAAAATAAATTAAATATAATAAGAGATATATTTTTAGACAATTTTAAAAAAATAATTAAGTTAATTAAAAATCAATTATGATATTTTGAAAAACTTTGAAATTAAATTGTGTCATATCATTTATTAAGATATCTGGATTTGCTTTTTTAAATAAGGAAATGTAAAATTGTTCAATAAGATCTAAATTAATATTATTATAATTTTGAATATATAGAAAAGAACTATTGTTAAAATTATGATTAAATGATACAACGTGTTTTTCAAAATTTGATTTATCTAAAGTTAATTTTGATATACATTTTAAATGTTCCTTTTTACGAATATCAAAATTTCTAATTGTTTTGCCCACATAAAACATTCCACAATTACAATATAATTTATATATACCACTTTTTTCTAATGTAGGTAAAATGTCTTTGTTTGATGTTAGTATTTTAATGTTGGTTGATGAATTAAAAATTATATTGATATTGAAAGACTTTAGAATTTTCTTGATAAATAAAGAAATCGAGCCCAAATATGGAATACAATGAAAATTATTTTTAATTTCTGATATTGGTTCTAAAGTGGTAATTGAACCTAAAAGATATTTGGATTTGAATTTATGAAAAAGTTTATTAATTAAATACTGAGGAAATTTGTTAATGTAAGCAATATATTTAATTGTATTCAATTCTAAAGAAAAATTATGATTAGACATAGGAACAGAGAAAAGTCTATGGAATAATGAGTTAAAGGCTGCTAATTTGTAATTAAAATGATGAAAAAAATCAAAAGGAATAACTGTTGAAGTAGTAGTTGGTTTTCTAAATATTGAGAAATCAAATTTAAGATGAACAATTTTACTATTAAGATCAAAAAATATTGAAATTAATAATAATTAATAATATTATAATATTAATTAATATTGAAATCAAAAAACATCATTCTGAAAATCAATTTAAATTTAATTTTGAAAAATCTTTCAAATTCCACAAAAATTTATTGAATTTATCTTCAGTTAATATTCCAACTAAAATTGAAACATTTCTAAATAAAGGTATTGGTTTTGCTCCACATTCTTCTATTCCATTTAACAAAAAACTAGAATTTTTTGCTTTAATTGAAAAGATTTTAGAAGCTTTACCATCTAACGAAATTCCTTTAATTTCAGCCAAAATTGCAGATTTTTATAATAAAGATATTAAGAGAATTAAAAATAAATCAATTATAACTACATATCAAATCAAATATTACAAAACATATGGTATCATTTAATCATAATTTTAACAATAGTTCTTTTCTATATATTCAAAATTATAATCACATTAATTTAGATCTTATTGAACAATTTTACATTTCCTTATTTAAAAAAACAAATCCAGATATCTTAATAAATGATATGACACAATTTAATTTCAAAGTTTTTCAAAATATCGAAATTGATTTTTAATTAACTTAATTAATTTTTTTAAATTTTCTAAAAATAGAATTAAAATTAAATTAAAATTAAAAAACTCAAAGTCTGCCCATAAAAATTATTATTATTAACCATTACATATGTTTCGGGACTTTAAGTCCCATCTTCAGATCTCTACAGATAAGAATATTTTTTAAAACAGTGTTTGAATAATTTTTGTATGGTTCTTACCAAAAAATTATTATAAAAATATCATAAAATAAATTGAATATGTTGGAGATTGGCAGAACTGATCAAAGTTTCTTATGGTTTTGTTATGTTGGTAAAAAATTACAAATTAAAATATATCGCCTAGGGGATGATATAAATAAAAAAATAACAAGGGGCACATTTCATATTAATTCATTGATAATAAATATTCTTTTAATAATAATTAAAAATATTATTATTATAAATAAAATATTTTTACGTTACATTATCTTCTTTACCACAAAATCCAAAAGGTTATGGGCCCAGAGCGTCCAAAAAGTGAAAGTATTTAGAATATTCTAGAAGAATATATTAGAAGACTGTGTACGTAGAAATAAAAGTTAAAGTGAATATTTGGTCATTTGCAATTATTGGTAGTCTTCCGTTCTGAGTCTTTATTTGAAAATTAAAAAAATATATGACAAGTTCGGGACAATTATTTCATATGGACAAATTAAATAAAAAAAATTATGATACTTGGAAATTACAAATGGAAGCCCTGTTAATAAAAAAACGATCACTGGTCTTATGTTAATGGTGAATGTAAGAAAACAAATGAAAATGCAACAGAATGGGTTAGCACAGATCAAAAAGCACGAGCTGACATAATATTATCAATAAATCCATCTGAGTTGTGTCACATTAAACATTGTAAAACTTCACAGGAAATGTGGAAGAAATTAGAAGAAATTTATCAATCCAAAGGTCCAGCTAGAAATGCATCGTTATTGAAAACATTATTATTTACAAAAATGGATGAAAAAATAAAAATGGCTGATCATTTAACGAATTTCTTTAAATGTTGTAGACAAACTGAAAGAAATGGATGTTACTATTACTGATGATTTAATTACTATTTTATTATTGTACAGTATACCAAATAGTTATGAAAATTTCAGATGTGCAATTGAATCACGAGACGATTTGCCCACACCAGAACAGTTGAAAATAAAGTTGCTTGAAGAATCGAATGCTCGAATTAAAGAGTTAGATACAGCACAGGAAGTGTTAGATATACATGTATTTATTTATATCTAGAGTACTAAAGTACTAGCTAATCATATTTTATTATATTTAAATACATATCTAGCATGTACCACTTCTGTATCTATAGAAAAAATATAAATATTATAGAAAAAATTCAAAAACATTCAATTTGAGTTGATACTTATTTCACAATTTATTGTAAATCTTTTTCAATTCAATAAAATTTAAATTAAATTGGATTTGTCCATTAAAAGAATTATTCGTCAAGAATAATTCAACTATATCGAAACATAATTTTTTGGTCCTTCGAGCCGGATATATTCAAGATTCAGATTGAGAAATTAACAAGATTTTCTCCGATATTCAAGATATCCAGATTGAGGAAATAACAAGATTTTCTCCGATATTCAAGATATCCAGATTGGGAAACTAACAAGATTTTCTTCGGATTTATTCAAGATCCATATTGATAAATCAACAAGATTTTATTTGGATATGCAATATCCAACATATTATAAATAGATCCAGATTGATATCTGACAAGATCTAAATCAATTTTCATGCATCAAGTTTAAAAACTGGTAGTCAACTAGTAGATAAAACACAAGCTAGAAATTACAAGTTTTTGCAGACATCATCAGTGAACTGATTGAATTAGAAGAATCAACTGTAAGTTGTCTTCATATCAATTTCAACTATAATTTAATCTTCTCAAAACAAGAAATTATTCGTTTCAACAAATGGCAAACGTAGACACTCTTAAGGCTAGTCGAAAGGTTATCAAAGCTAGTATAACTAGAATTACTAATTTTATAGATACTTTTGATGAAAAAAAACAATGATGTAAATGAGATAATTGTTCGAAAGGGGCATTTAGACATATATTTTGAAAAATATGATAAAGTCCAATCAGAATTAGAAATAATTGATTATGATACATATAATGCTGATAGAATTGATGTTGAAATCAAATATTACTCGGCATTAACAAAATTAAAGACTTTGTCTGAGGTCAATACGAATGATCAAAATTCAGTTACATCTACTCAACAAACAAATGTTCAATTACCTATCTTAAATATACCTCAATTTACGGGTGATTATCATTCGTGGAATTCATTTAAAGATTTATTTTTATCTTTGATTCATAGTAATGATAAACTCAATTTAGTTCAAAAACTTTATTATTTAAAGTCATCACTTAAAGGAGAGCCATTGCTATTGATAGATTCATTGCAACTCACTAATGAAAATTATGATATAGCTTGGCAATCATTAATTGATCGATATGATAATAAATATTTAATCATAAATTCACATTTAAAATCAATTTTTGAATTAAATTCATTTGCAAAAACTAATTCTACACAATTAAGAGACTTAGTATCAACAATGAAACAACATTTAAATGCACTAAAATACTTAGGTCAAGATATAAATAATTGGGATCCATTAATTATTTATATACTTAATAATAAAATTGATATTCAAACTAGGAAGGCTTGGGAGCTTCAGCGTAATCAAAATACAAATCCATCACTAGATGAATAGTTTACTTTCGTAGAGCACAGATGTAATGCTTTAGAATTATCAACAGATATAACAAAAAATATAAAGATTTCATGTCATATCACAACTAAATCAAATAAACAATGTTTAATCTGTAAGAAGGAACATTATATACAAAAATGTCCTGATTTTTGGAAAGTTAGTGTAGAGGATCGTAAAAAAATGTTACGGAAACATCATTTATGTTTCAATTGTTTACGTGGTTCTCATTCATTTGCTGAATGTAAATCATCAAATTGTCGCATTTGTAATCAAAGACATAATACTTTATTACATCAATCAACAGTTAATTTTAAAACACAATCAGAATCTCAAAGTGGACAACAGTCAGTCAGTAAAGAAAATTTAAACAAAACAGAAATTTCACTCATGTTACATAAAAAACCGATACAAGTTCTTTTGTGTACTGCTTGTGTTTTAGTGAAAGATAAAAATGGTAAATTTATCGAAGCTAGAGCTCTTTTGGATAGTGCATCTCAATCTAATTTTGTTACAACTTCGTTAGTAAATAAATTAGAATTGAAAACGTATACATGTCATACAGTGGTTAGTGGTATATCTGATACTAATAAACAAATCAATAAAGAAACTACAATTCTTGTTGCATCTAGATTTAATTATTTTCAAAACAAATTAGATTTTTCAATAATTGATCAAATTACATGCCATTTACCACATACACATATAGATATAAAGTCTTGGCAAATTCCTTCTAATATCAATTTAGCTGATACATTCTTTTTTAAACCAAATGAGATTGATTTACTAATAGGTGCTGATCTATTTTTTGATATATTGAAATCAGGTCGTTATAATTTAGGTAAAGGTTTACCAGTTTTACATAATACTCAGTTTGGTTGGATTGTGTCAGGTAGAGTTTCTTCTTCTCCAAAATTAGAATCAAAAACAGTTAGTTTGTGTACTCAAACTGATTTAGCAATTTCTATTGATAAATTTTGGAAATTGGCAGAATTACCAACAAAATCCGCTTTATCAGATGAAGAAAAGAAATGTGAACAAATTTTCAAAGATACTACTATCAGATTACCTTCTGGTAGATATCAAGTAGATTGATAGATTGTTTAGGTGATTCTTACAGATTTGCTTTGGCACAGTTTTATCGTTTAGAGAAAAGGTTCTTGAGCGATAAACATTTACAGAGTGAACATTTTAAATTCATAAATGAATATATTAATCTTGGACATGCCATTGAATTAAAAGTAACAAATAAATTAAGTGATCATAAAGAATATTATTTACCTCATCATGCAGTTATAAAACCTGAAAATATTACTACCCGTCTTAGAGTTGTTTTTAATGCTTCAATGTCAACTTCAAGTGGTAAATCTTTAAATGATGTTTTATTAGTAGGTCCAACATTACAAAGTGAATTATTTGATATTATTCTTAGATTTCGAACACATATTTACGTTTTTACATGTGATATTGTTAAAATATTTCGACAAATTAATGTTAAACCTGATCATCAATTGCTTCAACGAATTTTGTGGCGAGATAAATCTACAGATCCTATAAAAATTATACAATTAACAACAGTCACATATGGGACTGCTTGTGCACCTTATATAGCCCAGAAATGTTTGATAGATTTAGCAAATCGAGAAAAAGATAATTATCCTAATGGTTCAAAAACTATTATTAGAGATACTTATATGGATGATATATTAACAGGTTGTGATTCTATAGAAGATTTAAAAGAGTTACAATTTGAAATTATAGAATTATTAAAGAAAGGTGGATTTGAACTCCATAAATGGCGCAGTAATATAAATTCAAAAATTAACAATTCTATTATCTTCAATCAAAGTGATAATGATGTGAATTGTTCTCAAGTAATAAAAACTTTAGGTTTAATTTGGAATCCTGCAACAGATTTATTTACCTTATCTATACCTAAAGATTTATCTTGTGTACAAGATACAAAAAGACACGTATTGTCTTGTATTTCACAAATATTTGATCCTTTAGCTTTAGTCACTCCGGTTACAATTAAAGCAAAGATACTAATACAAAAAATGTGGGTAGAAAAGATTGAATGGGATGAAACATTACCATCACATATTCTGTCAAAATGGTATGATATTAAAGAAAATATACCAAAATTACAAAATATATCAATAAAAAGATGTTTATATTCAAATAAGAATGTAAATAATATTCAATTACATGGTTATTGTGATGCTTCACAAGAAGCTTATGGAGCTTGTATTTATTTACGTATTGTTTATTCTAATGGTGAAATAGACATAAATTTGTTATGTTTAAAATCTCGTGTAGCTCCTATTAAAACAATTTCTTTAGCTAAACTTGAACTTTGCGGTGCTCTTTTATTAGCACGATTAATAAATCGAGTATACAAAATACTTTTTGTAATCAAAATAGATAAAATTTTTCTATGGACAGATTCTATGATTGTCTTAGGTTGGATTAATTCTCCTAGTAATAGGTGGAAATCGTTCGTTTCACATCGAGTTAGTGAAATTCAAGAGCTCACACAAGATATCCAATGGTATCATGTACAATCATTTGAAAATCCTGCTGATATTGTTTCACGAGGTGTAAGTCCTTCACAATTACAGGATTTATACTTGTGGTGGCATGGCCCTGAATATTTACTTAATTCACATATTGTAGAGTCTACATATAATCAAAATCAACAATCTATAAGTGTTGATAATTTGCCAGAAATTCGTAAAGTTGTTTATTTTTCATATGATAATTTCAGATGGAGTTCTCTGTTTGAAAGATTTTCAAAATTCACAAAATTACAATATTCAATTGCATACAGTTTACGTTTTATTTATAACTGTAGAAATAAAGATAGAAAATTAGGTCGATTGTCTTTAGATGAATTAAATAATTCATTAATATTAATTGTTAAATTAATACAAAAGGAGACATTTTCATTAGAAATTAATTTATTAAAAAAACAGGAATCACTGAATAGTTTGAAAAATAGTCCGATTAAACAATTAGATCCCTTTTTAGATAGTAATGAAGTACTTAAAGTTGGTGGTCGTCTAAATAATTCTCTGTTACCTTATTCACAGAAACATCCTATTTTATTACCCTCACACAATATAGGTACAACTTTAATACTAAAAAAATATCATATCGAATTACTCCATAGTGGAATTCAAAATGTGTTAGCAAATGTTAGAACTAAATATTGGTCTATAAATGGTAAACGTGAAATAAAAAGAATTATTTTAAATTGTATTACTTGTATTAGATATAAAGCAACTACTATTCAACAATTTATGGGAGATCTTCCAAAAGATCGTGTGATCCCTAGCAGAGTATTTCAGTGCATTGGTGTAGATTATTGTGGACCAATATTAATTAAACAAGTTACATTAAGGAAATGTAATTTTACTAAAGGTTATATTTCTTTATTTATTTGTATGGCATCTAAGGCTGTACATTTAGAGCTCGTGTCAGATATTACTACAAAGGCTTTTATGGCTGCTTTAACTCGTTTTGTAGCACGTAGAGGAGCTCCTTCTAAGATTTTTAGTGACAATGGAACAAATTTCCGAGGTGCAGCAAATGAGTTGAAGGAGTTATATAATCCTATTAAAAGTGAATCTTATCAAAATGATCTTAGACAGTTTATTAATAATAAACAAATCGAATGGAAAATCATTCCACCAAATAGTCCTCATTGGGGAGGTATTTGGGAAGAATCAATAAAATCAGTTAAATATCATTTAAAAAGAACGATTGGTGAAAATAAATTAACTTTTGAACAATTATCTACATTATTATGTCAAATCGAATCTGTACTTAATTCAAGGCCGCTTTGTAATTTATCAAATGATCCAAATGATAATAGTTATTTGAGTCCTTTCCATTTTATTATTGGTGATTATATGCAACAGGTACCAGAACTTGATTTTCAGAATCAAAAGGAAGTTTCTCTTACAATGTATAAAAGAATCATTAAAATGAAACAACATTTTTGGAATAAATGGTCAAAAGATTATTTGACTCAATTACAAAGTCGACCAAAATGAAAAGATAAATTACCAAATATAAAACAAAATTCAATAGTATTGGTACATGATGATAATTTACCTCCAAGTTCTTGGTTAATAGGTAGAGTTTTAGAAACTTATCCTGGTAAAGATAATCGTATTAGAGTAGTACTTGTCAAAACAACAAAGACCTATTGGTAAATTATCTTTATTACCTGTATTAGAATGATTATTGGTGATAATCATTGTAATTGTAAAATTTAATATTATAATTAATTGTTAATTTTGAAGGTACCCCTTCAACAGAGGGGAGTATGTTAGATATACATGTATTTATTTATATCTAGAGTACTAAAGTACTAGCTAATCATATTTTATTATATTTAAATACATATCTAGCATGTACCACTTCTGTATCTATAGAAAAAATATAAATATTATAGAAAAAATTCAAAAACATTCAATTTGAGTTGATACTCATTTCACAATTTATTGTAGATCTTTTTCAATTCAATAAAATTTAAATTAAATTGGATTTGTCCATTAAAAGAATTATTCGTCAAGAATAATTCAACTATATCGAAACAGGAAGCATTATTCATCTAATAATTCCAATTATTTCAAAAGGAAAATTAAATATAAATGTAATTATTGTAAAAAGGAAGGTCATAAGGCATCAGAGTGTTACAAGAAGAAAAATGAAAATCAGAATTCATCGGTATCAGTAGCAACAGATTCTAAGAGTACATTCTTAGTTATCGAAAACACCATGAAATCTACTATTCAAGATAATGTCAACATTAATACTTGGTGTATAGATAGTGGAGCAACTGCACATATGTGTAATGATATTAATAAATTTATTAACATAACTTCGATTACAAATCAACAAATAAAGTTTCCTACAGAAAATATTGAAATTAAAGGCAAAGGTTCAGTCGAATTAAAAGTACCAAATTGAAAATCAATATCTACAGTAATACTTGAAAATATCTTATATGTACCTGATTTAAATACAAATCTTTTATCTGTATCAAAAGCAGTGAATAGCGGCAAAAATGTAGTTTTTTAAAAAAACTGTGCACTTATTAAAAAAAAAACTCCAAAGGCAGCAAATACCTTATATAGCAAATTGTTTGATGTATCTACAGGCTGAAATATTATTAATTCACAAACAATAAGAAACTAATAAAATTTCACTCGTTTAAAATTTGTTGTTTGTCTACATAGATCTAGTATGTTAATATTAACATACTAGATCTACCTATGTTTGTCTAATATTAACTGTCAAAATTAGTTGCCCTGTGCGATATTCAATTTTTTTTCTAATATCAATTGTCAGAACACATAGCCATCTGAGATAATCGATTTTACTGCTCATACTCAAAAAAGAGATTTTTGCATTTTTCTTGAGATCCAACCAACCGATTTTGATGATTTTTTTTCTGGGTCATAGAGAATGGTCGGCTCTACTGTTATTTTAATTTTCATCCAAATGTAAGCAGTTGATTATGGAGTTATTTTTAATATATGTTAATTATAAGTAGTTATCACTAATAATAATATTTCAAAACAGATTTTGAAAATTTTGAATTTCACAACATTTTTTTTACAATGAAAATTATAGGCACTTTTTTAAAAAAATTAATTGTAAAAAAACTATCAAAGATAACTTAACGAAAATTTCAGGACTTATAGTAAAATACATATAGTTTGAGAAGAAAATTGAAAAAATAACCTATTTGCTTATTATCATATATATTATTAACTTTTAAATAAACAAATGAAAATTTTAATGACTTCTCAGTATGGTAATCGAATTTTTGTTTTTTAGTTAAATACTTCATACATTTGAGTTTTACATTCCGAAAGAAAATTTCAGTGCCCGGCATTAGTTTAAACAATATAAATTTTTTATTCACGCAATGAGCGGTGTTGGAGCAGAGCGAGAGCTACAGAGATATAAGGGGCGAATTCACCAACTTCAGTTAAGCCTAATGGACAGTTAGAAACAATCGTTAATATGATTACAAAAATCGTTTCTATGACTTATTTGTCCGTTAAAATTTAACAGACGTTGGTAAAACAGACCCTTAATAAATTTTTCTCGCAGTTAAAACGATTGCAAGTTTAAAAAAAAACATTTTTACTAAAAATAAAGTTTTTGGTAAACAATTAAAATTATTAATATTTCATTATTAAGCAAAAAAAAACTTAAAAATAAATAAATAAATAAGTTTATACTTTTATATATTGAGGTACGTATTAAAAAAAAAATATTTGAAGCTTACTATTATTCTCATGAGAATAATAGTTTATTTATTATTATTTATTTAGTATCAAGACTAAATAAGATTTTGTTCAGTGATCAGTTGTCATTTGATATAACTAACAAATGAGTGATAATAATTGACACCATGGTAACACTTCCTTTGGTTATAACAAATGAATATCATTAGGCAATAAGATTCACCGTTTTATTAGTTTTTGCGCATTAAAATTTGTGCTAAAGAATAATTCTTTTCGTGAAAACTGTTCTTTGCTTTAAATTATTGCCAAAGGTTCAATTTATTATTAAAAAATATTAACTAATCATATAGATGAGTCGGGTGAATAAATGTTGTAACCCATTAAATAAAAATAAACACAAAAATATATACAAGAATCTAATTTTAATAACACCGGAGAGAAGTCATGAATTTAAAAATTTCATCGGGTTTTATATGTGCAATTCATGTATAAGAGCTATATATAAAAGTGAAAAACCTATCGTACTTAGTGAAGTAGATGAAAATGAGTCGCTTAATGTCAATAAGCCCGAGTTATTACATGTTGATGAAGATAATGAAAAATCAGATCCTTCTTTTCGATGTCGAGTTGAAGATAACAAATTTAAAATCGACAAAATTAATAACCTTTTATCGGAAATAGGTGAACCACCAATTAAATTAAAACGAATATCATGTGGGAGTGAATGTAAAAAGGTTGTTAGAGCTGCTATTAGTAAATTAAGCGATGAGAATGATTCTTCTAATGATGGAATAAATCAGACTGAACATCTTATCAACCATTTTAAAATCACACTTCCACTTGATTGGCCAACAAAAATGATAATACGTAAATTTCACGTGTCTCGCAGAATGGCACGTTGTGCTAGAAAACTAAAAAAAGGAAAAACCTTACATACTTCAACTCGTGAAAGAGTGCAAAATTTTTATTTATCAGATGATATTAGTCGCTTGATGCCCGGAATAAAAGATTGTGTTTCTGTTTTTGAAAATGGTAAAAAACATCAAAAACAAAAAAGATTGTTATTATTTAATATTCAAGATCTACACATAAAATTTAAAGAAGCTTTTCCCGATGAAAAAATTGGACTCACTAAATTTCAAATTCTTAGACCGCGTGAGTGTATATCAGCTGGCCCAAGTGGAACACACAATGTGTGCGTTTGTAAAATTCATCAGAATATAAAACTACAATTAAATGGATTCAAAACTGAACTAAAAAAGAAAGAAAGTACTTTTTCTGAAACGTCTAATGACTTGATAGAATAGTCCGTTTACAATAAATCAACATCATCTTGTTTTTTTTCTGCGTGTTCTAAATGCCCAGGTATTAAATATGTTATTGAAAAATTGAAATTATTACTTGATAAACATGAAATAATGGAAATGACGTATAACCAATGGACAAGTAGGTACTGATAGGTAGAAAAAAATTAAACTTATGATGAAATTACCCATACCGTGTCTAAATTTTCAATTTTTTCTACGGGTATTGCATTTATTAATTTTTTTTCCGACTTTACAGGTGTAGAATTATTGTGAAAACACATAAAATAGAAGAATTTTTAAATGATTTTGAGCAAAAGTGGCACGAATTATTGAGGCACGATTTTTTAGCTAAGTCTCAAGCTTCGTATTTTAAGAAAAAAAAAGAATGTGTTAAACCTGGAGAGTTTGTAGTAAGTCTAGATTCTGCTGAAAATTATTCCTTCGTTGTTCAGAACGCCATTCATCACATCACTGGTCGAACAGCCAGGCTACACCTCATCCTTATGTAATCTATTATCGACAACAAGAAACAATTAAACATGAAAATTACGTCATGATTTCGGAAAAAGTTACTCATGATGCAAGCTCAGTCCACCTCTTTAATTTTAAATTAATCGAGTTTCTGAAAGCAAAATTTGGAGGTAGTAATATTTAAAAAATTACATATTTTTCTGATGGAGCAGCTTCACAGTATAAAAATAAATTTAATTTTGTCAATTTAATGAACCATAAATCCGATTTTATTATTGATGCGGAGTGGAATTTTTTTGCCACATCTCATGGCAAACGAGCATGCGATGGTCTGGGAGGAACCGTTAAAAGGCACGCATATCGGGCCAGTATTCAACGTGACAATGATCAACACATCATGACATCACAGTCACTATTTTAATGGGCTACAACATTTTTCAAAAATATTAATTTTGGGTACTGTTCTCAAGAAGAACATGATTTACATGAACAAAAATATAAATCGCGGTATGAATAAGCCATTACAATAAAGAATACGCGTCAGTTTTATCATTTTGAAGGTATTAACCAAGAATTAATAAAGTGCAAGATTTTTTCGGAAGATGAAATGATTACAACGAATAATATATTTAAAAAACAAAAAAGTCGTAGAGATAATTAAAAATATAATAGTTTTATTTGTGATAAAAATTTATTTAAAAGCGTAAGTGCTCAGTAGTCAGCTAACCGCACCCGCCAAATTCAACAGCGCCCTGCTCCAACACCGCTCATTGCGTGAATAAAAAATTTATATTGTTTAAACTAATGCCGGGCACTGAAATTTTCTTTCGGAATGTATTACTCAAATGTATGAAGTATTTAATTAAAAAACAAAAATTCGATTACCATACTGAGAAGTCATTAAAATTTTCATTTGTTTATTTAAAAGTTAATAATATATATGATAATAAGCAAATAGGTTATTTTTTTCAATTTTCTTCTCAAACTATATGTATTTTACTATAAGTCCTGAAATTTTCGTTAAGTTATCTTTAATAGTTTTTTTACAATTAATTTTTTAAGAAAAAGTGCCTATAATTTTCATTGTAAAAAATAATGTTGTGAAATTCAAAATTTTCAAAATCTTCAATTATTATTATTAGTGATAACTACTTATAATTACCATATATTAAAAATAGATCCATAATCAACTGGAAAAAGGGGGGTCCACCTGACGTGATCTGACTCAATATTGAAAATGATTTTTTTTAACATTTCTTCAGCTCTTATTCCAAAAGTGTTGGCCGTACCAGTCTGGCCAACGAACTCATCCAAGCTATCCCAAAGACCGATATATATATATATATATATATATATATATATATATATATATATCCCGCTATCATTTTGACGTCCGGTAGCAAAGTGGCGTCCGTATACGGACGTCAGATTACAAATCCCTTGAAAAACGTTTTTGTGCATACCAGAGGCCTGTACAGCCGATTCTCAATTTTTTTTTTGGACGTCAAAATGATAGGCGTATGAAATTTCCGTATAATTTAGTTCGGAAATTTTTGCACTAGTGGCGCTTCTGTCGAAAATGTATATTGAATATACATTCTTGAATTTAATGGGGTATCATTCTGGCGTCCGAAAATCGGACAACACTGCTTTAGCAGGTGATGCAGAATAGTGCAGTTTAATCAGATATGATTCATTTCATCATCACTCACATAAACTTTTTGCATTTTATTATTTTTTCAATCGCTTATTCAAATTGCCTCTGTCCAAAGGTAATTTTAATAAAAAACTAAATACCGTTCATTATCTCAGTCGCATCAATGGGTTTCCAAATCAAACTTTTTGGAAATTGTACAACAAGTTTAAGATAAAATATGATGCATTATACTGTAGGGATCATCCCATAAAAACAAATTTATCGTATAGATCTTTCAAATATAATGCTGATAGACTGTCTTCGATTTTGTATAAACACAGATTCATAACTGCATTCAAAACCAAGAATGCTATATATAGTAAGTTAGCTATTAATATTGATAAATACAAAAATATGGAATGTTCGGGTGTTTACCAAATAACTTGTGACAATTGCAATTCATTTTATATTAGTGAATCAGGTAGAAGTGTTAAAACCAGAACAAAAGAACATAGAAAATCTCACAATTCGAAATTCTATCAACATCTAATTGAGATAAATCATTCAAGTACTAATGAAAATAACATTGAAGTATTACATAAAGAAACAAAAGGAATCAAACTAACTTTACTCGGAGCTTTTGTGCAGGGAACAAGAAGCAAATATCATGAAAAATTTTTGCGAATCCGCAAACAGCCCACTACGGAAGGTGGTGGAAGCTGACAACAAATATTCGGAAATAAATCTAAGCAATAACATCAGACATAAAGAGGTCTCTGCTGAAGAAAAGACAATAACAACCTGGGAAGAAAAAACACTACATGATAAGTATTTCATGGCACTTCAGAATGCGGATATCGACAAGCAGGGATCACTTGAGTGGTTAAAAAAGGGTCAACTCTATATGGAAACTAAGGGTTTCATGGTTGCTATCCAGGATGGTGTTGTGCAAACACGGAATTACCAGAAATTTATACTTAAGAAAGAAGTTGTGGATGTTTGTCGTAAATGCAGCAGTCCAGGGGAAACCATTGAACACATAATAGATGGCTGCTCGGCTCTCGCTAATAACGCTTACATGGGCAGACACATCCAGGTTGCAAAAATCATCCACATTGGACTAGTAGAACAGTTCAACTTCGTAGAAAACCCTCCACCTTACTATCGCTACTTGCCAGATTCGGTAATAGAAACAGAATCCTGCTTATTATACAGACCAATTTTAACCGATAGAACGGTGGACTATAATAGACCAGACATTGTCCTTATAAGCAAAACAGCTAAAACAGCCATTATAATTGAAATTGGGTGTCCTCTGTCTAAAAACCTCCTGAAAACCGAGACAGAGAAGATAACCAAGAACGAAAATCTTGCAATAGAATTGAAACATATTTGGGAATTAAAAGAAGTTAAAATTGTTCCAATTGTTATCTCAGCTGATCGAGTCATAACAAACAAATTTAAGAATAACATCAAAAACTTAGGATCACCAGAACACGTGGTACACACTATCCAAAAGTGTGTTATCCTCCAAACGTACCACATAACTAGGAAATTTCTAAATGGCTCAGGACAAGATGAATTTCTTCCCCGAAACCAATTTACCCGACCAGCTTGCTTAGAAAGGTAATGAAATAATAATAATAATAGTAAGTTTAGGCATACTTAAATGTACCAAAGTAGAAATTAGAAAATTAGATATAAAAACAAGAAAATTATTACCTATACATGGATTGTTACATCCCAGAGCTGATATAGATAGGATATATGTTCCAAGATCAGAGGGAGCTACAGGATTAATTAATAAAGAAATGATGTACATTCTAACGATTGAAAGTTCAGCTGCGTATATGAAATTGAAAAAATCTGATACATTCTTAAAAATGATGTACGTTTACAATATAAATAAAATTGATGAGATTTCCAATGATCAAGTTGAAGAAGAAACAATACAGGGTGTGTTCTATCGATGGGACATTCAAAGTATAAGAAGTTCTGATTAATGGATAATTCTTAAAAATGCAGTATATGGCCGCTTATGCATCTGAACTACCCTTGGAAAATTTTTCATTGTTCTATCAACCCCCGTTATAGGGGGTAGTGCACTCTACTGTATTATTTTAAATGGAATGATACATTTTTCATTGCATTTTCGTATTCTTTTATGAAATCGAAGGGGACTTCGATCACATGACCTATGGTCTAGCGCTAAAAGTTTTCCAGATATTTCAGCTTTTAGTAGAATTTTAAAATTTGCAGTGTTTAATTGAAAATTTCATATTTTAGAAGATCTACCTACCATTTGAAATGTTGAAACTTGGAATTTGAGTAGTACAAAGAATGTGATTTTTGTCAATTATAACAGAGTTCAATTATCTTTCAGAATTTAGCTGAAATAAATGTTTCGTTTAGGTAGTTTTTAAACTGGAATATTTTAACTATTTTAAGTGGAACACCATATATTTCATTACATTTTTTTTGGATAGAGAAAAAAACTCTGCATCTAACTGTATTATCACTCCCTATACCTATCCTTGATAATTTTTAGGTTATTCAAAATTTTCAATTTCGTCTAATTTTCTCCGCTGAAAGAAAATGTAAAACATAAAAAGCTTAGGCGAAACAACTTTCAATTTAAGTGTTACAGTTAACATTAAATTAATTAAATAATTTTTAACAATTTCGATGAAGAAAAATGGAGGAAATTGACAATTAATTAAATCAAATTTATTTTTTTTTTATTTACTTACATATATATATATATATATATATATATATATATATATATATATCATAGTATGCATATTGTATACACATTACAATTTATCTAAGTATGCACTTATCAATTTTATATAAAAAATAATTAAGTACATGTCTGAAGATGAAATAAGTAATTTCGAAACAGCTGTTACAATTTAAAAATAAAAGATCATTTACAAAAATTTTTTTTGGAATAAAGACTTTGAGACTAATAAATATATATATATATATATATATATATATATATATATATATATATATAAAAAAAAAATCAAATTTATTGCATTTGCTTTTTGTGCATATAGAATATCCTGAAATTGTAGAAAAAACATTTTGAATATTCAATATTAACCTCATTTGTGATATTTTGTCATTATGCTAAGCCTTCTATGCATTTCATGGTAGCTGAATTAGTTTGGCATATGCGTATTTTCTTTCAAAGGAGGTGATTGGACGAATGGGGGAGTCAAAAGTATCGCATAATATTCATACCTTGTCTATTTACGAAAATTTAGAGAGATGCCGAGACAGGTAACTTTTTATTTTTAAATTATTTTTTTCTGACGAACATAAGTCAAAGCGGTTACATGGGTTAGCATTGCGAAGAACTGCTATCATCAAGAATTTTTTTAATTGGCGATCCCTATTTTTTATTGCATTTTCGGGTAGCGCATACGTTTCTGCTTTCAGACATGTAAAAATAGTAGGGGGTTACAAAAGAAAATTTTTGAGAAAAAAGTTATTAATGTTTGCAAGATTTTCTGTCATCACCATATCCTTGCAACAGCATGGCATACGAAAAACACAACACCTTTGAATAAGCATTGCAAGCATTGATTTATTATTGGATTAAGTAGGCGCGTGTAGAATTTGAACAAAACTATTGGCAAACATGGCGGATTAAATTGTCAAAAAGAAATTGCAAATTTTAATGTAATTGGAAGTTTTAGCTGCATTAAAACTGTTAAATAATTCGCATATGCTTCCTATTTTCCCTCCAGAAGTAACCATCCTTATGATTTATAATTTTACATTTGACACATAGGTCCGCCATATTTTTCAAAAAATTTGACAAATATCAATCTACGCCTACTTGATCCAATACTAAATCAATGCTTGCAATGCTTATTCAAAGGTGTTGTGTTTTTTGTATACTATGCTGATGCATGGATATTATGATGACAGAAAGTCTTGCAAACTTTTGGAATTTTTTACTCGAAAATTTTCTAATGTAACACCCTACTATTTTCACACGTCTGAACTCAGAAAAATATGCCCTACCCGAAAATGCAATAAAAAAATAAGGGTCGCCATTTAAAAAAATTGTTGATGATGGCAGGTCTTCGCAAGGGTAACCCATAGAGCCGCTTGCACTTAGTCACAAATAAATAATTAAAAAAAGGTTACCTGTCTCGGCATTTTTTGAAATTTTCATAAATAGAAGGTTTATGAATATTATACGTTAGTTTTAACTCATCCTGTACAATTCGTGTATTGTATTATAATTTTTATGGTATTTTGGCTATGAGTTTCTTATTTAATTCTTCTGTACTATATATCATCAAATTAGTAATTTGACGTTTATCAATTTTATCGTTGATCAACAAGAGTTAAGTTTATTATGGATATTGATCGATCAAACTTAAACAGTGGTATTAGTTTTATTCGTTTGGTTCATATCTGCATTCGAGTAAGTTAGTCTCAACATTTTTAAAATGTTAAACTCATTGCACAGAAGTACCAAGAAAACTTGGCAACCTTGCAGGACGTCAGATTGATAGTAAATCAACAAAAATATACTTAATCGACGCCAAATTGTTTATCAAATGAAAAAAATATACTTGGTGGACGCCACTTTAAATGGACAATGAACGGAGTTCAGATAGATGGTGTAATGAATGAAGCCGTATATTTAATTTTTAAGCGAATTCAAAGTTTGTATTTAAAGATAAACCAATATACGCCACCATATGTCGTCTAACCACACGTTTTCTGGGAGACGCCAAATGACGGTTTTATGAAAGGACGTCACAATGATTTAACGAACGGTGGATATAGGTTCCTGAGGTCCCAAAACGAACTTCTGTGCAAAAATTTTTCGGAAATTCAAAAGTGAGGATCTCGTCATAAGCTTATTTTTTTTTAAAAAAATTCGCTAAAAAGCAAAAAAGTATTTTGTTACATACAATCCGAAATGTGTAATTGTGACATCTCTTGTCAGTAAAAGCCAGTACTGGGGAGTTAATAAAGTACATGCAAACTAAAAAACATGTCAAGTTGTCGGCATCCTTAAACAAGCAATACAAACTCACTGATATGCTTGATCTTCAACAAAAAGTACAGCAATTGTCAAAAATATCCTTGGAGAAGAGATACTATTCTGGAAAAGAAGAAAAACCCGCCGATGGCTTTTTTCAATTAATTGAGTAAGAAGAGGAAACAACAGCTGAAGCCATACATGGGAAAATTATTGAAAAATTTGATGAACATAAAATTCCGTATAGAAAAAACATGATTGTTTTCGCTACTGATGGGGCCAGCGTTATGTTTAACGGAAGAACTTCTGTGTCAGAGTTTCTCATAAGGGATATTGCAAATTTATATACTTTTAAGTGCATATGCCATTATTTTGCCTTGTGTTCATCATATGCTTGCAAACAATTGCCAAAAGAAGTAGAAGGATTGGTAAGAGATGTTTATAACTATATTGCCGGCAGCACAAGAAGAATATCAATTTTAAAGCAATTTCAAAATTTTGTTAATACCAAACACCATAAAATATTATACCCCTGTCAGACCAGTTAGTTGTCAATAGAAGGAGTTGTGAAACGTATTCTAGAACAGTAAAGTGCTTTGCAGTTGTATTTTATTGATGCTTGTACAACTAATAAATTGGAATCAGCTTTTAATGTTCATAATAAACTAAGTAATCCTGTTTTTAAAGCATATCTACAATTTCTCGAATTCGTTCTACCAATTTTTAACAACTTAAATAGACAAATGCAATCAGAAAGTGTGCAAAAGACATAACTTACACAGTAGTGTGTCTAGCTTTACAAGAAGAATTTTAGACTATTTAAAACGTGATTATGTGAAGCAAAAGAAGCCTCTGCATACAATTACCCATAGAGATCCACATTGTTTTGTCCCCTTAGAAAACATTTATTTGGGAGGCAACTGTACAGATACCCTGTCTACTTTAAGTCGAGAAGAATAACACAATGTAATATTAAATTGCTTTAATTTTTTTATTGAATCAGTAACAGTAACTCAAATTCGAAACCGATTTTACTTTAAAATTATTAGAATATTTAAATCCTAAAAATATTTCAAATGTGCCAAGTATTTCCCAGCTGTTACTAAGACTTAAAAAGTTGATTGATGATAATGCTGATATACAGACAATTGATACACAATGGCGGCAACTACAAAATACGAGTACATCCCTGAGTGATTCCACCGACATGGAGAAATTTTGGGCAGGAGTTAGCAAAAAAAGTGGAAATGAACTCCCGTTTGAAGATCTATCTTCATTTGTTCATAACCTAATGGTGTTAACACATTCGTCAGCTAATGTAGAGCATTGTTTCTCACAAGTAAACTTGATAAAAAAATGATCTTAGAAATAAATTGAATACACAAACATTGTAGAGTCTATTACATACGAAAGAGTATTTAAAATCATCAAGCTGTTAATCCCCAACGACGGACAACAATATGAATAAAGCTAATATCAATTTATTATTGATAACAATTTGATAAATAAACGTAATCAAAATATATATTCTTTTAATAAGTAGTAATTGTTAACTTATATTTTTCATTGTTATTGTTTTGCATGTATGTACATAGTACATGATTTAATATACTATGTATTGATTATTTGTGTGCAGTATTTATTTTCGCCTGTTGCACTGTAAATAAAAAGAAAAGCATTTTTTTAACTTCCCGTTCTGAATACGAGTACTCCCGAATACTCCCGACAAATTTGTGTCCGGACTTCTGATTTTTATATGAGATGGGTTGGCAATCTTCCTACATATAACTATATATAACGAATAATAATAAAATATAATGCATTTTTCTCGGGATTAGTGACTTTGATAAGTAAATAAAATACTCGAAGTCAAAATCCCATAAATTCAATAAAACAAAATTTATGGGATTTTGACTTCGAGTACTTAATTTACTTATCAATTATAATCATCGCCTATACGAGAATGAATTTTTGGTATTCCAAAAAAAAATTAGTGATTTTATTAGAATTAGCCTTATACGATTGAGTTACATTGCATTAAAATACAAAATACAATAAATATCAATTTTATAACAATAAAGACAATAAAAAACAGTAAATGACACGAAAAATGTCTTATCTACGACTTATATATGAAGTGATCATTATACTTGTGGTTTTTGCAATATAATGATCTATATTAATCCCTAAGGGATTATTGGTCATTAATCCCTATTGGATTAATGGTCATTAATCCCTTAGGGATCATTAATTCTCGTAAGCCAAGCAGAAAATAGTATTTGGATTAATGTTTCTCTCTAATATCAAAAAACCATGGTAACGACAAAAATAATTAACACGATAAGCTCAACAAGTAGGCCTAAATAGGCCGTTTTTATGCAATTATGACATTTAATTTTTTTGAAATTTCAAACAAATACTTAGTTGTGAGAAAATTCGTAGTATTTGCAATGGAAAGTGCCCAAGAAGACGATTTTACTAGTAGATAATTGTTTCTGTTAAATGTAAATAACCACAGTAACGGGAAAAAATAAATAACAGTTTCAATAAACACTTGTAAATAAGTGTCAATTTTTTGTACGATTTTAGAATCGAAAATGATAAAGAAGGTAAATATTCTTGTACACCACCAGTACCTGTACACGTAGAAATAACTAGTAGATAAAGTATAGTATACAACTCGCTTATAATGAATGCTTATTACGTCGAATGATTAATTAATTAGTAAACTTCATTCTATATAAGTAGTATATATGTGCCGATTTACGACCGGAAGTCCAAGTTGCGTTTTATGTATATCTGGTTGCCTACCCTCTCTTGTGCGACTTGCGCTACATTTAGAGACAAGATGGCGCTCAACATGGCGGATAATTTGAAATTTCAAGATGGCGCTAGTGTGACGTCAGGAGTCTACACCCAAAAATACGCGCCTGCGTAGAAAAGAATGTGGCGGATAATTTGAAATGGCGGTAGTCAGGAGTCTTGACACACCCAAAAATATGCGCCTGCGCAGAAAAGCGGGTAATTTGAAATGGCGGTGTGACGTCAAAATTTTTGAAACAATAACAACCCTTGCGCAGTAAAGTCTAGTCTTGACTTCGCCTGCGCACAAAGTCAAAATTTGTGTAGACAAGCCTTGACAACACCCTATCAACAAAATACCAATCTCTGAAAATTAGAGGAAATGGAAAATAAAAACAATACTCATGGATTTATTTCAATTTTATTTAATAAGTAATTGTAATAATTTGTGGTAGTACCACATCCATTTCTGGATGTGGTGGTGGCGGTGGCGGATCAGATTTATCTAAAAAATTAATAAGCATTAAGTTACACGAATTTTCATTACTAAAAAATGCTTACTTGTAATTCGTACCCAGACGGTTTCCCCGTCTGGGCCTAATTTTGCGCTGTAAATTTTGTTATTTACAGCAATTTTAAAATAACTATTTAAAGTACCATAAATAGGGAGGGCGTGACCCCCCTCTATTATGACATATTCAAACTACAAAACACAAAATTAGAAATAATTGTAAGAAATAATCAAAGAAAACTTACATGTTTGTTGAATTTATTATAAAAATATTCTTTAACTTGATCTAAAAGTTATAATCAAATTATTTAAAGAAAATCACTAAAATTTGCTTATACATACCCATCTTTGGCTGTGTTTTGTTAAATACTGAATTTTATAAGATAAAATTCAATTGCGTTATCATAAAAACGGAAAACTAAAAACCAACATAAAGAGGGAGAAATGAAGTCATTTTCAACAAAATTATCAACTTTTTCTTTGGTTCTTTTGGAAATTTAGAAACCACATAAAAATTGATAAAGAATTATTTTTGAGCAATTTGTAAATTATTTGTTTTTATTTCAAACGACAAAGATAATACAAAATATTAAAAATTAATAATTTCGTGTTTTAAAAAATATTTCTTACAATTCCTGTTAATTGATAATATTCAAACAATTTATCATGTATAATAATACAATAAGCTCTAGTTTTATTAGGAAAGTTCTCACTACTTTCAAATTCTAATTTAACATCCACTGTTGACGATTGTATGGCTTCGTTTTGTTTTGAACAATCAATAACGAAAATTGTTCGAAATGCAAAATTTGTATAGGTTGTCGTTGGAGTTGATGTGTGATTATTATGAAAATCCCGATGGAAATCGATAAAAGCTTGATAAGCTTCTGTATATTCATTCTTTGCGAAATCAAAATTTTGATTTTCATATGGATAACATTGTGAATTTAACCATACACGAAGATTGGTTAATTTTACATGATCAAATTTACTAATTTCCATTTTTGGATTGTCTTTGCGATCCGTTTGGAAAGCTATGACAACATATCTTGGTCGTTCAAGATTGGTGGTTGTTTTAACGCTCCATATATCCTTCTTAGTTTGTCTTAATGAGGGTAATTCAAGTAACTCCCAATTTCTGAATCCAATTTGAACTGGAATATTCTTATTCATTTGATCTAAAAGATATACTTTCGATTGATCACTTGGATATACATGTTTCAATTTTAAGCATAAGTCTTGAATTTTAACTGTAGCTATTTTTGTTCCACTACTACGATAACAATTATCATCAGATCGACTGCGTACTAATCGAATCTTGTGTTTTCCATTGATGATTGTCTTGTAATCGTGAAAACAAGCAAATAGAAATGACAATGGGATTCGTAGATTCACAGATTTCTTATCAGATGCTAGAGTTACTATTGTACCACTATCAGGACACCAACCAGCGGTTTCTAAAGCCCTACTCTCATCATGATTATAACACAATAGACCTTTAATAGTTGTTGTTGTTCCAACATCTCGTACTTTTTCTATTTCTTTACCATTTAATTCATATGCAATTGAATCGAATAGATATGCTCCAAAGTTATTAGTTAATTCACAATCACCAGTGGATGCTGCACTAGCAATCTCTTCAAATGTACAAGTTAAATATAGAAATGATTCACAAAATGAAATAAATATATCCTGTTGATTGATATTGATTTCGATTTCATCATTATTTTGAAAGGATGAAATTGTTGAATGATACGTGTGATATTCTTCTTTTTCAATACTATCGTCGAACTTTAATTTTTTGTATATTTGTAGTTTTTCGGACATTATAACCAAGATCTTTTAATATTTGAATACTTGCTTGTGTTAATGATGATGATGATGATGATGACGATAACTTACTAATGGGGGATGATTGAATCTGAGGGATTTTATTACAATTACCCCCACCACTACTACTACTATGAAAAACTAATCCCATTATTTTTCAATTCTAATCTAATAACAATTTCTTCTTTTTGAAAATTCACCAATATACCGTTTTGATCTAACACTTTGATGGTTAAATTGTCAATGGAACGTTTATTCAATATCGGTAAATATATATGATTTTTTGGTTCAATATTTATAGCATAACCTGGATCTACAGCAGGTGCAAATTCATAAATTGTATGTGATTGTTGACTGTTGTAGTATGATCCTGTTGTTATATTACATTCAATACGAATTGATAAGACCTTGATAATTTCTACCGGTTGATCTGATGAATGAAATTGGTTTGGTGGTAGAATTTTTTTTGAAAATCCTAATAACGTTCCGATACCATCGTTCTTGGTAAAATCGATTTCATATTTACTTTTCAATTCACACTTTAATGTATTGTTGTTTGGTTTCAATGAAAGAATTTCCGATTTATCAACATTGGTTGAATTAAGCTGTTGTTGTAGGTAGTCTTCAATGTGTGTTATCTCATATGCACCAGTAGGGATGATTATTTCTTTTTCTATACCATTATCCTTATAGTAAAATTTATTTTGTCCTTCTTCAATGTTTGGTATAGTATTGTATGTATGGAAGCCAATTAGAGCTAATGAATAACTACAATTTGGATTCAAATTGATTGGTGGATAAAAGTCTGCAGATAAGACACTGCTACGACCTTTCAGTGTGAATGTTAAAGACATGACTGATGTAATTTTCAAACACCTTTATTATATAAGAATTTCAAACATAAATGTCCACAGTTATAGGTGTTTGATTTTTGTAGATTGTTATAATTAAAAGAAATATTTTTACATTTCCAATAGTTAATTAATTCTTTTGGTGGTTTAAGATTTCCATAACTATCAAAATATAATACTTTATTATTTTGTTTCAAATAAGCTACCCAGTGTGTACCACTACCTTCTCGACAATCTAAATTAACAATACCTGATTCATATTTTTTAGTTTTTAAGGGTAAATCATCTCTCATGAAAACACCTCGAAAATTGGAAATTCCAAGTTTTTTGGCATAAATTCGTAATTGATAATCGGTTAGGGGATGAGAAGGTAGTTTTAGTGGTAGTTTTTTGTTAAATACAATCCTAATCCTTTTTTATGTTTCTTCAAAAACAAGCCATTGCCTTTTTTTCCCAAAGCAATTGCTTCCATTGTTTTATTATGACGTTCGGACTCTTCCAATTTCTTTCGTGCTGCCTTAGCATCATTTACGGCCTTAGCTACAGCTGCTGCACCACCTGTTAGTGCCCCGAGGGCAGATAATCCCCCAAATATTAAGGGTAGATAACCTGCGGATTTTTGTGGTAGAGGAATAAGTCGAGGTAAACGAATATGTTTACGACCACCAGCTTTTTTAACAGCTACACGAGCTGCTTTTACTATTGTTCCAAAATTATCAGATACATTAACAATCTTCTTTAATGGATCAATAATACTCTTTTTAAATGCATATTTTTTTGATTGTCGTCGTCGTTGTCGCCGTTGATGACCCATTCCAAATTTTTGTTTAGCTTTCATGGTATTTGTAACCAAATAGGCAGCTGTTTTCTCACCAAATGAGGCGTCACGTGACTTAACTCTCTCCCAGGCTCTGTTTTCTAGCACTTTATCAGCTCTATGTCGATCTTCTAGATTTTTACTTTGTGAATACGCTATATCGTGTTGTTTACATGCACGATCTAATTCATTAATTCCTGGATCACCTCTTTGTAATCTTTTAGCTAATTTCGTACCAGGTCCACAATATTGATATCCTGGGATGTGTAATTCAATTGGTAATTTATTAATTAAGCTATTAAGAAGACCACCACCACCACCTTTGAACGTCAACATTAAACTGAGAGAAAGGTGTTTTCGTCTGTGTTCTTATATAAATACCTACGGATCGATATGTTTTCAGTGTTTATGATGAATGTTGTTAAACATAACCTATCTCTTAAGATACATAATCATGATGTATCAGTTTCAACAAAGGAAGGACATAGACACAGTCCCTTACTTCCGAATACGATGAGAACGATAATTTGTGGACCGAGCGGATGTGGTAAAACTAATGTGATAATGAGTCTTATGTTGGAACCGAATGGATTACGTTTTGAAAATGTGTATATATTTTCAAAGTCACTTTTTCAACCAAAATATGAATTTTTAAAGAATGTTCTTGCAAAAGTTAAAGGAATTGGATATTTTCCATTTACGAATAATGCTGAAATAATTCCTACATGTGATGCAGAAAATAATTCAATATTTATCTTTGACGATGTGTCCGTATCTGTTGAACAGGAAAAAATTAGAGAATATTTCAGTATGGGACGACACAAGTGTATCGATTGTTTTTATTTATGTCAAACATATACACGTATACCAAAACAATTGATACGTGACAATGCAAATGTGATTGTGGTTTTCAAACAGGATGAACATAATCTAAAGATGATTTATAATGAGAATGTGGGAAGTGATATGAATTTTAATACATTTAAACGTATATGTAATGAATGTTGGAAAGATCAATATGGATTCTTAGTGATAGTAAAAGATGAAAATCTGTGTAATGGACGCTATAGAAAAGGATTTGATTGCTTTATCAAACTATAAAAAAAGTTAACTTCAATACAACGTAAACAGTCATTATTCAACTGTGACAATGTTGAGTCAACAACAGAAACAAGTTAAAAAGAAATTAATAGAAGCAGCTGATAATGTCAGAAAGAAATTCAAACAATTAAAGACCGAACAAATTGATCAGACTGAGACAATAGGTAGACTTTTGGAGCCGATCAAGAAACCATTAGATGAACTTGTCATGGAAAAAAAGAAATCTGTCAAAAAGGAAAAACAACAACAACCAAAAATTAAAAAAGAAGAAGAAGAAGTTGGGGAATCTTCACAAATTATTCCATCATTTCCATATGTACCGAGAAGAGAGTCTGTTTACAAAAAATTCAAAGACCTTGAAGAACCATTATTTGATTCTGAAGATGAGGAGGCGGAGGAGGATGAAGTATTTAAGGATCTATCAAACGTATCTCACATTGCTTAAAATGATTACATTAATCAATATCCTGAAATTGCACGACTCTATATTAAAATGTTAGTTGAGAAAGATCGACGAATAACCACAAAAATTAATTATGATAATACAACGGAAAAGATTACACTTGGTAACAAAATAATAAATATTCAACCTAATGGAGATTTAAAAATATCAGATAAGGAGTTTAAGGGTACAGAAGGACTCTATAAATTGCTGTTTCTTGTAAACCTTAAGGATCTTAAATATACACAGGAGGATTTGAATGCTTATCGAAAAATTCTTATTCTTACAAATGCGTATCAAAAGGGAGACGGTAAAAAAGGACTTTCAGGAGATGCATCATTAAAATATAAGAACATTATTAAACCATTATTAACAAGATCACTAAGTACCCCCTCTATGAGTACAAGTGGGAGTGGTCTTCAATATCTACAATATAATCGAAAACCAATTGAATATATTTATTGGGATGATCCAAATGAGTTAGTTTCTCGTTTAACATTGTTGCATGCATCAACTCGTGCTGGAAACAATTCACATCAGAACGAAATTTATGCCATTGAAGAAGAACTACGTGAAGCTGGTGTGATTTATTAATGGCATCTTTATATGTTGATGTACAAGGTTTCCGAATTCCAAGCAACAACAAATTTCTACCAAAAGAATTAGCAACCTATGATGGAGATAAGATAAGTCATTTTATCTTCAAATCACCATATTGTTTTAATGCATTACCTTTGGAATATAAAAAACAAGTTTATTGGTTAACTAAAAATCACCACGGATTAAAGTGGGATGATGGTTTTGTGGATCCAAAAGATTTCAGTAAAATTATAAATAAAGTGTCCTCTGGATATGATGATATTTTTGTGAAAGGATTGGAAAAGAAGGAATTTATTGAAAAATTTATTTATAATTCATCAATTGTTCACGAATTACCGGAACAACCACGCCTACATAAATCCAAATCTACTTGTATATTTCATTCAATAACAAATTGTATGTGTGCTTTAACAAATGCTATTGTATTGTATGAAAATTTTCATAATTAAAAAAAAAAAAAATGCAAACATTCATCGTGTATTTTTCCTTGACCCTGAGCGTGTTTTAAATAGAAAAATGATAGCGAAAGTCATCACCTCTTCGTAGTCGTAGTGTTTGATTGCATTTTGCTGTTATTGGTATACAACTACCAATATCAGCAAAATGGAATCAAATCTACGACTGCGAAGAGGTAAAAAAGGTATAAATTCATTATCTTTTTCTTTAATCCTATTCATTATCATTATGAGCATCGATAAATTCGGACGTGCTTGGAAGAGAAAAATTAGTGAAAATGATAATAAAGATCGCGGAAGTCGTGCTTGGTACAATTTATATAGTTATACTAGTGATGGGAATCTTAATTTAAAAAATCATCGAATCTGTAATTTACGTGATGGTGAAGATTTAAATGATTCAACCACTAAAGGTTATGTTGATCAACTGAAACAGGAAGTACAAGGACAAATTGAAAAAGTTGTTAATATAATTGAAGCTTCAAAAGAAAACATTGAGAATTTAGATCGAATAATAGAAGAATATAAAGTTCAGACGGATAAACAAATTCAAACATTAAATGGAAAAATTCAACACAATTTTAATGAAAATAGAACGAAGATCGAAGAACTTTTTCACATAGATATACCAGCAATCAGAGATCAAATAAAGAAGCTCTTAACAGCACTATATGATATTAATAATATTTTTACAGAAAGCGATAAATTAATTAATGATAAATTTACCACATTCGATAAGCGCTTGAATGATATAAGTGATGTAATGAAAAATACACTGAAACAAGTGGAAAACATTGAAAGGTTAAATAAAATGTATAATGAAAAAATTACTATTATTAATAAAATAATCAACACAATTACAGGACAATTAAAACAAACTGAGGGAAAAAATAATGTATTCCAAGAATCAATTGATAAGGAAATCAAATCAACACAGAAACAAAACAACCGGAACACGGAAGATATTATCATTTTAAATAATAAAATAATTGAAATAGAAAAAAAATTAACAGAAACATTTCAAAATGAAATACTAACCGTTATTGAAAAACTTGACGATCTAAATAATTTATATCTAACAAATATAAATATTGTTAAGGAGCAAATTAAAAATAATTCACAAGAAACTCAACAGATATCGAATAAATTATTAAAAATGGACTTTGCTGAAAATACAATTGAAAACGTTGTGAAAAATCTTGCTAAAGATAAATTTCATAAATATCAACATTTAGAAAATCTATTATCAAATAATACATCACAAATTGGTTTATTAACTAAAAGAATTGAAAAACTTGAACAGTCGCTTACAGGTGCTCAAACAAAACGTATTACACCGCTCCCAGTAGCATCAGATACACTAAAATTAATAAATTCTATATTCAGTAGAGAAGTCCATCAATGTCCACCTGGTGAGGTGAGTGATAGTTTAGGTAAGTGTCGTGAAGCCTATAAAAAATAATGTCATCAAAACAACATGTTGTCAATGAAATATATAAGCCGGCACGAAGAAACTATCCTAGACGTCATACAATTATAAAAGGTTTAGATGACCTTTGGCAAATGGACTTGGCTGACCTTAGTAAATATTCTAAAGAAAATAACGGATACAAATTTATATTGGTTGTAATTGATTGTTTTTCAAAATTTCTCTGGACACAACCATTAAAATCCAAATCTGCAAATGATGTGACGGCAGCAATGACAATAATATTAAAACAATCGAAACGTCACCCACAGAATCTCCAATCTGATCAAGGCAAGGAGTTTTTCAACAGACAGTTTAGTGCTTTAATGGATAAATTTAAAATTAATCATTATCATACATATAGTGTTAAAAAGGCTTCAATCGCAGAACGGGTTATAAGAACGTTGAAAAGTAAATTATTTCAATTATTTACAACAAATGCGTCTTATAAATGGATTAAAATTCTCAAGGATGTAACACATAAATATAACAATACAGTACATAGAACAATTAAAATGAAACCTAAAGATGTAAATAAAAAGAATGAAAATACTATTCTTCAATCGGCTTATAATAATTTAAAAACATTTAGTGGTTCAAAATTTAAATTAAATGATATAGTACGTATTAGTAAAAGTAAACATTTATTTGATAAAGGTTACACACCAAACTGGACTACGGAATTGTTTAAAATTGTTAAAATTAACATTACAAATCCTACAACATATATGTTGGAAGATTTAAATGGTCAACCAATTAGTGGATGTTTTTATGAACAGGAATTGCAGAAAACTTATTATCCAAGTATTTATTTGATTGAGAAAGTTTTACGTCGGAAAGGAAATAAATTATATGTTAAATGGTTAGGTTTTGATAAAATACATAATAGTTGGATTGATATTAAAGATATTACCTAGTAAACAATGGAGGCATTTATGTATTTTTATATTATTGTGATAATTGTTGTAATTTTGTTTGTTGGATTAATATATTGTTTTATAAAGAAACATATAAAATGCTTCTAAATATTTTTAAATAGAGGGTGGGGGGAAGGTAATAAATAGTGAAAAAATTTTCCCCAGCAGCAGTATTTAAAATGAAGTCGTTATTGTGTTTAAACACATTTTTAACATTATTATTAATTTCATCATGTGAAATTAATGAGATTATTGATGCAGCAAATTATTTAAATCAGTATGGTTATTTATCAAATGAAACATTTTCTAAAATTACTACATCATCATCAAACAGTACTAGTTCAATAAGTGATTTAAATGAAGATTTAAAAATCGCTCTAACTCGTTTTCAAGATTTATTTCATTTACCGGTAACAGGTGAATTAAATGAAGAAACAAGAAAATTTATGGAACGTCCACGTTGTGGTGTAAGTGATAATTTATCATTATTCAGAGTACGTTCTCAAAAATGGCCATACAAAAACTTAACATGGTATTCACATCATCCAGATCCAAGAATTGTTACAATTATACGTAAAGCATTCTCAATTTGGGAAAAGAATTCTAATTTACATTTCACTGAAGTGTTCACTTCAGGCAAAGCAAACATTTTTATATCTTTTACGAGAGGATACCATAGATATTATTTAATGTATGAGAGACAAAATTGTACTAGCTTTGATGGACCTGGTCAAGTTTTGGCACATGCTACATTCCCTGATCCTTATTACAATGTAACGGAAGCTCATATTGATATGGATGAACAATGGGACTTTATTATACCTATTGAACGTGATGTTAATAGTAAAAGCTTTTTGTATACAATTATCCATGAAATTGGACATACACTAGGTCTAGATCATTCATATGTTGAAGATGCAATTATGTTTCCTACTATTCCATATAGTGGTGATATTAATACTGCCACACTTGATTTAGCAGAAGATGATAAATTAGCTGTAGCAAGTTTATATGGTTTAAAAAATCGTTATGAAACTATTCCTGATTATGCAAAAATAATAACAACAACAACAACAACAACAACAACAACAACTCCAAAAACGAAGATAAAAAATACAATAACTCCAAAATCTACAAATGAAGCAAAGAAGAAAATTGATTTGTGTAAGCTAAAGAAAGTAAACACATTTCTAATTATCAATCACCATTTATACATATTTTATAAAAAATATGTTTGGGTTATAAATCTTGAACGGAATAAATATAGTTCACCATTACTGATAACAGACTGGTTACCAGATTTACCGAGGAACTTTACAAAAATCACATCAATTTATCAAAATCCTAGTGGAGAAATTGTATTTATTGTTGATAATCACTATGCATACCGAGTGAATTTTCCACAGGTGACTATTAAATCTGGAACAATAGCTACACATATGTTTAATATTCCAATAAAGTCGAAAATTCATGGTTTAGTGCATTCGTATACAGGAAAAACGTATATATTCCATGATAATGATAAAGTAAGTGAATTCAATGAATGTACATCAACAAGAAAATGGACAAGTACAATTTATGAGAAATTTCCTGGTTTACCAACAAATATTGATGGAGTATTTCGATATACTAACGGATTACTTTATTTCTTTAAAAATAACTATTATTATGAATTTAATGAATTCACAAACAAAGTAGAAAAATCCGGTTTTATTGATTTAGGCTTATTTAAAATATCTTGTCCAAACAAGAGTATTTTAGAACAAATTCGTGATCTACTTTCATCTCTTTCTACATTTAATGAAGATGAAGTTGAAGAAGAAATTATTGATTATGATTAGTTATTATTATAGAGGGGTAGTACTAAATTTTATTTCTTTTATTAAAAATAAAGAGGGGATAGATGTATAAATTAATGAATTTTTGAAAAAATCTCAGTGTTATTCAACTATCATGTGGAAAAGAAAAACTAATGAAGCACAGTTGTTACTTTTAGATGAAAAAGTGTGTTTAGTTGATAGGCTCTTAATTAAAAAGTTATTAGAAAGTGTTTTACCATATGAGGAAGTTCAAGAAGTTGAAAATGAACATGGAAAACATTTCGTAGATTGTTTATGGTCAAAAAACAACGTTACTTGTGGACCAGATACTTGTCATTGTTTTCATATTAATGTTAAATTAAACTATTTAGAAAACTTAATTGAGAAAATAAAAAAACAGTATCCATAATGTCTCAAAGTGCTGTAGTGCTTAAAAATATTCTTGATGCAGAGAATGAAATTTGTTGTATTAGGAATTTAAGTAAAATGAGCTTATTAAAGCTAACTTCTGTTCAATTAACGAGTATATGGTTGAAGTTACCATTGTTTCATCAAATGGATGAAGACTTGAAAAACATAATTATTTGTAATGAGTATGAAATTAATAACTCAAATTATCATAATCATCCCTTCAAAATATATTATACTGCATGTCAATTGCAAAATAATATTTCAACAATATAATTAAAAATAAATTTGTTATCATAAATAAATGTGGTTTTTCTTTCGTTTTCCTCTTAGATAAATTGTATGTTTTTTTTTCCATTTTATATCTCATTTTTTCGCTGGTTGTCTCTTTTATCTAATTCAGCTATAAAAAGCCGTGAATTTGAAAATTATGTGTTATTGAAAAAACAATGTCGAGACAACAACAAATTAATAATCGACCTGCATCAGTGATAGCAGTGTCATCATCAACAGCAACAAGACAAGTAAGTTTAAGTAATTTTTTAATTATTAAACTCTAATTTTGAATTTTTTTCCTTTGTTATATAGTCTCAAAATTCAGAAATGCATTTGCAACGTCAAATCAATGTCCTTCACCAGCAGCTATTGAAACTTGAAAGATCACACGAGAATCTGATGAATTTATATATATTGATGCAGAATCATAGTGTAAGCTTCCAAAGACAAATCGACCTACTACAAATGAGGGTAACTGATGTGGAAAATTATTTAACAAGATACTCTCAAAGGGTAGATTAAGGTTATCTTCCTATTTCTTAATATTTTAAAAATTTTTAAATTTTTTTTGATTTTATTCGAACATATTTTCAATTTTATTTGATAATTTTTTAATATAATTGATTATTTTAAAATTATTTTTTATTATTTTAGTAGTATTAAGTAATATTTTTCATTATTTTAGTAATATTAAGTAATATTTTCAATATTTTTCATTCTTTTAGTAGTATTAAGTAATATTTTCAATTTTATTTTTAATAAATGTTTTACACAAAATTATCATCATTATTGCATCAATATTGTTGAATTTCTTTTATGATTATAAAACAAATTCAACAGTATTGATATAATAATGATGATAAAATATAATTTTGTTTTGTAAAATATATAAAACATTTTTTTATTTAGGTATAAGGTTCAATAAAAAACTAGAAAAGAGTTTATTAAATTGTCTTTATTTTGTCTCGATATTGTTTTTTCAATAAACAAAAATACAACTATTCATCATTTTTAATTCTCCAATGTCCCCATGCTAAGGTTGTAATTTTATCGTTTTTTATGAATCTCTTATCATCAAAATAACTAAGAGCAACTTTATTTAAGTTTTGAGTATAAATATTATGTAATTTTGATTTAAAAATTGACATAATCCCATAAAAAATTTTTTTCTTATAAATACAATCTCTATAATCATCAATACTTAATCCATTTATAACAGTCTTTTTTACACCTTTTGCTTTTTTAATCAATTTACCATCAATAACGTCAATGGAATACATTTTCGATCTTAAACCAATAAATTCCTTCATTATTTTTCCATTATTTTCATCCTTCATTAATCCAACAATTTTTTTATTTTTCAAAGGTAAATCATACGGATTATCTTTAGGGTATTCAGAAGTATCAAAATAATCATCAATATCATTTCTTATATCATTGTAGAAATCATCAGTTTTGATGGAATAAATTAACGAATCCGTATCCATGTAATTTAATAGTAAGTTATTGCAGTATTTAGGTTTCATGTATTCATAATGGAAATTGAACATCAACCATTTTGATAGTTCTAACACTGTAAAACCAATATAAATTGGTTTATTATAACAAGTTTTGACACGATTCAATTGAATCGCTACCATATTAGATGTAAAATGAGCTGCACTGTGGAAATTTGGTTTAGCAATTAGGGCACGAGCACCTAATCGTTTTCCACGACTTTCCCATTCTGTAACCAATTTGACGTCTTTCCTTTTATCAACATTTTCCATTGTTTTACCATAAACAGCATTATTGAGTAATTTAAAGAAATTTTTTTCAAATGAATTTTCAGCAATTGTTCGATGATGTGTATTAAGGTCAATATAGTTTTTTAACCAACTTGATTGTTTGAATTGTAGTATTCGATGAATGTGAGTAATTTTCAAACCATGCTTCACACACTGTTGTAGATTTCTATAATGGATGATGTATTTTTTCTTATCTGTTAGATCAACAATTAATTTTGAAAATTTGGTAATAATTTTATTTTCTGGACAAAATGGAAGATCATTGTGTTGATCGTGTAGGTCACGTGGATATTCTAGGTCCACTTCAAATATGTAACCAATATTAGAATTCCATGGAATTTCCATTAAATCAATCGATTCAATATCATCGACCCATTGAAATCCACCATAGGGCTGTGGTTGAGACATTGCCCAACCATATAAGTTATTAGCATCCAAATACATTAAATATGTACTTGGTTTTGATGAATCATAATTTTCCATATACTTATTATTTGCAATTGAATGTCTATGAGAACATTGTGTTATACCACCTCTAATACCTCGTCGTATAAATGTATGCATATTTATGTCGGTTAAAAGCTCTATTTTAATTCCTGTATACTTTAGCATTGCATCCCAGGATAATCCGGGTGCAGTGTAATAATGACAGGGATCTAAATTGTAGATTTTCCGACATACATATCGAAAATTTTCAAAAATATCTGTTAATAATAACACATCGGTAATCAAATATATCCTTAAATATTCCCATAAATTCATACAATTGAACTTTTCCCATATTTTTTGTGCATGTTGATAGTCTTCATTTGAACAATTTTTCATTAAAAATTTACTGTTAAATTTTTCTTTTGGTGGTAATGAGGTTTCTTCCAAACGCTCCCAGCAATTCAAATACTCATATGGTAAAACACCTTTTCTTGTGACTAAATTAAACTGCTCATCATTATTAAAAATACTCTTTACAGTATAAAAATCATTAGATGTAAGATTTTGTGCTAAATTATCTAAACTGGACGACATAAATCTAAATGAATCTAAAAATCTTAATTCAACTGTTTCTTTTTCATTAACTGGAATTCTTTTTGATAATGTTACATATAGTTCTTTGTTTAATGGTATCAAATTAATATCACCATCAACTTTTCCCAATGATTTAACAAATAAATGACAATCATAACCGGAAAAGTTGTGGAAAAATATTGGAAAAAATTTTGCAATACGATAACGAAGGTTACAGCTTTTATGTGCTGGACCTCGATATTTACCCGTAAAGTGACAATGATCAATTACTTTATCTTTTTTTATTCTTCTATTACAAATGTGACAAGTATTTGTTTCTATGTAGAGTTTTCTTTGGTCATTATTTAAAATTTCCATTGGTTTAGGTTTCATTAAAACTTCATTGTAAATATATCGAACATCGTCCACTAATAATTTTACAAATTGATCTGTACCATCTTTCCCCCTATATACTCGCAACTTATTTAAATTTTCATCGAATGAACATTTAATATAATATGTAAAAGCACATGGAATATGTTCTTGTATATTAGTTGTTGAGGAAGTAGTTGGATTTGGTGAACAAGTTTCAATATCGAACAATAAACACTCAAAATCTGCATAAACAACAAAAGCTACTTCCATTTGACGTTCCAAATTTTTAAACTCCACTATAGAATTTTCAGCTGTTGGCATGACTGTTACAATTCTATTACATTCCTTTTTATGAATATTTAATTGATATTCTGAATGAAAATGTATCAAACAAAAATTACAAATAAAAATTTGATGACCATTTTTTGTAATTTGACGTCCCAATAGCCTTGACATACTCTTAATCCAAACATAATGTTTTTTCTCTTCTTTCTCCAATAATAATAGGTTAATATGCAATTTTTTCTCCAATTTTGTACCATATAACGGACCCACAATTTCTCTATCATTTTCCAATCCAAAGATATTGATGCTGATTTCTGGATTCAATTTTTCAAATTCGCCTACATCATTCAATTGTAATGGAAATTTTAAGTCTCCAAATTCCAGTTTTATTCCATTTTTTAAAATTATTGTACTTGCAGTTATATTTTCAACATTATACGACATTTGTCTATCTGAATGAACATCAACAGGATATAAGGCAGAAATGATGGCCCATTTAAAACAAAAGTCGTCATTGTTTTTAACATTAATACAAGCACGTCTGTTTTGGATATTTTCTGGTAATCGTATGTACTGACTTCCTCCTCTAAGCGGTTCATAATGATTTATGTTGATTTCCAGATGACCTATTCCAAATAACGCCCATCCACTATCCCTTTCTTGAAATTCATCCATTTTAGTTTGAATTTGTTGCAGCATTAATTCATAATTTGTACGTATTTCTTCCTCATTCTGTACCAACACCATCTTTGTATTGAAATTCTTTATTGAATACTCTGTATTTTCATCAACAACTTTCACATAATTCGCAAAGAGTTCCAAATTGAATTTAAATGAATTATGAAAAACATGTTGTTGTACAAGTTCAGGTATAACAAATTCTTTAGAAGATTTTAAAAATTTCTCAACATCCAAACTTGTTAAATCGTCATTTTCAAAGATTAACGTCTTAATTCTTTGATGAAACGTACTTTTGACCACTTTCAATTTAGATGTGTATGTTTCTGCTGCTTTCAATCGATGCCTCAATGTACGTATATGATTCAACCAATATTTATCTTGTACTTCAATCGAACACAAATCGCATTTTATAGTTGGTGTTAACGTTTCATTTGAAACTAATAAAAATTAAAATAATAACAATCCTTTACAATGAAAAAACAAACTTACCTGATGAATGTATTTGTCTTATATGTCGTTTTAATAGCCAATTTTTCAAAAATGAGGTTTCACAAAAACTACACCTGAATTGTTTTGGCATTTTGACAAAGACTGTTCTTCAAAACAAAGCGGGTGAACATTTATATATGTGACTTATTTTAGATATTGACTTCTCTCTCTCTTCAATCAATTGTATTTGTATATATTGACTTCTAAATGTATTATACTAGTCAATATCCATCTACTGTCAAGGTCGTCTGTTTCTTTTTCAATATCTTTTGACATTAATTTGTAACACGATTGAATTTCATCTTGATAGTGTATCAATGACATCCTTGATTGAAAGCTTTTTATAGAATTTTCCTGATTTTCTTCAATTATTTTTACATACAACTCTAAGTTGAATTGCAACGTATGATAAATCAATAAATGTTTACGAAGCTCAGGAATTACAACTGTCTCTAATGATTTTAGGAAATTATATACATTTGAATTACATACATTATTTTCATAAATATGAAACGGACACAGATCACAAGTTGACGTTGATGCTACAGTTTCACTTAAAGCTAAAAAAATTCAAATAACGATAAGGTTTAAATTTTTTATAATGAAAAATCTCACCTATTGAATGTATTCGTTTTATATGTCGTTTTAATAACCAATTTTTAAAAAATGTGGTTTCACAAAAACTACACCTGAATTGTTTCGGCATTTGCGCACTTGTATAGAAAAAGATTATTCTTTAGAAAAACAGATGAACATTTATATAAAAATCCCTTCCATAATTTATAAGTATAAAATAAATGAAGACTTGCTTACACAATACAGAGAAAACCACAATTGATAACTCAAATAGCTGCCTTTTCTTATCAACCACAAAAACATTTCAATAAACCAAGACAACCGCTTATACCACAATTTGCAAATATTTTTTTCTAATTAGTTCTTAAAAACAAAAACAGGAAAAAACAAGAAAATTGTGTAAACAAAAACAGGAAAAAACAAGAAAATTGTTTTTCAAGACAAAAGGACTTTTGAAGGGCACTTGCTTCATATAAAAGAAGCTAAAAGTCTTAACACTTTCATTTACTATAGTAACATTCAAGTGATCAACAACTAAATAAAATGGCTACGATTCCTTGTACACTCGTTATTTTTAGTAAAGATTTGGAAGAATTACCAATAAAATCTTTACATTTGGTAGTCAAACAATTATTTCAGTAAGTATATTTCAATTTTGTTTTCTATTATTATAAATGTTAACGAATATATTGATAGATTTGGGGTAAAAGACATAACCAGTAAGCATGATAGAGTATTTTTATCATTAAGTTACACGCCAAGGTTATTTACCTTACAAAAGAAGTTTGGAAACCTACCCGTAAAATACATGAAGATGAAATTGGAAAATGATGAAGAATTTGAAATACTAGAAAAAGTAATAAAAAAATTCAAATTTAATGTTGAAGATGAAGAAGAAGAAGAAGATGTGAGAAAAATTGAGGGAATTCCTTCAGAATCTACATCATCATAATTAACAACAATTAATGTAGAAAAATAGTATTTTAACATCAAATTATATGTATCTACTTATTTCTTAATAAATAATATAGATATATCTATTAATTATCAAGCTACCACAGACAGAAAAACCACAATAAACATCCTAAAAAAATCCTATATAAACAAATCGTCTTGCCGATAGAAGTTAGTATTAAATATATGTAAATATTGGGTGAATCAAAATGTATCAACCTGAATCATTATTCGATCTTAGTTTACAAACAATAATTAAAAATATTGAAATATCTAAGTTTTCACTTAAATATATGTTTAAAACACTACCTAAAACAATAGTTCATAGTCTATTAGAATCATACAGTTTTTGCAAGTGGAGACAATTAAGGGATGAGATCAGTCAAGTTGAATATGGATATAGAGAATATTTCATAAAGATCCCTGATTACAAATACCTTTGTATTGAAAATTTTGAATTTGGTGATAAATTCAGGAATGAAAACCTATTTAAATATATTTTATGGTTACCAAATTATGAAGAAATATATAGATGGAATAATCTTTGTGTAGAAGTGACGTATTATTACGGTTTTGGTTATAGGATTTGTAATACGTGTTATCATATGTATAATATATGGTGTCCAGGTGAACGGTGTTATGAATTTAAATTCAAAAATTATCATGATCGTATAATTGCATCGCACGTAGATCAATACATCAAAGATGATTATTTATGGTGTATGTTTTGTATAATAACACCATTATTTCGTATTCTAACCTATAAAATATGTTGTCGAGAACTCCATGCAAGATCATGTAAAAGAAAAGATTACAGTACGTCATCAGATGAAGAATATTAAATAAAATTGTTAAATAATAATAAACAATTTTTTTTCATTTACCCTATATTTATATATATTTAATACTCAAATAAATTTTTACAAAAAAATTTCTTTCAATTTGAAATTCCTTTAAGTCCATTTACAGGGTGTTTAGTTGTTAACATAAGCTTTTGTTAACAATATACAGGGTGTTAACATAAATTTATGTTAACAAGTTGTTGTTGTTGTTGTTGTTGACAAGGCTTGTCTGCACAAATTTTGACTTTGTGCGCAGGCGAAGTCAAGACTAGACTTTACTGCGCAAGGGTTGTTATTGTTTCAAAAATTTTGACGTCACACCGCCATTTCAAATTACCCGCGTTTCTGCGCAGGCGCATATTTTTGGGTGTGTCAAGACTCCTGACTACCGCCATTTCAAATTATCCGCTACATTCTTTTCTACGCAGGCGCGTATTTTTGGGTGTAGACTCCTGACGTCACACTAGCGCCATCTTGAAATTTCAAATTATCCGCCATGTTGAGCGCCATCTTGTCTCTAAATGTAGCGCAAGTCGCACAAGAGAGGGTAGGCAACCAGATATACATAAAACGCAACTTGGACTTCCGGTCGTAAATCGGCACATATATACTACTTATATACTATTATTTATCAAGCAAACATTAAAGGACATGACTAACATTCTATCAATATTACGCACTAAACTTACAATCAATAAAAGATGTACATTTTACTTCTTGAGTCCTTTGCGCCTTCGTCCCTTTCAGTTCATTGTTTCTACCTCATTCGCTCCACATCATAAAGTCCAAGCTGTAGGATACGTGTAGAATACATTCCGTGCAACGGACCCACATGTAAAGGGGAGAAATCCCATATTTATAAACATTTTTACGAGCTGGTCTTAAAAATACTTCTGGCAGCTTATTATAATGATAGTGGTCACTTTTCCGTCAATCATTGTCATATGAAGATGGTGATTTATGTCCAACCCGGCGCATTTAGTTGAAATGATATTATCTATCTCTTTTTTTAATGCAGCATTTTCTTGCTTAATGAATCCCGCAGTCTCCCTTCAAAACTCAAACTTGATATGCCTACAGAAAATTGTAGAAGAAGGCTGTTTTCCCATATGGTGAAATGGTTGGAACCAGTTTTAGGGGGACAAGACTCCACATAAAAACTGATGAGTTATCAAAGTCTACATTTTCACTTATTTGTTTGTAGGTGCTTTGAGAAAAAGCCCCATCGCAACCCTATGTGCTTATCAACTTCAATCCCTCAACTGATGAATCCACTTGAACATTAAGAACTTGAAGAGTCTTCTGAACTGTCAAATTCAACGATGATTGAAGCTTCACTTTAGCACCTCTTTCAGATGTTTCCATGTCCTCTGGATAGTATCTCTTTTTTAGCGAATTTTTTTAAAAAAAATTAGCTAATGACGAGATCCTTACTTTTGAATTTCCGAAACATTTTTGCACAGAAGTTCGTTTTGGGACCTCAGGAACCCATATCCACCGTTCGTTAAAATTTTTATATATATATCCACGATAACTGCCGTAAAAATAGTCCAATCTTAATGAAACTTGGTACAAAAATCGGTCTTTGGGATAGCTTGGATGAGTTCGTTGGCCAGACTGGTAGGGCCAACACTTTTGGAATAAGAGCTGAAGAAATGTTAAAAAAAATCATTTTCAATATTACATTTGCTTAGATTTTGATGAAAATTAAAATAACAGTAGAGCCGACCATTCTCTATCACCCAGAAAAAAAATCATCAAAATCGGTTCGTTGGTTCGCAAGAAAAATGCAAAAATCTCTTTTTTGAGTATAAGCAGTAAAATCCAATATCTCAGGTGGCTATGTGGCTGACAATTGATATTAGAAAAAAAATTGAATATCGCGGGGTGGTAACCAATTTTGACAGTTAATATTAGACGCAAACCCTGCTAGAGAATTTCGCTTGAAAAAATCAAGCAGGCCTTGATTAGACGTATTAGACAAACAAAAAACTTCAAACGAATGAAATTTTATTAGTGTTTCTTATTGTTTATGGATTAAAAGTATTTTTCAATAAAAATCATAAATATTAAAATAACATCAAGAAATGAATTTATTAGTTGATTCAATGTTATTAAAATATATTAATTGTCAGTATCATAAGAATGTTTTGCAATTAATATTTCAGTATATAGATACATAGAAAAAAATTCGCTATATAAGGTACTTGCTGCCTTTGGAGATTTTATTAATTTAGCTTTAAGGAGTTTATGATAAGACGGCACGACAGGAGCACCATAATCAGCTAGATCATCTCTTAAACACAAGTACTTCCACTTAGACAGATTCAATGATGTACAGAGGGCTAGAGCATGATCTTGATCAATAGTTTTTTCCTTCTTCTTCCCAAAAAATTCGTTTTGAATAACTGCGATACCATCAGGATTCTTTATTATATGATCAATAACACAAACCAATTCATTCTTTTCGTCGATTTTCAACCTTGCCATTAATGCAAAACTAAGTTCCTCTGGCGAATAGTTTAAAAGTGACTCTGAACGTCTTTTCTTCTATTTGTTGCCGAAGTCGGTAAAAGGCTTTCTAATGTGGGTCTCGGTAGATGTGTCCACAGATGCCATCCTTGTTCTTCCCGGTATTTCAACTGCTGCTATATCGACGTCAACGGGGGAATTTTCTTCAAATATGTTCTCGGTAACTTCATCTGAGGTTCGAAAAACCTCTGATAAATTTACACTCAAACAATGTGACCACTTAATATTTGACTCTAAGCACTCAGCATGTCGGTTGATGAAAGTTTTCTGATTTCTAGAAGCACTGGCCCATTTGCGATGTAGATTATTAACGTTATTTTTCAAAAAGATCTTGACTGCTTCTAAATCTTCTGAACACGTTTCTGCTGAGACCTGAAGTATTATAGCTTCATAGAGTCGAGACCAATTTTTCAAATCTCCTTCAATACGAAGGAACATAAAGATATTCAAGTTTGTCACAAATGCAGCCATAATTCAATTCAAGGAACTTCAACGAAGCACAAATTTTTAGATGTTGAGAAACGAATGCCCGGAAGTTTGCTTACATAGGTATTAATGGCAAATATTCGCTCACAATAGTGACTAGCGCAGCGAACGCATTTCAGTCAACCAACAATCAATGTTATCAATAGAAGGAAGATGGTCTGGGTAAATTCATTTATATTAAAGGGACAGTAAGTGATAACCAGTCAACGGAACAGTACACGACTTCAGTTACCTGAATTTGATTATTTTTTTTTAGTTGAGTTAGCTCTGTTCATTTTGAAATTCAAACAAATATTTTATTAATTTTTAATTAAAAAAAATACTTAAGCTAACTTGTAATCATAACAAATATGTATTTAATACTGAAAAAATTACGATGTGATTGTGTAATACATTTGATTGTATCTTTCTTTTTAGCTCTGAAGAGGCAAACGTTGTTTGCGAAACGTCAGCTGAATATTCAAATAATAAAGCCATAAGTCAAGTTGCAGTTCCTTATTACCCAAAATTTACATCGCTTTTGCATAGAATAAGAAGGACAATATTCCTAACACTCACAGTTATTTTTTTTTAATGATAATGAAATACACAAAATACGCCCTATATTTCTAACTGCGACCGTATTAGTATTTTTCTTGTTAAAAAAGATGTTCGAAATTACTTTCACGTGGAAACGTGTAAAAATGTGGGGAAGAAACAAGTATTTACATAAAAAACTTCAAAGCAATTCAGATCTCAAGGCCGCACGGATACGCACATAATTTGTATGTTGTTAGGTCAAGATAACAAATGGTTGTACATATTGAAAACAATAAAAAAAAAATCTGACTACAGGATTCTAAATATTGTGCTATTTTGTCAAAAAAACTTTTGTATCCTAAATTTCTAATCATTATTTGAAAAAATAGATTTAAAGTTTACAGTGAACCTTATGTAACTAGTAAATAAGGTTCATTGCAATTCTAACTAGGACTTTTAGGAGTGGGAGAGTACGTCACACTACAGCTAAGTGCACATACAGCTACGTTTACTGCGCAGTTTTAGACTTGCGGCTATAAAAGTTGCGTATTCTGTTCACACGTACCCCCAAAGTAGGGTGCAGCGCGCAGGTTTTATACTGCCGCTGCCCCGTAAAAACTGTAAGAGTGATAAAAGGTTGTGATACTGTTCACACACAACAAGCTACTTTTGCATCAACATGCAGTGTTTGCAGCAACATTTTCAGTTTGTTTTGCGCCGCTTTCGTTTCCGTATAGTTGAATACTGTATTAATTATTATTATACAATATAATTATTGTATAATATTAATATTATGTGTTACTATATTGATAATTATAATAATAATAACAATAATAAAAGCTAATAAACCAGATATTATAATCAAAGATAAGAAAAATAACAACTGTCTTATTATAGATGTTGCTATACCATCCGATTATAATATTTTACAGAAAGAAGCTGATAAAAGAATTAAGTACAGAGACCTACAGATTGAGATTCAACGTATGTGGAATATGAAAACCAAAATTATACCCGTGATTATTGGAACAACTGAATTAATTTCGAAAAACCTATCAAAAATTATCGATGAAGAACCTGGTCAACATAACATCAACATCTTACAAAAAACAGTCTTATTGAGAACGTCCCACATTATTAGAAAAAATATTTGTTAAATGAAAATTTGAGGATCATGCCCGAGAAATAAGGCATATTTCTGGCATATATTATATGTATATCTATTATTTTAATGTAAAGAATAAATAAGTAACAATAATAAGAATAATGATGATAATAATATAATATTAATAATAAATTAATCATTATTATTATTATTATTATTATTATTATTATTATTATTAATAATAATAATAACAATAATAATAGTATTTGATTACAGGCAAACTGAAAAATGTCAGCCATTTATCGACTTATTATTTATTTATTACTGATTACTGTATTTATTATTGTTATTATTTTTATTGGAAGACATATATCTAAATGTTTTCTAATAATATTCTAATCTTCTCTCTCGTCTTTTACTAATATTATTACATTTTTTATAAATAAATAAACAATTTTTCCCTAGTAGCATATGAAAAACTGCACCCGCAACCACTGCAAAAGTTTCAACTGATTTGATATTTTTTACTGCGGCCGCAGCTCGTCAGAAATGCCGTTCACACTAGGCTACTTTTGAAACTGCGCGCAACCACAAAATATTGCAAGGACACGTGCAGTAGCCGCCACTTTACAGGTTGCGGACCAATTCACACGAAGCTTCTCTATAGTTGCGCAGTTTTTTATGGTGCAGCGCAGCAAAAGTAGCTGTGTGTGCACTTAGCTTAATGTAGTTTATTTGCAGCTTTGATCGTAAATACACTATTTTAAGAATCGGGACCACTGTGCGTCGCTCACTCACTCTATCAACTACATTGAATGATTGTAGTGCTACAATCGCAACAAATAAACGTATAATTTCATTGAGAAGTCGATGGAGATCGAGCGAGACTAGACAGTGGTTAGATTAAAATACTAACAAAGAGATACCAGGCGCATGCTGTTTCAAGTATTTCCAGCGGTATGAGTTTTCCGACTACCAGACGACGGCACTATCGAATCACATCAAATAAAGTTTCATACAGGAACCATAACTAATTGTAAGTATGTACATCTGTTGCCTAAGAGACGACAATATTTTCTCTGTATCAAATAAAAATAAACTAATGATAAACGTTAATTCACTCAACATTAGAACTGAATGAAACTGCAGCCCAATAAATATTTCGAAGGTAATGTACAAACAAAATGGTGCAATTTGGAAGACATTATATAAAAACAAATAAATTATATCCGAAAATAAAACCACTGCTCTTAAATAAGAAAAGAATTCGTTTTCCTTAAAAACAATACGGAGCTAGAATTATGGCTTTTAATAAACAGATGACAGTATCTCCCGAGCATATTCTTTGCTTACAAATCTCCCATAAGGCTGAAATCTGTCTGTTATCATTCACTCAACGGCAAAGAATTATCTGAAGTAAAAATTTTTCTTTTCTATCAAACATGTCAGACGAGAAACATTTTTGAGGGTAACTGTTTTATTAGTTATAGTTAATAGACATATTTAATCATAAACTCTATTTCTACTACTGACAGACGGTAATAACAACATCATCAACAATAACAATAATATTACAATTGAATTGTACACATGCGAATTGACGTTATTTGTTGTATTTTTGAGATTGTTGATGGTTATTTGTGAATTTGTGTTGTACGTTGTTGCTGAATTTTGCAATTTTATGTCTTACAACGTTTTGTATAGTTGATAATATTTTAATTTCGTTGATTGAATAATTATTAAGCCCTGAGGAAGCCAATATACCGGGCGAAAAGTTGGTGAAATAATAAAGTTCGATCAATAGAAAAGTTTTAGTCGTTTCACCCGTTACAACACTGTCATAAATAACATTCTAATTTAATAATATGTGCACTATAATTAACATTAATAATATGTGAATGACAACTATTAAAGGTAAACATTTTGAAATGTTGATATTACTGTCCTTTCCATTAGGATGCATTCATGAGGCCACCTTGGACACTAATGAAGCTAAAAGTACAACATACACACCTATTATGACCTAAGGAAGGGCGAACTATTAAATAAATTATAAAATCAAAAGCTATAAATTTGAAACTTTGAAAATTATAGAAAACCATTTTGAAGCAACAATTCCTCTAAATAGTTTACAAATTACTTTACGATTTTCAATTGATTTAAAATTAACACTCAATTGGTGTTTCTTTAAAAATTAGGAAAAAAGACTAAAAATCGGGTCTCACAGCACGGTCCATGAAAGGCTAACTACGGTACTATAAACCTAACTGTACTATTTTTTCAAGTGCTTTATTTTTGTTTAAATTACGTTTTATTTAATGAATAAGTCTTTGTTTAAAATGATTAAACATATCACATAAACAAGAAAATCGATAGTTTGTTGGAGTACGTGTCTTATTTGACTTGCGGGCTAATTAATCAAATAAACATATAACTTTAAAGGTTATAAAAATGAAATATTTTCCTATTCATCGGCTGAAAAAATGAAATAATAGAATTTACAGGAAAGAAAGAACTGCCCATTGATTATTTAAGTACAGTAGACCCCCATATAAAGCGGTTCCGTGTTACGGGACAAAAAAAATTGCAACTGGTGCTCATACAGCACGATAAACATTTTTATATTGTTTCTGATTTTATGTTCATAAAAGTAAATATATACAGGGTGTTCAATCTAAATATGGTTGGTTCTATGAAACTCCTATTAGTCTACGAGCGATTCGAAAAATATTTTAGGGATTTGTAAGAGTCCCTAGGAAACATTTTAACAAAATTAGAACCCCGTAACTCATTTCTAAGTTGGTCCAAAACGATCGTTTTGGACATTGTCCCAATTTTCAAAAACGAAGTAAACTTGCAAAACGACTAAAAATTACTCGGAATCCTTCCCAGCACTGATTTTTTTTTCATTTTTCTCCATTGTATTCTAGAGAAAATACAAAATATTTCCACCTGTTCCAGAATAATGTGGAGAAAAAACAAAACAAAAAACAATTTTATAAGAATCCTAAAGTCATTCTAAGTCGATTTGCGTGTTTAGTCCGTTTTTGAAAATAGCTACATCGTCAGAAGCGAGCGTTTTTTGACCAACTTCCAAATGAGCTACGAGGTTCTAATCTAAGGACCCTCCTACAAATCCTTGAAATACTTTTTGAATCGCTCATCGACTAATAGGAATTTCATAAAATCAACCATATTTAGATTGAACATCTAGTACAATAAATAGGCCGGTTAAAACGAATAAAAAGTCCTATTATGGTAGCTCAAAAACTTTAAAATGTAGATTGATGATAATTTTTGTTATTTGTAAATACTGGGTAAATAAATAAAATACTACCATAAGACTCACACACATGTATTTTTTTTCAATTAAATACAATCAGTTTGAAATAAATGCTTTTGAATTGAAGCGAATGAATTCGGAAATATCTGAAAACACAGATCTATTTAGTTAAAAAGCTTAAAATTCTCCAGGTACAGCCATCAAATTGAGTGTTAATTGTTGTACAATATCGGTAATCTAAACACTCTTGTTAATTTTAATAGGAGATTAAATTTCAAAGGGTCAAAACACTCCCCAAAGCCTTAAAGCCATAAAAATAATCTACAGAAAAATACTTTTTAATCAAATATAAAACATTTTTGAGAACAACTTTTTAATTAGTTATAGTTATAATACATATTTAACAATAAGCTCTATATCAAATTACGTTTAAGTAAAGCAAATACTGGCCCATTTCCACAGATTCCCTCAAAATAATCCTTAAGGATGATGATCATATTCTATTTCTATTTGTTAAACATCAACATCATCCCTTGTCCCATTTCATTTGTACAGGGGAAAATGTTCAACGGTTGTGATGAAAATAAGTGAAATAGATAGTTGCGCGGTAAGGTCTGCGACACGACGGCTGTTTTATACTCCTCTCTTTTCAATTTTTAGATGTAATGAAATTGTACAGACTGAGATAGATAGTTCTGTTATACAAACAAAGCTTTTGTCTTACATGTTGATAATCCAAAATTTCTAAAGTATCTGTGAATACGGCCGACTGGCTGCGCTACTGCTTCTGATAGTAATAACAACAATAACAACAATAACATCAATAATATATGAATGATAACTATTGAGGGTAAATATTTTAACATGTCAATATTAGGTACTGTTCTTCTATTTAGGATGCATTCATAAAACCACCTTCGAGACTAATGAAAGCTGAAACTACAGCATACACACCTCTTATGACCTAAGAGCGTGAAAGTTAATTTAAATAATGTGAATTTTTTTTAAACATTTACAGTTAATCCTAGTGAAAAGTTTATAGAACCCTTCTCTGAAAATTTGATTGAAACTTTTCTTTGTACACAAATCAACCATATTAGATAAAGTTTACGATTTTCACAATTCATATCATACCAATCAATCTGTTGTAATCTTTCAGTGATTCTCTCCCACTAAAATAAGTGGAATAATTACACGACCTATTATAATTATTATTATTATTAACTAATTAACTTACTTCAATTTCTATCGATTGACCAGCTAATATTATTGTTGAATGATCCAACTACTAAAATAATTTTGACTGAACTATAAGAACCCTAAAATATAACTTTTTATTAATTAATTCATTCATTATTATTACTGTAATATTGGATGTTTACTGAAACTAAGTGAAGGTAGAGACTTGACGTAACGATCAATCCGCATACGGAAAAACAAACAATGAAATTAGAAATTTCCTCAATTTTCTTACGACCTGATCTATAAATTTTTTGGACAAATTAATTAATAATCGAAAAATTTATTTGATTTATAAATTGACTTACGTTAAAATCTCTTCATTACGTTTAATGCAATAAATGATACGATTTTTAATTTCTCGTTGATAATCCGCATCATCTATTGGTGTTTTAAGTTTAGTGAATCTCCTTTCAGGAAATTTCATCAATACATCTATATGATCACATAACATCATCACTTGATATTTTATATGCTGTGTGTAATAAATCACTTGATAACAATGTGTTTGATATACTAAAATTGCTGCTAGACAATTGAATATTTTATAGAGTTTTGTTAAAAAGATTGAATAATTTGGTATCGAATCAACCAAATATTTCACAATTAGTAACAAGTCATAATCATTTGGATTCAAATAAATGAAAAGAGTAACAATAAAGGTAAATAATGTGTAAATAATAGTGAAACATTCAATGATTCGCATTTCTTTCTTGATTCTTAGTTCTGTTTCTTTCGAGGCACTATCAATGGACCAAATAAACAATTCATTAAATAAATTTTCAGCCAATTTCGGTTTAATTAATGATGTTAAAATAGCTGTAATACCCTGTGAAACATCACAAAATAATTATCATTGATTCCGGATCCGTTTTAATTATAATATAATTTGATTTTGTATCATTATTTTATCATTCTAGAATACTTACATAAAACCAAAGGAAAAACACTGACCCATATTGTAAGAATTCTTCTACATTGAAATGATGCAAAAATAAACATGCTTGAAACATTTCACATGCACCGTGTACTATTAACAACACAATTAATAAGAATTTCACTAATCTAAATTGATAAACTGCCGATGATATGAATTTAGTTATTCTTAAGCCATCAATGGGCATTTCGTTCTTTTGTTCAAATTCTAAATTCATCTTGTCAACTCGACTGTCGAATCGGCAATAATAAAGAAGGAAATATTTGATTCCCATAAGCTTTTATCGTAATAATTTATTAATTAATTATCGATACTTTTCGTAAGGTTAAGTATTTTCTAATACCTCAACGCAAACAGTACACGTAATCCAATACAATTTCCGATTTGGGGAACCAGTCATGTGAATATGGAGGGTAGCAATAAATTCACTTAAACGCTTCAATTAATGTATACAGGGTGATTCAAGAGGATGAGCTATTAAAAGTATAAGAAATTCTAATTGATGGAAGTTGTTGAAATTTGGTATATAGCCGTCACGTCCTCCGAATTTTCTCTAGAAATTATTTTCAATGTTCTAGCTACCCCCTTTATACAGGGTGATTCGTTAGCTTCTGTATAAACTTTGAGGATGGAAAGTAGATCAAATTTTATGAAGAAAATCTTATATAAACATAGATCCAAATTTTACTTCTTTAAAGATAAAATATAAGATATTTCAGAGGACAAAAATTGCACAATTGATCACAGCGGCTCTGTAAATACGTACAAAATTGTTTGGTGGCAAAATTAAGCAAATCCAAGAAGGCTACATAACGTCATATTATCATTAAATATAGAAGATATAACATTGTACAATCCATAAACAAAAGCAAAATCAGTACTAATTCTTCTTCTAATAATAAAAACAATATGAATTTTTAGCATTAAGGGTTTTTTTACTTATTATTTGATTCGGCGTGCGAAATTTGCCAATTTTCAAACATCGACATATTGCTAATTTTTTAAGCTATTGTGAAATTTAAACGTGTGTCACATAGAACATTTCAAGGTGCATGCCCTAAAGCTTTCCATTTAAAAATAGTTATTTATATCACAAGATCAGAAACTAAGCTTTTGCGAGTACGAGCACGTGTTGCAAGACGAAGCATTAGCCGAGGCTTGCAAGTGCAAGTACTCACAAAGGCAGTTTCTGGCCGAGTGATATACAAGAGTTTTTGTGCCGACTTATGTAAATTTTTAAAAATAAAATAAAATTGTTATTCACTCAAAAATTTATGTTAGGGGTTTTTGTATGTTGGTGACATTGACAAGTTGAATTTAAAATCAAGATATCTGACTCCATGATGACAGATTAATGAATTTAATTCATTTGTCTTTTTTCTTATTAATTCTGTCAGTTCTAAATAACTTTCTGATAAATAATCATGTTAGCGCATATTAAAAAAATGCTGAAAACGTTATTGATAAATTACTACCGGAAAAGTCATCACTTCATCACATCGGTATTGGAAAGAATATGAACAGTTTATTAAGTGGTGTGGCGAAAACGATGTAAGCAGCTTTAATGAATATATATGCTCTACTTTTATATCTTAATTTTAGATCGAAACATATAAAGTCTTCGACACTATGGTCAATTATTTCTATGTTGAAGTCAACGCTTAACATTAAACGTAATATAAATATTAATTAGTGTACAAAATTAATTGCATTCTTGAAACGATAAAAGGCTTGTTTTAGGTAGCTTTAATAATAGCTACGTGTGCTGCATGTCGCTGGCATGAATTATCAAGTATGGGACTTGAAGATGTTAAAGACACAGAAGATATAATTGTTGTTATAATTCCTGATACAAAAACTAAAAAAAAAACCGCACTTGTTATATATATATATATATATATATATATATATATATATATATATATATATATATATATATATACAGGGTGAGTTTAAAGTAACGCATAATGACAATAACTTTTTTATTTATGAGAATTTTGGAAAACGTCGAGACAGGTAACTTTTTATTAGCGAATTTTTTTTAAAAAAAATTAGCTTATGACGAGATCCTCACTTTTGAATTTCCGAAAAATTTTTGTACAGAAGTTCGTTTTGGGACCTCAGAAACCCATATCCACCGTTCGTTAAAAATTTTATATATACAGTATGTCCCAGCCGGGAGGAATTGGCGCCCATTACGGCTTTATTTACAAAGATAATCAAATGCGACTTTCGGGAATCTGAATAGGATCATCTAAGGAATAGTTGAAATATAAAATGGCGTACCTGGGCACCCAGTAAATCAAATCAAAATCAACTTTTGTACCTTTTACAGAATATAAATAAAAAATATTGTGGAAGATAGTTCTTGGCATTCCACATTTGTGTAAAAAAAATCGTATCCGAATCTCAATTCGTTTGGCTTAAGAATTAAAAAGAATAGTTCGCTTTACATAGGTTAATAAAAGAAATATTCAAAACATAATAGTGTGTATTGTGAGTTGTGCAGGATATCACACCACGAATAAATTAGGCAAACATTCAATTATCACTGCTCCATGATTAAATTTTTCATTAAACTTTATTTATTGATGAATATCATTTAATTTTGGTTATGCAAATGGTTTTCAAATCAACATTTCTTATTGTTAGGTAAATTCGTTCTAATAGTTCAGTTATATATATATATATATATATATATATATATATATATATATATAAATTTTAACGAACGGTGGATATGGGTTCCTGAGGTCCCAAAACGAACTTCTGTACAAAAATTTTTCGGAAATTCAAAAGTGAGGATCTCGTCATAAGCTAATTAACTTCCCCGACCAGAGGGTAGGGAAGTTATTAGTTTCGGACCAAAATTTCGAATTCGAGATTTCACCAGATCTTTACGTTTTGGGGTCCCCTGAACACGTTTTTGAAGTTTTTAGCATGATGTCCGTGTGTGTGTGTGTGTGTGTGTGTGTGTGTGTGTGTGTGTGCGTCTGTCGTTTCTCCAACGATTACTTAAAAACGGCTTAACCGATTGCGTTCAAATTTGGCCAGCATCAACTATTCCGTGGACTTTCGAGTTGATTAGTTTTTGGTGCCAATCGGAGCACGGGGGTGGACGGGGGAGGGGGTTGATTGAAAAAATGTAAGATAACGTATTAATTTGATATCACCAATCGAAAGGGCATGTGCTTTTATGTCAGAAATAATACCCATCATGTGCGATATTTTTCAATCTGGCGACTTATAATGATTAAATTAATTAGATGGACAGTGATTCTTTACTAATCAAGTATGTACGCAAGACAAAAGAATAAGACATTAATATATCAAATATAAATCAGGATTTACGGCCGTTGTCTAGCAACAAGACTGTTTCGTGAAAGATCGAGTAGGTGTAAATAATTGCGTTGTTTTTTTTTAAATTTCGGTGCTGATTTTGACATCTTTGGTTTTGTTAAAAGCTTTACTGGAATATTTGTTTAATCTTTTGTTGTGAATTTATTGTAATGGATAACATAATGAGTAATAATACTTTTACTATCCATAGAGGCAGTAAGTAAACTAAAGTTTTCTATTTGTTAAGAATAAAATAACAAAATAGTAAAGATGATTATTTCCATAATTGAAAAGAAAAAAAATAAAGTTATTCTGGCGAGAATTGAACCCCGTAGCAAACAGATGTCAGGCGAGAGCGCAACCACTGTGCTTTTCGCAGAAATTTGACAATTTTCTCTTGATCGTAGAAAAATTTGTTTCTAATTAATGATTAACTACTGGGACTGATCAGTCGGGGAAGTTGCTAGGCCGGGTCTTCGATTCGGCCCCTTTTCCAACTCGTTTTTTTTTTAAAAAAAATTCGCTAATAAAAAGCAAACTTATTGTTAATAAATAAAAGAATACTTACAATTAAACAAACCAATTTTAATACGAGTAAAAGATTAAGTGAACGTGTTTGGTATTACAATGACAACCAGCCAAATCTATTAATGTAGCCATAAAAACATACAAAAAACGTATATTTGCCGTTATCTTTTCACATCGTCTTCTGTATTTTTTTTGTTGAAATGTTGTCAATCTTTGAATAGGTTTTTTCTGTATTGTACTTGGACAAAACATACTTTTGTTCAAAACATTCTTTTCATATGTGATATCATAAGAGCAAGGGATTTATTCAGAATAAGTGGAAAGGTTCGCACGAAAACGAGTTGCCTAGCAAAAACCACGAGCACAGCTGGACGCGGGCCGTTTTAAAAATCCGAGAGCGCAGCTCGGAAAAATTTCTTTACACATTAGTTATTCTTTCACAATGCAGTCATTTAGACTGCATTTGGGCAATATAGGTATACACTAAGTTTCAGTCTTTCTAGTATTAATTTTACGCATATTTGATTTGTATGAATATCCGATAATTTATACATACTAGATGTATGAATATCCAATAATTTATACATACTTTTTGTATAAATAGCCAATAATTTGTACATACTGTATGTATAAATATGCACATCCTTTAAAATAAGCTGAAAGACAATTGAAATCTATTTGAACTGATCAAAAGTACATTACTTGTAATACTTGAGTTTCAAGTTTCAATATTTCAAATGCTATGGCTTGAAAAATATGATTTTTTAATCAAACACTGTAAATTTTAAAATTGCACTAAAAGTTGAAATACCTTTTTACATTTTTGGGTAGAGAAAAAAATTCTGCATCGAACTGTATTAGCATTTCCTATACCTATCTTTGATAGTGTTTCAGTTATCCAAAATTTTCAATTTCGTCTAATTTTCTTTGCTGAAAGAAAATGTAAAACATAGAAGGCTTAGCAAAACAACTTTCAGTTCAATTGACACAATTAACATGAAATTAATTAACTAATTTTAGACTGTCTCAAAAAAGAGAAATGGAAGAAATTGATAATTAAATTATTATTTATTGCATTTGCTTTTTGTGTATGTAGAATGTCCTAAAGATGTAAACGAGTTGGAAAAGGGGCCGAATCGAAGACCCGGCCTAGCAACTTCCCCGACTGATCAGTCCCAGTAGTTAATCATTAATTAGAAAAAAATTTTTCTACGATCAAGAGAAAATTGTCAAATTTCTGCGAAAAGCACAGTGGTTGCGCTCTAGCCTGACATCTGTTTGCTACGGGGTTCAATTCTCGCCAGAATAACTTTATTTTTTTTTCTTTTCAATTATGGAAATAATCATCTTTACTATTTTGTTATTTTATTCTTAAAAATCAAAAATTAATTGTTATTTAATTGAAAAATAATAAATAAAATGTCTTTTCATATAAATATTAGGGTATACACGGTAAATTATTTTTAATTGAATTGAATATTCGAATTGTAATCTTATAAATTATAAAGAATCGTTGTTTCTCATGTTTCTACCTTTCTACGACAATTATCATTCTGATACTTGCATTTAATCTTCAAAGAATTTCGGAAATTCATAAATAATTGTTTCAATTATTATATTAAATTGTTTATATATTTTTTAACTTCCCCGACCAGAGGGTAGGGAAGTTATTAGTTTCGGACCAAAATTTCGAATTCGAGATTTCACCAGATCTTTACGTTTTGGGGTCCCCTGAACACGTTTTTGAAGTTTTTAGCATGATGTCCGTGTGTGTGTGTGTGTGTGTGTGTGTGTGTGTGTGTGTGTGTGTGTGTGTGTGTGTGTGTGTGTGCGTCTGTCGTTTCTCCAACGATTACTCAAAAACGGCTTAACCGATTGCGTTCAAATTTGGCCAGCATCAACTATTCCGTGGACTTTCGAGTTGATTAGTTTTTGGTGCCAATCGGACCACGGGGGTGGACGGGGAAGGGGGTTGATTGAAAAAATGTAAGATAACGTATTAATTTGATATCACCAATCGAAAGGGCATGTGCTTTTATGTCAGAAATAATACCCATCATGTGCGATATTTTTCAATCTGGCGACTTATAATGATTAAATTAATTAGATGGACAGTGATTCTTTACTAATCAAGTATGTACGCAAGACAAAAGAATAAGACATTAATATATCAAATATAAATCAGGATTTACGGCCGTTGTCTAGCAACAAGACTGTTTCGTGAAAGATCGAGTAGGTGTAAATAATTGCGTTGTTTTTTTTTAAATTTCGGTGCTGATTTTGACATCTTTGGTTTTGTAAAAAGCTTTACTGGAATATTTGCTTAATCTTTTGTTGTGAATTTATTGTAATGGATAACATAATGAGTATCTAATAATACTTTTACTATCCATAGAGGCAGTAAGTAAACTAGAGTTTTCTATTTGTTAAGAATAAAATAACAAAATAGTAAAGATGATTATTTCCATAATTGAAAAGAAAAAAAATAAAGTTATTCTGGCGAGAATTGAACCCCGTAGCAAACAGATGTCAGGCGAGAGCGCAACCACTGTGCTTTTCGCAGAAATTTGACAATTTTCTCTTGATCGTAGAAAATTTTTTTTCTAATTAATGATTAACTACTGGGACTGATCAGTCGGGGAAGTTGCTAGGCCGGGTCTTCGATTCGGCCCCTTTTCCAACTCGTTTCAATAATAAACAAGGGTTATATTTTCGGATTGTTATATTTCTACAGTATTACTATTGACATCGAGAATAAATTTATTATTCGGATTTTCTATTTATTGAAATCAAAAATTTTCAAAAACAATACTGTTGAATAATTTACCGTTCATAATATTTACATGAAGACATTCTATTTATTATTTTTCCATTAAATAATTAATTTTTGATTTTTTCAAGAATAAAATAATATAAAATAGTTAAAATGATTATTTCCATAATTGAAAAGAAAAGAAAAAGTTCATCTAGCGAGGATTGAACCCCGTAACAAACGGATGTGAGGCGAGAGCGCAACCACCACACTATCCAATGTTTTTATTTAATTTTTAAAAGACTAAAACTAAAGGAAGACGGAAAACTAAATGCTTTTTTCTCAAAATTGGTTGGCTAGTGCGTTCTAGTTTTTTTTTAATATATTGTTACCCTTAAGGTATACTACCATCATACAAAAGCTTACCCCGAACTTCATTTCCGAGGTCGTGACCTGTAAATAAAGATTGAAAAACTATCTAGTGCTGAAAAATCTAGGAGGCCGTGATTTAACGCATAGAATGCGTGAAATTTCAATTTTGTTAATTCGTTGCTAAGCAACGACCGTAAATATTATTTTCTCAAGTTTTCCTCAAAAATGGAGATCGAAGATATGGTAGACATGGTTCAAGGTACGTTAATTTTAAATTAAACTGAATATGATAATATATAAGTGTTTTATTTTAGAACTTCGAGAAGAAATTTCTGTAATCAAAGAAATAATTGAAAATAATAATATTAATAACAATAATAATCATAATAATAATAATAGCAATGATAATAAGAACAATGAAGAAGAAGAAGAAACGACGCAAGTCGATGAAAATATTAAAAAAAAATGTAAGCAACCATTTTTTTATTGATAAAAGATTTATATCATGATTTTATTCTTTTAGGGTGGCCAACACCACGAGGAAGCCGGGGCCGCGGCCGGCCTGCTTCATTTAGAGGCCGTGGCAGTAGCAATGGTCGTAGCGGTGGCAGTAGCAATGGCCGTGGCGGTGGCAGTAGCAATGGCCGTGGCGGTGGCAGTGGCCGTGGCCGTGGCGGTGGTCGTGGCTTCATAAACAAAAAATGGAGGGGTAAAAATAGCAATACAAACAGAAGCATAATAATTTATAAAATTTTTAATAAATAAATGATTTTCAATTTTTTTTCAATAAAATTCATTTTTCAATTTATTTATCCTGTTTCTTTTTTTAAAGTAACACCTACTTAAAGGTAATATCTAGTCACCGACAATTCGGAGGCCAAATTTTTCGAATTTAAATAGTCGCGCCGCGCCGATGAATGCAACGTAGCCGGATCATTTAGTTATAATATTTGAAAATAAAGAAACTAAATTAAATCTTGTTATGTAAGAAAACAAATCTGTAATAAAAGAGAGAAGGTTATGTTTGTAGGTAATATTTGATAATAATTGTTTATATGCTTACGTATTCTAGAATTTTTCGTCGAAATTTAAAATCAATTGTTTAGCATCAAATTTGAAAAATCATTAATTAACAAAAAATATAAATCTGGAACAATATAAAATTAAAATGTAATTAGATTAAATGAAGAAGCTATATCTTTTGTTGGTGCTTACTCTGGATATGTAAAATGAAATGAAATTCTAATTATATAGAAATTTTCGTTAAATGTTGTTACATTTTACTTTCATTTTTGTGAATATAATTTTTGTAAAGATCATAATTTTTATTTTAATGAACATCATCAATAAAGAATCGAATATAAAACTTTAGAAAAACAAAACAGTTCTAGAATTTTTAACTTGAAAGAATTTTATATTGGGGTATTTTATGTCAGTACGCATGTTATTGTTTGCATACCGGGTGTAATTGAAAAGATTCATATACAGAGTGTATGAAAATTTATGATTCTATCATAACAAGTTTAAATTTAAAAATAACTGATATAAATATTTATATTTATTATATTAATTTTTATTTGAATAAGCAGCCGATTTGTCCGGCCTAGGCTTTTTCTTATATTTTTATTTTTTTTAGCAGCCGGTTTGTTCGGCATAGGCTGTTTTCGTACATTTTAATTTTTTTAGCAGCCGGTTTGGTCGGCGTAGGCTGTTTCTTATATTTTTATTTTTTTTTAGCAGCCGGTTTATTCGGCATAGGCTGTTTTCTTATATTTTAATATTTTTAGCAGCCGGTTTGGTCGGCATAGGCTTTTTTAGACTTTAATTATTATATTATTGTATTTTGTTTAGCAGGCTTTAATTTCGTTCTTCTTCAGGAAACGCTTCAATTCTCTTTGTTTGCAGCATCTGTACTAGATGTTGTCTCATTTTTCTTATTTCGTATTTTTTCCCTACTGGATCTTGTCCTAAATACAAAGTTGTTGCAAATGCTATGGCAAACACACCACAATCGTATCCATTGTCTTGTTGTTGAACCTTTTCACATTTGTAATTATTATTATTAGGAAATAAATGCTTTAAAAACGTTCCGGCTGTACTATTTGCAGTGAAGAGATTAGCACTGTCGTAAATGTGAATTTCCGCAGTTTCCTTTTTATAATATGTACAGATCCAGTGTCCAATGTCACTATTTAAATCTATAAACATGATCTGAATGTGGTTTCGATCTAACGAAACCGGTTCAATTGCGTTTGTAATTTGATGAAGTAAACAAAATTTAGGCTGAAACTCGTTGTTTGAAATCACCTTCAATAATTCGTGGAATATTTCGATATGTTCGTCATCCAAATAACATTTCTTATTTAGAATTTGGTTGATGTGATTAACGCGACGATTTACAACATTTGCATTAGTTTCCTTCTCTAAATCTACAGATTCAAGTATTACATCTTCATTATTTTTCTCTTCAATATCTACAGATTGCACTAGGTTGACAACGTTATCTAATTCATTTGCTTTTTTATGTTTTTCGGAAAATACGTTCTTTGCTCTATCCACATAACTCGTCTTAACTATCTCTTTCATATCGATGTTGTTATGCGTTATGTCTTTGTGTACGTATTCCTCGTATGTGTATATTTTCGAAAATATGGGCTTATGGTAAGTGAAATAAGTCTCATATACACCGGATCGCACATACTCTATATTAGAAAATATGACATCAATTTGTGTTTCTAAGTATGTTGTGACCGTTTCAGAAGGTAGCTGTGATGTTAAATTGTAGCGAGAGATCATAATTTTCTTCAAAAAACTTTCATTGTTGTCATCCTTAAAAATGTTAAAATTGAAATCACCCATTACCAACAAATTCTTCGAAATATCAACTGTTAATATGTTTTCTAAACTTTTAGAAAATTCAAAGTTACTTATTCTAGGTGATTTGTACCCTGTAACCAAATGGTATTGACCGTTAATTAAAAAGCTTAAAAACTCTACGCTTCCTGTGTCATAAACGTGCAATAGATGTCTCATATTTGTGATTTGCATACAAGATGTTTTTCTTGAGAAACATACAAGACCACGTGACTTGTTATTTGTTATGTCTGACCGAAACAGAACAACAAACGTTTCAAGTTCGACCACATCGCTCATTTTTGTCAATGTTTCTGCGAAAATGATTATGTCACCTTTTCTATACCATTCATCTGATTGTATCAGATCAATTTTCGATTGAAGTGTAGCCACATTCTGATAGATGATCTTAATGCAATTATTTTCATTCAAATTGTCAAAACACAATTTCAGTTTCTTCTCAGTTTTCAATCTGGCTAGTTCTTTAGAAACAGCACTTTCGTCTTTAGATTGTTTAGGTGGTTTGAATGTGCCCAAAATAAACAACCCCGACAATTTTGTAACTCTACTCAATGCCACGTATAGCAACGCTTGAGTAAGTCTTGTGACTGTCCTAAAATCAAAACATACGTTTTCATATGTTTGTCCTTGACTTTTATGAATGGTCTGCGCTTCGGCAGGAATAATTGGAAACTGTTTCCGAATTGTTGGATGTTGCAGTTTATTTGTTATTGCCAATGTTATCGACAATTTATCAATTGGTGTCCACGTTCTGTCGACATTTTGAGCACTCATAAAATCTTTATACAGCAACCTTGCTTTATTACCAATTCTCTTAGAATTAAAATCAAACCACAAACGATGTGGCTCTTTTGTGTTTGGTTTGAATGTTATCATTTTCAATGTTCCGCAAGCCCCGTTGACAATACCATCTTCTACATCAACGTTAACCGTTGCCATATACTTAATACCTACTTTCAATAGCAGTTTATATGGTAAACCACTAGTATCACTAACTTTTTTGTGCTTCAATGACTCCAAAGCTTTCCTTTTTGATCCTGCTTTCAATTCACCTAAAATAATGTCTTCTGCAACAGAAACAATGAGTTCTTCTTGAACACTATCAATTTTTTTTTTATTATACTTATCAACATTCTTGTTGTCAAAGTATAAGCGAATCGTATCGTTTGGAACACAGTTCTCATCGACTTCTCTAGAGCGGAAGACAATTATATTTTCATTGCTCAATTTACCTATAGCGAGATTATTTAAAGCTTCGATAAATTCTACTTCGTCTTTTTGTCGCATTATTTTTGTTAATTCATAGTATCTAAACTCTTCCCACAATGGATTTGTATCAAAAAATACAGACATTTCGTTTTTCTTAGATACTTTATAAACTGGTGAATCTAAAACAGGTGGTAGTTGATTTAAATCTCCTACAACAATCACCGAAATACCACCAAACGATTCGTTAACTCCAAATATTTGCCTCAATCTTGTATCAACTCTACTGAAAAGAGTACTACCAACCATTGAAATTTCATCAGTGATCAATAGTTTCAAATGAAACAGTTTTTCTCTGATTTTGTTTGCCATGTCGGCAGATAATTCTGGCATATTTCCTCCAAACTGAGCAATAGGTAAAGCGAACGCCGTATGCAAAGTTACTCCTTGAATCAGAAATGCGGCTTTTCCCGATGGAGCACACAGTAGAACATATTTGTGGCCTTTTTCATTACCAGGTAAATTATCAAAATAATGCGTAATTAGCTGGTAAATGGTGTTGATGACCACACTTTTTCCAACACCAGCCGATCCACTCAAAAAAAGTCTTAATGGTGTTTTGCCAGTTTTAAAACAATTTAAAACATGAATCACAAACTGTTTTTGTTCAGGATTTAGTTTTCTCATTAAAGCAAACATTTCACTTTCTGATATTCTTTGTGGAGATGTGAATCTGTTGGCATTGGTTTTGTCGTTATTTCCCACATTTTCAATTCCACCCTGTTGCAAAATGTCAATTTGGACATCTACAGACATTTTGTTTTCAACGCAACTATTTTCATCATTTTCATTAAAGTTTTCCACATCTTTCAAACACTGTTCTAGTGCTTCATCTTCAATCACAGAACACTTTTCTCTGTTTATCTCAATAATGTTTCGATTATCTGCATATTTTTTCAATACATCAACATTTTCTAAATCTCTTTCCTCATTACGCCATGGCAAAAACAACATTATTTGTTCTCTGCAATAATTTATACTATCTTGATCATATTTGTATCTACGATATCTAATAATTGCAGCTTTTTTTCTCATCTTATTTGTATTTTCCACAGTAACTTCACTATCACTATCATCATCCTCCCTTTCGTGAACGTCGATATTTTTCTTAATCTTATAATATGCAACAAAATCTGCTAAACAAACATTTTCGAAATAACTTGTTCTTGAACTGTACTTTGACAAAATATTTTCAACAAATATATCTGTTGAATCCTCTGGCAACATTGCTAATTGTTGTTTGGATTTGAGCATTTGCACTCGTTCAGATCTCGGGCTCGTGTTGATGTAATAACACGTTCTACTACTTTTGGATAAAGGAAGTGATAAACAGTGGTATGCCGCCTCCTGGGCGGACATTAAATTACTATTCAAGAAAACATTCGTAATTTTTCTAAATTTATCCTTGATACTCATGTTACCATTAGTAACATCTTCTGCTGCCATTCGTAACAGCCTAGATAAACCTTTTTCTGTTTTACTAACATAATTTACCATATATGACGCTACGCCGTATGCATCCAACACAAACTGCAAGTCAATATTTGACTCAAACAAATGCAGAATGTCTTTATTGTAACAGTTCACACCAACCTCTAAGCTAGTTCTTTTTAGAAAAGCATGAGGACGTTGAAGATTTATTCTTAATGCTTTTTTGTAAGTATTCTCGTCAATTTCCAACAATTGCAAAATTTCTTCAAAACTAATTAATTTTGGATTTTTATACAATTCTTCCATCAATTTATTAATTTTCTCCAGAACAGTTTTTAGCTCTTTTGTTTGATATTCTTTTGGTAGAGGTTGTAAAATTGTTGTTTTCTTCATGACGGGCATTGGAAAATTAAATCTGCATTTTCTTTCAACTATACTTCTTTTATAACACGTATGTGTATGTTTATGATACTGTAGTTTTACATATGGATCATCTTCATTTAGACGACAACTTATGAATTTGTCTATAAAATTCTCACATTCCTGAATACTATTTGAATCTTCAGCATCATAAACTGGACAATTGTCAAGCCACAAAAAAATATGTTCGTGTGGCGATCCTCTCTGTTGAAATTCTACTCGCTCATAACTGTCCAAAACTTTATGTTCACCAAAAATGCTATTTTCCTGCTTCAAAAATACCATAAATTTGTTAACTTTATAATCAAAATACCTAGCGCATGTAACGGGGTCATTTCTCACCAAATCAGTCTTTTTGTTATCGTCTAACAAAAATGCTTCTTCTAAACTTATCTTTCTATCATCCCTCAAATAAACTAATGTCTGAAGAAGCTCGGGCCACCAACTTTCAGCAGCTGTAAGCGTTAAGAAAAACGTTGGTTTACCTAGTTGTCTAATAGTTGCCATTAATTCTCTTTTGCGCATTTCCCAATAAGCAGGCGAAGAACGAATTTGTTTGAGAATCTTGTATCCATCGTCAAATTTCACAATTTCATCGATCACACTTTCACGCATTACCTGTCCAACAGAAATATCTTTTGTACGTTTGGTTTTTCTTAAACAAACGTTGATATTTTCCAAACACTGTAACTCAAATTTTTTCTTCGCCATGAAGAAAAGACGAGTTGGTATACAAGATCTACGATCTCTTCTTCGTACTTCTGACTTTACTCTGTCACTGTAACTAATAGAGTTTTCAATATTAGACTTTTGGCCGGCAAATATTTTCGGAAAACATAGCTCCTCCAAATCAGGAACGAGAAGCCAAGGGCTTGGTTTTTTATGCTGCCCAGGAGCAATAATCTTTACAGAATTCACTACTTCTAAATTTCTATCCATTAATAGAACTTCATCATCTATTTCACACAGAGATCTTTTATTTTCATTTTCATTTTTTATAATAAATTCCTCAAGCTGTGTTAATTCTTTTAAATCCATATAACTTTGGCTTCCAAATGATTTAATACACTGGAGATTGTCTTCCGCCTTTGTATCGTTAACGTCTTCAACATCTCGTTTATCAATAACAAAATCCAAATTATCAACGTCTTTGTCCGTATTATATCTGAACTTCTCCAAAAATTGTTTATCTATTTCAATATTGTAAGCTCTGTATAATGGTGTTGCTATCAAATACTGTAAAGCTTCGAACACCTTCCTTTGACATATTGTCTCAAACATGTAGTCCGATTTATGCAAAACATGTCGCTTCAGTTTCACTTGAATTGTAGCCATGTTATCGAAAGTTCTAGGCAAAATCTGAAAAGAAATAAATATTTGTAGAAATCCATATTATGAAAACAATCTCAAATAAAACGGAATAATCTCTTATATTTTAATTTTATAGTACAACTATAGGTACTAAATGAAAGTACACATTCTATAAAATTTCTAAATACGATTAAGAATGAAACGTTTAAACCCAACAATATAACTAATTTAATATTGCAATATTCTAAATTAGAATAAAGAAAAAGTAAATGCTTTTCAGACTGCAGCTTTTCAGGCTGCAGACATTACCGCCTCCCACTATTTAGAAAAGTAGGCTGTGCGTCTCAGTCTACGTTGACTATTATACGTTAAAATCATATTTTTATTAGTAATAAGGACAATACAATCAACCACTCGTAGCTTCAACGTAGCCTCACAACGATACAAAAAGAAACTCAAGCTGTTAATTGTACAATTGTAGTATAATTTCTGCAAAATAATTTTTTAATTTTTATTAACATCAATTTTGGATCTGATGATGGGAGTTTTCCTAACGAGAAACTAAATAAAAAAATATATGCATCCGCTATTTTTTCAAGCTCTACCTGCATACTGAATTTCATTAAAATCGGAGAGGGCCAGTTGTATCCCTTCCCTTGTTAGACGCACAGCTTACTTTTCCAATTAGTGTAAGGCGGCGATAACCATAAACAATAGCTTGACTATGGCGATAACATCACTCTCTGTAGCGAATGGATCGCTTCATTTCAGTTATAATACAAGAAATTTTCATAAAATTTATTGTGCGTAACAATATAACCTGCAGATATATGAACTGAATTATTTACTAACCTGGAGCATGTCATCGATGTCCACGGCGATGTTAACCACACTTCCTAACATGCTTAGTTGCGGGTTGATAGAATAGGGTTTTAGTGGACGAATCTGCATAAAATTAATATATGGCGCAACCATTCTTTCTTCCAAAGAACTTAACTGCTTCAAGCAATCAGGTACAACTGGAAACTTTAATCCATTGCTGGTGGCTAGCTTTGGAATTTTACCTTTACTAATATATTTATAACATGTATTACATACGTAACTAGATTCAATATTGTGTACAAGTGTATACAGAGTTGAGAAAATTACTAGACACATAGCAGGATCTATCTGTCTCCCTCCCACGATCATTCCGTTCCATATGTTAGAAAAAGGTCGAGCGAATTAAGGCGTGATTAAGGAGGAGCGGTGGTGGACCTAAGTCTGCTTGTTGATACCACCACTATACTATCTTCGAGCTCATTTGACTCTATTGAATAGACAAAGAACGGTATTTACTATCTTTTTCTTAATTCTTTCAAGTGGGAAAAAGATAGATAGTGGAAACATACGGACGTCTGTACGTCAGACAAAGATTGAATTAATCTGCATACGGTGTTTTCCTTTGTAATTGTTGAAATAACAGTTACATTACCAGTCGGGCTGATAGCCGTGTTGGTTTTAGATTTGCTTTCTTGATCAGTTTGCTTTCTACAGTAAAGATGGCAGGTTCAATTCTTGGATGAACAAAAAAAAATTTTTCCCCAATGCGACTATTGTGCCAATCATTTTATTGAATAATATTAAATTGAATGATATTAAAAAACAAATGAATTGTAATAAATAGATATTTATTAATATTTAACCAATTTATGATTATAAATAAGAATACAAAAATAATACGATTTTTTTCCCGTAGACCTCGCAAATACCTATTTATGAATGTTTAGTCTGCGCAGTTTTTTTTTCCTTAGGATATAATACAAAGCTACTTATGTTTGTTTTGTCTAAATGATTATCAGTCTAGCACTTATTGGCATCTTACTTTCAACATTAAGTGAGTCAATGATAAAGCTTTAGGTCTCTATTTAATGCTTTAAATCTTTAACGTTTATCACCACATTAAAGAAACATTCAATTAAAAAAAAATGATAATCAATTTATGGAATGTGGTTATACTAATTCACCCTGTAGTAAAATAATAAACAAAGAAGTATTGGTCTAGACTGGAAATAGTGAATGCTGACTTATAAGTCAAATTATTTAACGATATAACTCAACAAAGAAATTTGCCTACGGTTATTACCGACAATAGCGAAAGGATAATTTACAACTACCAGATGCAGAAAAAGACCTTTTTCTTTCTCTACATCTGGTAGTTGTAAATTATCCTTTCGCTATTGTCGGTAATAACGGTAGGCAAATTTCTTTGTTAAGTTGTATCGTAAAATAATTTGACTTATAAGTCAGCATTCATTATTTCCAGTCTAGACCAATACTACAGAACGATACGAGAAGGGAAACCATCACGAAAAAACGAAGTCCATGAGAAAAACCCTGAAACACACACACACACACACACACACACACACACACACACACACACACACACACACACACACACACACACACACACACACACACACACACACACACACACACACACACACACACACACACACACACACACACACACACACACACACACACACACACACACACACACACACACACACACACACACACACACACACACACACACACACACACACACACACACACACACACACACACACACACACACACACACACACACACACACACACACACACACACACACACACACACACACACACACACACACACACACACACACACACACACACACACACACACACACACACACACACACACACACACACACACACACACACACACACACACACACACACACACACACACACACACACACACACACACACACACACACACACACACACACACACACACACACACACACACACACACACACACACACACACACACACACACACACACACACACACACACACACACACACACACACACACACACACACACACACACACACACACACACACACACACACACACACACACACACACACACACACACACACACACACACACACACACACACACACACACACACACACACACACACACACACACACACACACACACACACACACACACACACACACACACACACACACACACACACACACACACACACACACACACACACACACACACACACACACACACACACACCACACACACACACACACACACACACACACACACACACACACAACACACACACACACACACACACACACACACACACACACACACACACACACACACACACACACACACACACACACACACACACACACACACACACACACACACACACACACACACAACACACACACACACACACACACACACACACACACACACACACACACACACACACACACACACACACACACACACACACACACACACACACACACACACACACACACACACACACACACACACACACACACACACACACACACACACACACACACACACACACAACACACACACACACACACACACACACACACACCACACACACACACACACACACACACACACACACACACACACACACACACACACACACACACACACACACACACACACACACACACACACACACACACACACACACACACACACACACACACACACACACACACACCACACGGACATCATGCTAAAAACTTCAAAAACGTGTTCAGGGGACCCCAAAAGGTAAAGATCTGGTGAAATCTCGAATTCGAAATTTTGGTCCGAAACTAATAACTTCCCTACCCTCTGGTCGGGGAAGTTAAAAAACAGGTAAAATATTCAATATTAACGTCATTTGTGATATTTTGTCATTTTGCTAAGCCTTCTATGCATTTCATTGCAGTTCAATTAGTTCAGCATAGTCGACTAGACGTATTACATTTTTTTTTTAAAGGGAGGTGATTGAACGAAATCGAAAATTATGAATAACTGTAAAATTATCAAAGATAGTTATAGGGTATGTTAATACAGTTCAATGTAGAATTTTTTTCTCTATCCAACCATATAAAGAAAAATATGATGTTCCATTTAAAATAAGCAAAATATTATAGTTTAAAAATTGCTGGAAAATTTTTTTATTTCAACTAAAATCTGAAAGATTATTCAGTTCTCTTTAAGTTGATAAAAAGTACATTATTTGTTCTACCTAACTTCCAAAAATCATCATTTCAAATGCTATAGCTACATAGGCTGCGTTCGCTTTGGACGCTTACGCGCTTAAAGCACTGTGTACACGGTTCGGTCTGGCACTCACAACGCTTGTTTCCAATGAGGTAGTGGGTCAACCTGTGATACAAATGATAAGAACTCGTTATAATAAAAAAAAATCTCCAAAGGCAGCAAGTACCTTATATAGCGAATTTTTTTATGTATCTACATACTAAAATATTAATTGCAAAACATTCTTATGATACTGACAATTAATATATTTTAATAACATTGAATCAACTAATAAATTCATTTCCCGATGTTATTTTAATATTTATGATTTTTATTGAAAAATACTTTTAATCCACAAACAATAAGAAACGCTAAAAAAAAATAATGATGTTTGTTGTTTGTCTAATACGTCTAATCAAGGCCTGCTTGATTTTTTCAAGCGAAATTCTCTAGCAGGCCTTGCGTCTAATATTAACTGTCAAAATTAGTTGCCACCCGCGATATTCAATTTTTTTTCTAATATCAATAGTCAGAACATATAGCCACCTGAGATAATCGATTTTACTGCTTATACTCAAAAAAGAGATTTTTGCATTTTTCTTGCGAACCAACGAACCGATTTTGATGATTTTTTTCTGGGTCATAGAGAATGGTCGGCTCTACTGTTATTTTAATTTTCATCAAAATCTAAGCCAAATGTAATATTGAAAATGATTTTTTTTAACATTTCTTCAGCTCTTATTCCAAAAGTGTTGGCCCTACCAGTCTGGCCAACGAACTCATCCAAGCTATCCCAAAGACCGATTTTTGTAGCAAGTTTCATTCAGATTGGACTATTTTTACTTCAGTTATCGTGGGTATACATATATAAATATATATATAAATATATAAATATATATATATATATATATATATATATATATATATATATATAAATTTTAACGAACGGTGGATATGGGTTCCTTAGGTCCCAAAACGAACTTCTGTGCAAAAATTTTTCGGAAATTCAAAAGTGAGGATCTCGTCATTTTAAAAAAAATTCGCTAAAAACATAGAAGCATTACAGTCGGAAGATAATAGTGTTTATATCGCTGATTTAGTGGAAGCTTTAAAAGATTTTGATTTAAATAAAACGAAAGTGAACGACTGGTTGACTGGAAATGCTGAAGAAGGTAATTATTCCATGACTGATGATGAAATATGACAAGAAGTAATGATAGACAGTGATTTGGTTGATGATCTACCGCCTTTCCACACGTCTTGTAAATCTGATGTTGGCACAATATCTTCCACAATTGTCACTACAAAACCTGCCTTAGAAAGTTTTACTAATTGCTTGACTTGGGCAGAAGTTAATTGAGTAGAAGCTGAAGACATCATGATTTTACGAGAGCTACGTGAGAGGGTATTTACGACTGAAATAAAGAAATGACAAATATCTATTTGTTAAACAATAACTTTACAATACATATGTAATATTTAGTTTTGTTTGTTTTCAAAGACTTGAAATCTTTAACAATTCTTTTCTTACATTCCAATGATGTATTTTTTCAACAATAGTGTTGAAAAATATGTCTTTGGGGTAATAGGAAACTTTAGCCTAGACTTGTTGGAAGGACATCCGACCTCGCTAATGCGGCACCTCCAGTAATCCACTGCAAATTCGCTTGTTTTTGTGGCGGGTTATCGAGGTTTTACTGTACTTTGTTAATTGTTAATTGTGTGCATACTGCTGACATGGGACCACCATAGTAATAGTATTCGACGTGACTTTGTGCGACAAATAATCTCTTTCGGTAGGTAAGTAATATTTAACTAGTAGTTTCTTCTAGTTTAGTTTTTTGACAAAAACTAAATCGAGCATAGATAGAGAACAATCTACAGATGTACCATCGCATATTGATATTGCAGATCCTGTTGCCATGACGGTTTGTGTTGGAAAAGATTCCAACACAAACCGAGATCTTCCTCAAATGCAAGATCCAGGTCTCTGGCCCGCAAGGTTCAACTCAGGATACAGATATTATTTACTGGAGAAAGGTCCAGTTCAAACAACTTTACACACTTATCCAGAAGATGAATCAAATAGAAGTTTTTCTAATGTTTATTACGAAACAAAAATGAATAATAGTGGGATCATGGATCGAGAGGGTCTTATTTACCTAAAAAGTACAAATGCAATTGTTTGTTTTCCATGCAAGGATTTTACTTTGGAAGCTACAGGTCAGCTTGAAAATGAAGGATTAAATGTCTGTCAACAAGCTAGTTACTGGTGAAAAAAGCATGAAACCTACAACAGTCATTTTAAAGCAATCGGCCTTTGGCATGAGGCAAGGACAAGAATTTTGAAAAAATCCTCCGTAAGTAAGCAAAGTCCGGAAATGTATTTAGCGGAAAAACAAAAATGGCGATGTTTTCTAGATAGAGTCATATCTGTAATAGAATACTTGGCAACACATAATTTGGCACTAAGGGGTTCGTCTGACCAATTATTTTCGGAAAACAATGGCATGTTTTTAGACCTTGTTGAACTTTTGGCAAAGTACGATCGTAAGGAACAAATAGATACAGCAGTAATTAGCTAACATAGAAAACACCGTTATTAAAGTAAATCTATACAGATCCATGAAAGTAAAAAGACAATTTGAATATGAAAAAATGGATGAAGGCATATTTGATGAAGAAGATAAATATCCTATAGATTATTTTATTGTAATAGTGAATCGTGCAATTGAATCCTGTAAGCAAAGATTTGAATTATTTGAAGCTCAACAGTCATCATTTGAATTTTTATGTAATTTTTAAAACCTTTGTGCGATTTCGAACGAATATTTATTTGAAAATAGTATGGACCTTTACACGACACAATATTGAACGAGTTGTGATGTAAATGGTGTTGAGCACTATGAAGAACTAAAATCATCAATTATAATAGTTAAAGATAAATACAATTCTTTGTTGAATATTCTAGAGTATCTAGTTAGAAATTAACTTTATTTTGTCAATCCCAATACATTCATTGCTATAAAAATTTTACTCACCATTACAGTAACTGCAGCTTCCGCAGAGCGTAGTTTTCTAGATTAAAACTACTTAAAAATTACCTTCGCTCGACTATATCGCAACAGAGACTAGTTGGGCTACCGTTAATTTTAATTGAAAAAAGCATTTGTGATGGGATAGATTTTTTCCAATTTAACATTACCCCTCTTTCTCCAATCTTATCAGAAATGTTACTGAACACTTTAGAATCAAATTATATATCTAACAATCTTTTATTTAAAAATCATATCCGTTTTTAGGAAAGGATATGTTGATGACATTTTCTGTATTTTTATTGGTAATGAGAATGATTTATTTAATTTTTTTTTTTTTAATTTCATTAATTCATTACATAAAAATAAAAAATTTACATTAGAGATAGGTGGAAGTACAATCTCATTTTTTAGCGATTTTTTTTAAAAATAATTAGCTTATGACGAGATCCTCACTTTTGAATTTCCGAAAAATTTTGCACAGAAGTTCGTTTTGAGGCCTAAGGAACCCAAATCCACCGCTCGTTAAAATTTATATATATGTATATATATATGTAGAGCCGTTTTGGCTCCTTCGCGCATACTTAATTTAAAAATAAAAAGTTACCTGTCTCGGCGTTTTCCAAAATTCTCATAAATAAAAAAGTTATTGTCATTATGCGTTACTTTAAACTCATCCTGTATATATATTTATATATGTATACCCACGATAACTGCCGTAAAAATACTCCAATCTTAATGAAACTTGGTACAAAAATCGGTCTTTGGGATAGCTTGGATGAGTTCGTTGGCCAGACTGGTAGGGCCAACACTTTTGGAATAGGAGCTGAAGAAATGTTAAAAAAAATCATTTTCAATATTACATTTGCTTAGATTTTGGTGAAAATTAAAATAACAGTAGAGCCGTCCATTGTCTATGACGAAGAAAAAAAATCATCAAAATCGGTTCATTGGATCGCAAGAAAAATGCAAAAATATCTTTATTGAGTATTAACAGTAAAATCGCATATCTCAGATGGCCAATATGTTCTAACAATTGACATTAGAAAAAAAATTGTATATCGCAGAGGCCAATTAATTTTGACAGTTAATATTAAACAGAAAACAAATTTCAAACGAGTGAAAATACATTAAGATTTTCAATTATTAACAATTGGAACTCTTGAAAATGCGCGCCCGATTATTTGTGTATACATGAGTGTCAGTATAGCCAACCCCAAAAAATCCAAATACTCATTTGTAACGTTGCCACTTCTAAATAGCAAAATTTAGTCAATTTTAATTACGATTTTTACATAGTTTTATGACCTTTTTAAAAGTTAAATTATCTTTTGTGCTTCGTCTAATTCTTCTTTTATAATTTTCTTCAATAATATATTACAAATAATAGATTACAATAATTTTATTCTTTTCAGATTTTTTTGTTTTCTATATAGGTTTGTACAAAACAAACAAAAATCAATTTGTTTACAAAAAATTATTAAATAATGTTAAATAAAAATTATTTAGTAGTAAATAATTATTTTCCAATCGATTTATGACAATAATTTTCAATATTTCACGCTTTATAATTATTCTTGATAATTTAAAATGAAACGATACTAATTGTGAAAATTGAAAATTTTTTGTTCGCACTGTCCCGCTGCAATAAAATTTAATATCGTAGAGTGCAACGAATTTTGACAGTCAATATTAGAAAAAAAAACAAATAAAATTTTATTAGTGTTTCTTAGTGTTTGAGAATTACAAGTATTTTTCAATACTAATTACATCAGCGATAGAAACTATCATAAAGGTAGTATATTTTGTTATAACTTATAACTAATTCCGGTAAGCAGCGGCCGCAGCGGGAAATGAGAGCTGTGTGTTCGTGTCTTAACATACGGCGCGCGTGTCCAGCGTTTGTCGCACATCGTTAGCCAACCATTGGCGTGATGGGTCGTTCTAGTTTTAAAATCTACAAACACTTGTATATTCAATTATACCGCAATTTTTTTCATATTTATTGTTTAAAAATAAATGTTAAAGAATAGAGATTCTTTGCAATATGCCGAAATACACGTATTTATACACAATTAAATGTAGAATAGATTCTTGATTAGGATCATGATTTTCTTACAAAATTATTGTTTAAGAAAATAATAAAATGCAAAGTCAATTAAACAATATCAAGTATTACATATAGATTAAATTAAACTTGAATATTCATTATCTAAATAAAAAGTTTTTCTTTTACTCATTTTGTCAAACTTTATCTACAAAGTCAAAATGAACACTGAGACAACCAATAAGCAAATCGAAGAAAAAAAACGTTAGATAAAAACAATAAGTATACGGCTTCCGAAAACATTTCTATTGATATTTTTCACCATTAAAAAATATCAAATATTTTATTTGTAATTTAGTAATAAGGTTTGATGATCTGATAAAGAAATAGCTTAGTTCAAAACAACTTTGTTACAAGTACTGGGTTCATCAAATATTACATAATCATCTAATTAAATTTAAATGTTATTTAATAGGATGAGTATAGAAGCTTAATTTTCTTATTCATATCTCAAGCTTTATCTTATAAAAGAAATTTGTATTGAAATACATACATTCGATAAATACACAATGTATATAAAAAAAAATAGATTCCCAATACACTGTAGTTAGCATTTCCATATCTTTCCCGATTACTTAAAGCAATAACTTAAAAACAAATTGATTTATTTTTAACGAAAAAATCAACAATATGGGCATGATCTATTGTTCTTACTGTTCTACAAGTTTAATATTATACTATAATGTTATATTATCTATAATATTATCATAATAATTAATAACGTCGAATAATAATAGGTTAAATTTTTAGATTTGAATGATGTATTTTGTGCATAACTTATGATTCGCAAATTTCGCCGAGTTTTAACAAATTCCCATATGAAATTATTTGTATTTTTCCATTAGATTGCTGTATGTTATATTTTACCAAGTACATAAACCCACCTAGTCTCCGTTCATAAAATTCCAGCAAGAGTGGGGCAGAAATCAGCTAAAGTAGACCGCCTGTTTATTTTGGTTGTGACGTCGATCATTAACTTTATCAACTACGTTGAGTGATTGTATTGTTACGATCGCAAAAAATAAACATATAATTCCATTGAGAGGTCGATGGAAATCGAGTGCGACTAGACAGCGCATAGGATATTAAATTTAGTTCAGAACAATCACGTGATGAACACGCTCCAGCGTGCATTCCCCGCTGCTTAGTTATCACTATTAAATAAATATTTCAACCACTATAATTTTTGTAGAGTAAAGAAAGTTCAATTCCGAAAACTTATTGTTAAACATGCCACGGCTAAAGAAAAAGAGTAATGAACAAAGAAATGAAATTAACAAGCAGAGAAACCGTGAAAAACTCAACTCTTGTGAAGAAAAAAGGATTGAACATAATGAGAGAAATAAAAAATTGCAAAAACGGAGATTAGAGGATAACACAGAAAGAGAGATTCATAACAAGAGACAAAGACTTTCACAGTCTAAATGGTTGGTATCGTCGAATTTGAAAATTTTATTTTATTATCTGTATATTTAGTTTTATTTTTCTTTTCTCTATTCTGATAATAATTCGGGTTCTTAACCAGTTGAGTTTCACCTTTCGTTGTGTCGGCAAGTAATGCTAAACGAATTTTGTATTATCATTTTGCATTTGAATCATTTTGAATTTGAAATCAATTTCATAACAATCGAAATCGCTCAACGCTCGGTCTCTTCATTGTTTTTTGCTTATATCGACGATTCGTGTGTGCTATTACGACATCCACCTGTAAGTCCCGTTGTTTTTCCTTCTTTTGGTCCTTTCCCTTTTACAGCGTAGAACATCAGTTGGGTAACATTGCAAATTGGTAAGTCGATTTTATCTACAATTATTAGTTTTAACTTCGTTCGGAGACGAGATTCCCAAGTGGATATCGTTTCAAACACTAAACGTCTAACAAATGAAGATGCTCGAGAAGTTCATGTGGAAAGATCAAGTGAATCTCAGCGACTCCGTTTATCTAATCAAGAGGCCCGAAAATTACATAGAGAACGGTTAGTAAAATCTCAGCGATTCCGTTTATCTAATCAAGAGGCTCGTAATACACATAGAGAACGCCTTGTAAAATCACAAATTTCAAGATTACAAGATCCAAGCGCTAGGAAAATTCATGTGAAAAGATCATGTCAATCTCAGCGACTGCGTTTATCTAATCAAGAGGCTCGTAATACACATAGAGAACGGTTAGTAAAATCACAAATTTCAAGATTACAAGATCCAACTTTGCGTAAAATACATAAGGAAAGATTACGCAAATCACAACAGGTTCGTTTATCTAATGAGAAGGCCCGTAACGAACACAGATTAAGATTGAAAAAGAGTCAGGAACAACGTTTGAAAAATCCAGCAGAACGTTTGAAACATAATCGCACAGTCCTGCTTAGTTATTCGAAAAGAATAGAAAATAATCTCGCTGCAGAGAAAACAAAAATATTTCAACAGTTTCAAGAAAATATAAAGGATGGTCCTATTTGGGAATGTGCCAGCTGTCAGAGGTTGTGGTTCAAATATTCAGTCAAATTTTGAACATTCGAAGAACTGTTGAAGAAGAATCTCAAAAAGGAATTTCTTGACAGTGTCTGCAAGAACCAGGTAAATGATAGAGATATTGGTTATCTCTGTTCAACTTGCAAAAGAGATATAGTTTCTGGACGAAGTCCGAAATTATCAATGGCATATGAAGAACTCAGCTTTCCAAAAATTGTAGAAGAATTAGAGTGCCTCAGTAATTTAGAAGAACGGTTCCTTTGCCCAAGAATACCTTTCATGCAAATTCGAGCCACTACATATAATCAACAAGTTATGGTGCAAGGTAGGATAGTCAATGTAACAACTGATGAACCAAGTAATATTGAAATATTACCCAAACTTCCTAGAAAGACAGACATCATTCCTATTGCTCTTAAGAAAAAGAGACAATATAAGGGTAATTATATGATTGAAAATATAAGACCGAATAGAATTTACAACGCCCTAGTTGTATTAAGAGACTGTCCAGTATTTCAACAAGCTGGAATAACAGTTGATTTGAACCGCAACCTGAATCTTAAAGATATCCTAAATGATAAAGATAATAAAGGTAACATTCCGAATCCAGAAAATTGTGCAGATTCGGACTCTGATGAAGAGGAAAATCCATGGAATGTTCCTGTTGAAGAAACTATTGCAAAACGATGCGATTATATTTGCGCCAGGAGAAAACTTCAAACCTTTACCACTATTCTTGGACCAGATGGTAGAATGCATGAGTTTCTTAAAAATATATGGAGGAGAAATAAGACGTCAGCCATCACATTTAATATTCCAAAACTGGATTAAAAGTGAAATTATGCGTTCGGATCGAAGATGTTCGAAAAGTATTCCGAAACTATTCTTCAGTGCCTTGAAATTAAGAGCATTGAAGTTATCAACTAGTATTGGGTTCTGTTTGAGAAAAAGTAAAGGAAAACCAGACGTCAATGTCAATCAGATGTTATCTGATAACTTTATGAATTCTCTTGTACTTCATGACAATGGTTACAAGTTATTCTGTCCAGACAGAGGATCCCCAGCTTTTTGGGAAGAAAAACAGAAAGAAATGTTTGCAATGATACGACAATTAGGTCCACCAACTATACTTTTAACAATATCTGCAGCAGAAACAAGATGGCCTGAGTTAATCATTATCTTAAATAAAGTGTTAGATGGTGAAGATGTTTCTGAGGATTTCGTGAATAGAATGACTTATGATGAGAAAGCAAGACTGATCAAATTGGACCCAGTAATATGTGCTCGTTATTTTGATTATAAATTGAGAAAATTATTTCTCGTATTGAAGAATAAGAAAGCAATATTCAGACAACACCCTGTTGTTGATTATTCATATCGAATTGAATTTCAACAAAGAGGATCTCCGCACGCCCACTGTTTATTATGGTTAGAAAACGCTCCAAAATATGGAGAAAACAGTTTGACGGAATGTATAGAATTTATCGACAAATATATAACGTGTTCGACAGAAATTTTGCCAGAAGATCTTCTTCAATACCAGACACATAAGCACACATTCACTTGCAGAAAAATGGTCAAAAAGGAACTACGCTGCAGATTTGGTATACAATTTTTTACATTATCAAAGACGGAAATATTAGAACCACTAGAAAATGTTTCTCTTCAGAACAAGGAAAAACTGAAAGAGATAAGAACATTTCTAGAACAATGATACAAAGATAATGATAACACCATTGAATATGATGAGTTTCTACGGAAATTCAATATGACTGAAGAAGTATATAGAAATTTGATAAGAAGTGGATTGAAAAGACCTATGGTTATATTGATGAGACGTCCATGTGAAATCAAGATTAATTGTTATAATGAAGACATTATAACGCTCCAAAAATCTAACATTGATATACAGTACATAACAGACGTATATTCTTGTGTTTGTTATGTGCTATCATATATAAACAAATCACAGAAGGTGTTGTCAAAGTTATTACGTGACGCAATTGAAGAAACTAGACAAGGGAATCTTTCGCTAAAGGAAAAATTGAAAGTTTTAGCGAATAAGTTTCTGAACGCTAGTGAATTTCCAGCTCAAGAAGCCGTCTATTACATTCTGTCACTTCCGTTATCTGTTTGCAGTAGACAGTGTGTATTTATTAATACAGGTCCGCCAGAGCAGAGGGTACTTATTGTAAAACCAAAAGCTCAATTGCAACAATTACCAGATGGATCGACGGATATTTTCCAAAAGAATATCTTAGATCATTATATTAATCGTCCTGATATCTTGGAAAATGTTTGTTTAGCCGAGTTTACTGCTTTCTACCATTATACAACCAAACGAAAACAGAATGATAATGAAGATAAAGATCCGTCTAGCGATGATGAAGAGTCAAATACGGATTTTTGAACCGTAGAAAACAAGCAAAAATAATCCGATATGTGAGATACAATAAAGAACAAGACGAGAAAAACTACTACAGAGAACAAGTCATGCTTTTTATGCCTTGGCGGCATGAAGAGAATTATTTGATTCTGAAAGATTGTGAAGAAATATTTCATAAGAACCATGAAATAATAATAAAAAATAGAAAGGAGTATGTTTATAAAGATTTGGACGATTTGAATCTAGATGAAATGATGCAACAACTAGATGACGAAGATGAAAATGATAATTCTTCAAATGCCGACAATTAGCCGACTAATGAATATGAAATATTCAATGATAAAGACGATGAAGGAGACCTTTTTATTGATATGGGAGTAGAAAATGGCAACAATCCTAAGGATTCAGTTTATCCCATTCCTTATTTATTTCCGGAAGAACAATACATCGATATTGTTCGGTCTTTGAATGAAAAACAAAAGAAATTTTTCATGCATGTTTTACATCACATGAAAACAAATGAAGATCCATTATACTCTTGTGTGCTTGGATCTGCTGGAGTTGGTAAATCTAGGTTGATAAAAGCCATCGAACAATCGTTAACAAGGTATTTCAACCAGAAAGAAGGAACTTCTTTGGAAGATATCAAGGTTTTGCTCGCTTCACCAACGGGAAAAGCGAGTTTTAATATTGGAGGAATTACACTTCATTCGGCATTCGTATTACCTGTTAATAAATTTAGCAATGAAATGCCGCCTCTTAGTAGTAATGTGCTTAATACAATTTGTTCAAAATTGCATCAACTAAAACTTATCATTATCGACGAGGTCTCGATGGTAGGAGCCAAGACGATTTCAAAAATCGATACCAGACTGAAGCAAATATTCAATAGAAGAGTTAAACCATTCGGTGGAATATCTGTCATAATGTTTGGCGACTTTAATCAACTAGCTCCGGTTGGTGAACGTTACATTTTTCTACCAGACCAAAGTAATCCCTATGGTGAACTTGCCGGAAATCCGTTGTGGGCAATATTCAGTCTATACCGACTAACTGAAATTGTCAGACAGAAAGATGATGCCTTATTTCTTATTTCTTATTATCTAGCAAATAACACTTTGAGCGAGGAAGAGATTAAATTGTTCAAGAGTAGAGAAGTTAAAAGTAATGAAAAAATACCAACAAACGCTTTAAGATTATTCAGAACAAATCTCGAAGTAAAAACATACAATGATGCAGTATTTGCTATGCGAAACGATGTTGTAGAGCATGAGGCCATACACCGAATACTTGGTAAGGCTTCCGAGTCATTTTCCAAAAGTATTCTGAACTACATAAAAACTGCAAAAATCACCGACACATATGGTTTACCGCAAACGATTAAACTTAGCGTTGACATCCATTACATGATAACAATAAACGTAAAAGTTACCTATGGGTTGGTTAACGGAGCAGTGGGCACCTTAAAATTCATTGAATTTAATGATAGAAATGAAATTAAAAGGTTGTGGCTCCAGTTCGATGACCATAATGTTGGATGTGAAATTCGAAAAGGTTATTCTAAACTAGCAAAAATTAAAGGCATCGATATAAGATTAACTCCAATTGAAAAAGTTGCTAAGAGTATAGAACTGAGAAAGAATTCACCAGTTATGGTTATGCGAAGACAATTTCCACTTGTTCCTGCTGAGGCAATCACAATACATAAAAGCCAAGGTGGTACTTATGAATCCGTGGTAATTCATATGGATAATAGAATACGGAGAAACGAGTTATATGTTGCTTTGAGTAGAACACCTTCGTTGAACGGTTTGTTCATCAAGGGTGACTTCAAAGCTCCATCAAAACAAAAGAATAACGATTTAGTAAAGAAGGAAATTGACAAAGCGTTTATGGAAAGACCAGTTGAATTATATTTCCAACGGCATAACTCTGATGATATCAGCGTGTTATTCCACAACGTTCAGTCTTTAAGAGCTCACAGCCTTGACTTGGTAAGTGACCAATGTTACATCAGTTCTAATATAATTATACTTGTAGAAACGTGGACCACTTGTACAGATGTGGTTTCAATTACTGGGCATGTCCAAGTTTACAGAGCAGATGTCAATAGGTCGAAAAGGCACGCATATGGTCTAGCAGTCTTCGCAGGCTGATATAGCCGCAAAAATTTTACTAGTATTTGCCTTTAATTGCGAAGAACACCAGAAAAGTTGCAACATAGTCGCATTCTTATATGAAGACACTATTATTTGTGGTATTTATAAACCACCGTCTACGCCATTCTCAGTTATTAAACACAAACTGGACGACATGTTGGGTGCCATCAGGAATTATCAGAAAATATTTATTTTCGGCGATTTTAATGTCGATATAACCAAACATAAAAATCCAGAATTCTTAAAATATTTCGAAAAGAATTCTCTGTTTCAGATTGTACCCATGGAACCATCTACTGATGGTAATACACAAATAGACTTATGTTTCTCGAACAGCATTAAGTATAAGGCCAATTATTATGAATCTTACTTCAGTTACCATAAACCAATAGTTTGTATTCTAAAAGAATACGAAGAGGGTAACAAGCCAAATCAAAACAAAACCAATTTGATTCCATTGATAGAAGAATCGAATCAAAAAGTAAACGATAACTGGAAATGTTACGGAGAATCTATTGAGATCATTGAAGATGAAGAAAAGTACAAGGATTCACGTGAGATTATTCCCACAAATCATACAATTAGTATAAGGTCATCACAAGTGATAAAATCACTTAGTGAAATGTGTGATGCAATCGAACAGAGATATTCGAGTGACGATATTGTTTATATTAGGTTGAGAAATCAATTTCTAATTTATAAGTGTGATCTTATTTTCCTCAAGCTAACATTATCTAATGCTGAGAGGACAAAAATAAAGAACTTAGGTCTTAATAGCAACAATGGCTGGTTAACAGACTCCATCATAGACGGATATTTATTCTGTTTATGTGAAAGATATAGCAATTTATCTTTTGGAAGTACATTTGTGTCACAAAATATAGTACGAGGCAATTTTGGACACGACATAACCCAACATATAAATGTTGAAAATAAGACTCATTTCGTTTTACCGCTGATTGTCCATAATAACAGCCATTGGATAATCTCCTGTTTTCGGTTATCATCGAAAGAATTTTTTATTTTAGATTCTCTAGGAGGCAGACATCCTGAAATAATAGAACAACTGAAAGAATTCTCTAAAGTTCTGCTTGACAAAATGGGCGAACAATCAATAGAAAGTATGAACCATTTATGTATAATTGAATTGACAAGACAAATAGATTCATATAATTGCGGAGTTTTTGCAATGTGGTTCGCAAAGCAATTCGCGTTGAATAGAAGGTTCGATGAAACATTCGATCCCAATAACTTTAGAGTAGAAATATTCAATGAAATTACTAGTCATCAATGAACTAGAAAAAGGAAAATTACAATGCGAATTATCGTTAATAAGTGAAATAGACAATTTAGAGGCATTCAGAATAATTATTGTACAACATTTTCATTGCATATATCAATGTAGAGAAAAATCTTTCCTAGAAAACCGCACTCATGGACCATTTCGCGCATGCTCAATTCAGCGCGGTGATTTTAAAGAATGCTGACAAAATTACTTGTATTCACGATTATTGTATTCGCACATTTACAAATTGGTTGCATTTTTTGTGATTGCCGCGCACATGCGTTACAGCAATTTTAGACATAGAAATACAACGATTGTTAACTTATGTTCACAATCGTTGATAGAAATAGGCTATTGAGCGCGTGCTCTTCGACATCATAATCATAATTACATTATGTTTTTGATGTTGGGTTGAGCGCAACTCCGCTGGCACAATAGAATTTCTGAAAAACCATGATCGTTGTCCATTCCTGGTATTTTACCAATACTAACCAAATGTTTATTGAATTAGTTCTTCCCAAAGAATAATTTGAAATAAAAAATCAATCAATAGAATATAGAATTTCGTTTGTAAGAAAGTCTATTGCTAAGGTGTATATGAGATGACAAGAAGTAGTAACGTATATAAATTTATTTATATATGGGTTTACGAACGAGTGTTTTCAGATAACTATAGATGAACAGTTTTATAACTTACATCTATTTTAATCTATCAAGACCTCTGTTCGTAAATTACAAGAGGAAAGTTGATGTCGCCATAATGGTGATATGTAAAGCTAGGTGCATGGGAAAGTTAACGATACTTGTGAGGCTGTGTAAATCAGCCTAACGAGGGAGGTCTTCATAACTTGAAATACGTCTAGTAGGTCAGATTTTTAAGAAAAAAATCCAACCAAAAATTGGAGGCGGGCATAGGGGTGTTATCTTGTTCATTTTAAGGTTGGGAATCATATTCAAAAATTTTTTGAATACAAAAATCCGAAAATCTCCTAGCCTTATCGTTAGTTTATTTACCTAACATCAAACAGCAATTAAAAATAATAAAAGATTTATCCAAGTAACTAACAATTTGAACTGAAATTAAAAAAAAAACAATGATACTATACCGAAAATTAAGTTTATAAAGGATATGTTTGATACTGCTAACAATAATATCTTAAGTTGTGCTTTTTAATTATCTATTACTTAGAAGAAAAATAATTGTTAAACATAAATAGTCAGGTAACCAGGGCAAAGGATTAAATATTTTATCTATTTATTTTCGTAATAAACCTGTACAAACAGCATTTACAACCCCTTTTGTTATAATTATAATGTATTCATTTTGAGCCGTTAGGATTATATGTATACTTAGATAGTAGTATTATATTATTCAAAGAAATTGCCGATTGTTTGAAAACTTCTAATGCCGATAACGAATTTGTTAAAACATCCTGTTGTTATGTTTTTTAAAGCAGGTAAGTAGTTGCTTTTCAATTATTATAGATAAATAACTGTTTCTGCATTTCCAAAATTCAAAAATTCATTCTTCAGTACAGTTCTGAACCGTGCAGAGTAAATTCGTATACCTATTAAATTCGATTTTTTTTTAATACATATTCATTTTGGCAGTGATTATACCCGATAGTTTTTGTGTTGTATTGTTTTAAACCTATTATTCGGGTTATTATTTTTTTTAAACTGTTTTGGTGATTTGTGATTTGTCAATTTTTGAATATGTCACCACATTTGACTGACATGCAGAGAGCGATGGTAATTTCAAAACTAGAGAATGGCTTTTCAATGGGTGTAATAGCACAGCAAATGAACATCAGTAAGACATGTGTCATCAAAATTAAAAAAAAATTCGATCAACACCAAACCGTCCAGCGACTTCCCGGCAGCGGACCGTCTAGGATCTCGACGCGCAGCTAGTGCAATAATTAAGGGATAATCCCTTTTCCAACGCAGTTGAGGCGTCTCGCTTCACAAACTTCCCGGGATCAAAATGGACTGCTCGCAGGCGAATTGGGGAGTCTGAGTTGGGATGTTATGTGGCTGCTACAAAGCCAGAATTAAATAATAACCACAAACAAAAAAGACTGAATTTCGCCCGCGAATATATAGCGCTAGAAGGAGGATTTTGGGACCAGGTCATCTTTTCTGACGAAAAAATTTTTCAGTCTTCATACAAGGGCCTGGTCCGAGTGTATCGGCCGCATAACACCCGTCATGAGGAAAAATTTGTAAATCCCTCGCGGCAAAGTGGACGATTTTCAGTCCATGTATGGGGGTGGATCAGCGCCCAGGGCACTGGTGTTTGCTGGCATGTCGATGAGAGGCTGACAGGTAGCCATTATAAAGATATTTTAGAGAACATAATGCTACCGTCAGTCTCTCAAAGACATGGTGAAAATTTTATTTTTCAACACGTAAGTCATTTTATTATACGATAAATAACAAAAAATTAACCGTGCTTTTGAAATTTTATTAGGACAATAGCCCCGTGCATACTAGCAGGGTGGTGAAGGACTGGTTACTAGAAAAGCAAATATGTCTTATGCCTTGGCCGCCAAAAAGTCCTGATCTAAATCCCATAGAAAATGTATGGGCGTTAATGGTAAGACAAATCTACCATAGAAATTTCCGCCCGCGTAATGCAGAGGAGCTTTGGGGAGCAATTGAATCGGCTTGGGAAAACATTACAGCTGAAACAGTTGCCAATTTGATTTCATCAATGCAATCAAGACTGCAGGCTGTAAATGAAAAACAGGGGGGCAATACCCGTTATTAATTTAATTAATTTTTTTATTATTAGTATTAGTGTTCTTATCATTATTATTATTATAATATAATTTTTTAAATAAACATTTATTTTAATTTTTCAAAATTCTTATATTATTGTTAAAATAAAATTGCTTAGTATTCTGTTAGATCAAGTCTACACATATTACAAATTGTAAACACAGACAACTCTCATGGGCCCACCCTCTTCCCTTTAAGATGGAGAAAGCTTGTTCAACACAACTAAGAGAACGGGTATTTCTCGCTCAAGAGTCGTTAACTTTCCCATGCACCTAGCTTTACATATATGTACAATATTACACATGCAATGAAATAGTTATACCATTTTGAGAGGTATTCTTTTGATTACTTTTCATTTAGCAAAAAGTAATGTGAGTTCGCAAAAAATTGAAATATGTGATATTGTTAGGCTAGTGTTCTGTTGAGATATGTATTGAACGAAAAGATGCCAGATACATTATTTCTCTGTACCTACAATATCGGGTGGTGGTGGGCTTACACAAAAAAAGAATATCTCTCAAAAAATAATTTTTTTCAATAGAGTTATAAATTTAAATATTTATAATTTGCATTAGATATGTATAAACAAATACACTTATGATCATCTAAACTGAAACGGAAAGGATACATAGAATAAGATTATGAGTTTTGTATTCTCAATATTTTGTTAATGTTTTCTTTTCATTTCAAATTCAATGATAAAAGTTTATGCTGGCATCAGCAAATCTATATTTATGATCATGTTTTACTTGAATGTTGCAATTCATAAGTGTATTTGTAATAAGTTGAATAGATTTAGGTTCCGTTTTTCTTATTATTATTGACAAAGGCATAGGCATAGTTTTTGTACACTCTCAGAGAAACGAAAAATGAAAGTTACGTAAGTCTATGAATTCCGTTAGAGTTGAATTTTCGTTAAAAAAAAATTTTTATTATATTTTTATAATAGCAATTAAAACTTTGATTCCGTCTTCAGATAAATCACCTTCTTCATTGAAATATTAGTTAAATGAGTACATCATATTTAACAGCAAATTGTTCTACAGCGAAAATATTAACTATGGTTCCTCAGAAGAAGTTAGATAGGTATGGAAGGTAATATAACTCAAATATTTTCATAAACATGTAACATTATAAAACACACATTTTCCTAGTATAATAATCATCAATCAATGGCAGAAAAAGGCTGAATTGTATGAATGTCGCAGAAAAACTATACAGTATTGTCTTCAAGATAAAATTTTTATTAATTGAATGAGTATATCATATTTACCAGCAAATTGTTCTACAGAGAAAATATTAACTATGGTTCCTCAGAAGAATCGAGATGGGTATGGAAGGTAATGAAACACAAATCTTTTCATAAACATGTAACATTATAAAACACATTTTCCTAGTATAATAATCACCAATCAATGGCAGAAAAAGGCTGAATTGTATGAATGTCGCAGAAAAACTATACAGTATTGTCTTCAAGATAAAATTTCAATTTGGCAACAATCAACTACATCATTCTGTAGATACAGTAACTAAATAAAGAATAGTGGGTACATACACTGACAAGAAATTAGGACGCAAAATCCTTTATGTCTATAGGGAACAAGATTGTGAAAGCTATTGTTATATGGACTGTATTGTACTTTCACTCCTGGATATGCTCAATTGGAAAAGAGTGAACCGTAGAATAAAATGAATTATTACAAGTTGACTGGTTGCATCATAGAAAATACACCGATTAGCAGCATCATTATCAATTATGATAGGAGCCAGAAATATTATCAATAAAATTAAAATATACAAGAAATTCTCATATAATAAATAAACTGAGGAAATTAAAAATGTTTATGAAAAAATGCAACATAACACCTGTAATTAAACAAAGCAACACAATATTATACATCTGGAAAAATCACTTGGATAAAGAAGACATTGAAGAAAAAAGCGGAATGTATAGAATAAAGTGTGATGATCGTAATGTTATATATCGGACATACAGGTAGAAAATAAAAAAAATACATAATAAAAGAACATAGAACAAGACAACAATCAAGCTTTTACCAATATCTAATAGAAAAAAAAGACATACAAGCAAAGATAATAACAATAGCATTATATTACATAATGGAGAAAAAAGATGAAAATTTGAATTATTAGAACACAAACTACGAAATTTTGAACGAACAACTACAACAACTGACATAAACAATCAATATTAACGCATGTCATATGTCATTTATATTGATAACATAACCTAAAATTTATAGTTAAATGCGAGACCTTCGTAACAACGTTAAAAACGAAAACCAACATAATTTCTATAATTATTATCAATCAAAATTTATTAATATTCATATAATAGCATTTTCGTAATCGTTCATCATAATAGTAATAATTATTGAAAAAAGATATAAGATACAGTTGGATGTTTATTGATAGAATTTCTTATGAATACATCTGTTCACACGAGGTAACCACTTTGTTTTTAAGAAATGTGTTAAAGTCGTAATTGTTAATTTGATATTTTTTTTTATATTACAGATTGAAATATCGAAGTTATATATTAATCGAAATAAGTATATTGATTGTGAATTCAAATTGTAGTAAAATTTGATTGTGATTGTAACAAATTTGACGAATCTATTTGTATTATTGTCAATTGTATTACGTAAGTTTTATTATTTTTATATTAAAATTGTAGATTAATGTTTTTCTTGTAAACTACAGTAAAACCACTGAAGATGGACTTTTAGAAGTAAGAAACTAGTCGGTTGTAATTAATTAAAGAAATTGAGGAAGAAATTCTTATATTGTATAATCAATTATCAATGAAACCTGCCTATGCCTATGCTATATAAGTATATCCATTGTTTTAAATAATAATAATAATAATACTAAAATAATTAAAAATATAATATAGTAACAATATAGATATTATATAATTTTATTTTTATTAATTTTTACTTAGATAGTTTATAAAAAAAAACAAATTCACTTATACCCCTCCCCGCCCACGCCCTCTCCCACGACCCCTTCTTCTACCATTTCTCCATCTCTTTCCTCTTCCATTATTAATTTTTTTAGTAATCTGATTTATCACAATCCTTTCCACCCGAAATAATTAATAAGGTACTTAAAAATATGCGATCGAATAATAATAAAATAAAAAAAATTTCAAGATAAAAAAAACAAAAAAAAATATTAATAAGAAATAAGGAAATTACTGAAACTTACTCCATTGTAATTGTTAATAATGTTTATATTTTGTATTGTTGGTTTTTGTGTTGGTACAGCAGGGTGACCCGCAGCACCACTTGTTATCATTTTTTTATCTTCCGGCGGGTCACCCTGCTTTTGGACCGAGGTGTCCATTTTATTTTCTTAATTTTTTTTTTCATTTTTATTTTCCTCTTCTTTATTTTTCATTTGTTCATTTTCTTTATCATTTAAACCAGTCTATTACAAGGAAAATATTCATTAAGTGACCGGCAATACCTGTCCTTACCCTAATAATACAATTAGATTTTTTTTTAATATATCAATTCAGTTCAACGTATTTCATGTTTGTTTTAGTTGATTGACTTCCTCAAATTAATGCTATAATTACGGATCAATCGAATAAAGATTGTTGTTTAAAAGAATAATGTCCTTAGGATAGTCCCTTCTTTGTCAAAACATATGTTTCATGAATAATAGAAAGAGATGTCGAATTCCTTTCCGCATCTGTTTATTGTTATCTTTTAAAATTGAAAGTTTTCAAGGCTCTTTCGTACAAAAGAAATTACTTTGTTTGGTTAAAGAACTAAGGATGGGTGGTAAAATGCGCCGTGTTTTTTATTTAGACACCTCCTACATTCTCTCTGTCTCATTCTAACTAACATGTAAGTAGTATATATAGGCGGGACCAATGTATCTCCAATGTATCTATTCCAAACGAACCTTACTGTTTGTAAAATTGTACAAGAAGTACGAAATCAAAATCTAATGAAACGAAAACAATTTGTTTCAGATGGAAATCATATTCATTATAATGGTGGTAGTAATGGCTCAAACGAATGTTATAAACAGGCAAATACAACAGCCAATCCTTCCTATTAAAGATGGTGATGTGCCTAGACAATATGCCTACATTCATTTTCAATACCACAGTAATATCACTCACTTTATAAATTAATTTAAAAAATTTAAAAGGGACAAGCAGCATCAAAAATAATATACAACCACAGTAAAGCAGTCTTTACAAATGGATATATTTACAAAAATACTATCGAATTGTTGAAATTATTCCAAATACAGAATTAAAGATTGATGTACTTCAACGAAAAGTTACGTAGTAAGAGAAGAATAATCTATGGCATCGGGAAAGTTACGAAGACGTCATTTGGAATAATGGATAATGAAGATCGCAAGGAAATTGAAAATTATCTGAAAGCCATAAAAGAAAATCCACATATGGTAACAAATCGATTCAATGAACGAATAGTTTCAATAAAAAACATTACGTCGACAATAACTAGTGATATGGAGCAACTAAATGGAAACATAAAGGAACTTCTGTATCATATTTGACATATAGTCTAAGCTGAAGAAACAAATGTAGAAATCATCAGAACTATGTTGCAATTAAATATCATTAAAAATCAGTTTTGCGATCTCAGAACTCTCACCTCTTCCACGTATGGAAGAGAGAGGAAACTATACTAAAAGAGTTTCAATGGAATCTCAGGTTGTTACCACGAGTCCATATAAACAGCAATTGGAGGATAAGAAACAACCGGAAGACAGAAAGAGAAAGTCTGGTACTAAAGATCCTTCAAAGTCTATTTTATCGCTACTGGGCCTCAAAATTGTAAAAAAAGGGCATCTGCTCTGAGAGATTCATAAAAAATGTTCTATCTTTGACACAGTGAAAAGTTACTTCTGCCCTCTCTGCAAAAAATAATATACCGAGCCACCTACTAAAGATAGATTCAATGCATAACTTGTAGAGAATGGTGGCGCGAACAATGCACGTCCTATGAGGGGGGTGTAAAATTTGTTAGATTATAGGAAATTTTTAAGATTTGTTGAAACTCCTTTATTTTAAGTCAATTTCATTATGATTGAGTCAATTTTTGTTTTACTAAGAAGTGTTCGCCTATCTACTCGGTGTGAGTCTATTTACCCTATATGGCTGCGCACAGTTACCCACAACACAGGTTTTTATCTCTTCGGTTATTTTGAATTTCGTTTAGATTTGTATTTTGAATAATAGTTCAATAAATTCTTTACATGAAACTACAATTTTCATTTCTTTAACTTCTATATTTTAAACGTAATGAGCCTTCAGATGACAAACTGCGCACAGTTGACCCGAACGACTCTATCAAAAATCTATAAGAAGAATTCTATTTTTATAAAGTTCCAAATAATTGTAATAATAAACAACAGATGTGTATAAGAATGTGAGGCGACATGATGATATTCAGTAGTAGAAATAATGAAAATAACTAATGTAAGATCAACTACGTTATTATTAACTAAAGTTAGTTCTTATTTAAAAGAAGTTCTATTATTGAAAGACATAATTAACGGTAAAATCTTGTGTTGTATTCCAAAAAACGAATGGTAATAATTAGTCAGATGATCTATGATCCTAATTTGAGTCAATAGGTCAAAAGGGTCAAGGATTTTGTATTACAAAACTGCGAAAAATCCGTCCCATGACTCCCTAAGTTGTCAGAAAACACGTTACAGTACAACGGTTTTTGGACGTGTGAATAATTTTTCAACAAAGAATTCACCTGAAGAAAATTCTTTTAAGCAGTAAGATTATATTACTGAAATTTCCGAACAAATTTTAGAACAAGGTAAATACAGATATGTATTCCTCGATATACAAGCTCGATGGCGGACTGGCTTCAAGTGAGCAGGCTAAATTTTACGGTCTGGCCCAATACCTAAATTAATGCTTTTTATCCATCATTCGATGATAACTAAGAGTAAGTTTCACCAATCTGATGACTGACCGGTTTAAATTTTATACTAAATTATTTTCGAGCTTTTACCTTTATGTCGATATTAGAGCGATTGCTGACAAATAAGTCCGCCCTTGTATAAATCTTTTTGCAAATATGAGCAATTAAGGGTAATAAAAAAAGATGTCAATCGAGAATATCACATCTTTAAAGTACAAACAAAGATGCTTTTATGTTAATATGCATTAGTAGTTTTTGAAAAATGGTCGGTTGTACAGTGACAGCGGGTCCAAATTATTAACCATACACTGCGCATTGCATCATATATGCTACAACTGAATTTAACGTACACTTAAATAAATACTATGCATTTTCAACGTTCGACAGCCTTATGTATCGAATCTGCTACGTCTCTATGTCGTAGGTATTAAGATTGGAAATCGCTTGAGTGCTTTTTGAAGAGTGAATTTCCTCTACCGTTGAATGCTGTAACGTGCGCATAACCTAACTTAGTGGCACGTGTTCCCTCGAGTGTCTTATTTGTATTTAGGTGCTGTTATAAAAAGTGTATAAAATATTAAACGTAAGATAATAAAGTAAGTATGACCGACAAAAATAATTCGTTATTGAAATATTCATATTTTTTTCAAAATTTAGCATCAATAATTACCTAGGAATTTGCATTTATATGTCTATTGTACATATGCCGAATATCCGTTGCTACTGGAGGAACTCATTGGGTTATTCTCAGATAAAAAATGTTATGAGTGAAAAACGATTTGATCATATAAGGCAATATATTCATTTCAACGATAATTCTAATGCCACAGATGATGAAAATCGTGATCGTCTGTACAATATCCGTCCGGTAGTTGACCATCTCATGTCGAAATTTCAGAGTTTACCACTTGAGAAAGATCTCTCCATTGATGAGCAGTTGAATCAGCTTGATGAAAACACCCACACAGCTGAAACAGTTGGCAATTTGATTTCGTCAATGAAATTAAGACTGGAGGCTGTAATTTAAAAACAGGGGGGCAATACCCGCTATTAATTAAATTTATCTGTTTATTATATATGAATATATGATACGGATCAATCGAATAAAGATTGTTGTTTAAAAGAATAATGTCCTTAGGATAGTCCCTTCTTTGTCAAAACATATGTTTCATGAATAATAGAAAGAGATGTCGAATTCCTTTCCGCATCTGTTTATTGTTATCTTTTAAAATTGAAAGTTTTCAAGGCTCTTTCGTACAAAAGAAATTACTTTGTTTGGTTAAAGAACTAAGGATGGGTGGTAAAATGCGCCGTGTTTTTTATTTAGACACCTCCTACATTCTCTCTGTCTCATTCTAACTAACATGTAAGTAGTATATATAGGCGGGACCAATGTATCTCCAATGTATCTATTCCAAACGAACCTTACTGTTTGTAAAATTGTACAAGAAGTACGAAATCAAAATCTAATGAAACGAAAACAATTTGTTTCAGATGGAAATCATATTCATTATAATGGTGGTAGTAATGGCTCAAACGAATGTTATAAACAGGCAAATACAACAGCCAATCCTTCCTATTAAAGATGGTGATGTGCCTAGACAATATGCCTACATTCATTTTCAATACCACAGTAATATCACTCACTTTATAAATTAATTTAAAAAATTTAAAAGGGACAAGCAGCATCAAAAATAATATACAACCACAGTAAAGCAGTCTTTACAAATGGATATATTTACAAAAATACTATCGAATTGTTGAAATTATTCCAAATACAGAATTAAAGATTGATGTACTTCAACGAAAAGTTACGTAGTAAGAGAAGAATAATCTATGGCATCGGGAAAGTTACGAAGACGTCATTTGGAATAATGGATAATGAAGATCGCAAGGAAATTGAAAATTATCTGAAAGCCATAAAAGAAAATCCACATATGGTAACAAATCGATTCAATGAACGAATAGTTTCAATAAAAAACATTACGTCGACAATAACTAGTGATATGGAGCAACTAAATGGAAACATAAAGGAACTTCTGTATCATATTTGACATATAGTCTAAGCTGAAGAAACAAATGTAGAAATCATCAGAACTATGTTGCAATTAAATATCATTAAAAATCAGTTTTGCGATCTCAGAACTCTCACCTCTTCCACGTATGGAAGAGAGAGGAAACTATACTAAAAGAGTTTCAATGGAATCTCAGGTTGTTACCACGAGTCCATATAAACAGCAATTGGAGGATAAGAAACAACCGGAAGACAGAAAGAGAAAGTCTGGTACTAAAGATCCTTCAAAGTCTATTTTATCGCTACTGGGCCTCAAAATTGTAAAAAAAGGGCATCTGCTCTGAGAGATTCATAAAAAATGTTCTATCTTTGACACAGTGAAAAGTTACTTCTGCCCTCTCTGCAAAAAATAATATACCGAGCCACCTACTAAAGATAGATTCAATGCATAACTTGTAGAGAATGGTGGCGCGAACAATGCACGTCCTATGAGGGGGGTGTAAAATTTGTTAGATTATAGGAAATTTTTAAGATTTGTTGAAACTCCTTTATTTTAAGTCAATTTCATTATGATTGAGTCAATTTTTGTTTTACTAAGAAGTGTTCGCCTATCTACTCGGTGTGAGTCTATTTACCCTATATGGCTGCGCACAGTTACCCACAACACAGGTTTTTATCTCTTCGGTTATTTTGAATTTCGTTTAGATTTGTATTTTGAATAATAGTTCAATAAATTCTTTACATGAAACTACAATTTTCATTTCTTTAACTTCTATATTTTAAACGTAATGAGCCTTCAGATGACAAACTGCGCACAGTTGACCCGAACGACTCTATCAAAAATCTATAAGAAGAATTCTATTTTTATAAAGTTCCAAATAATTGTAATAATAAACAACAGATGTGTATAAGAATGTGAGGCGACATGATGATATTCAGTAGTAGAAATAATGAAAATAACTAATGTAAGATCAACTACGTTATTATTAACTAAAGTTAGTTCTTATTTAAAAGAAGTTCTATTATTGAAAGACATAATTAACGGTAAAATCTTGTGTTGTATTCCAAAAAACGAATGGTAATAATTAGTCAGATGATCTATGATCCTAATTTGAGTCAATAGGTCAAAAGGGTCAAGGATTTTGTATTACAAAACTGCGAAAAATCCGTCCCATGACTCCCTAAGTTGTCAGAAAACACGTTACAGTACAACGGTTTTTGGACGTGTGAATAATTTTTCAACAAAGAATTCACCTGAAGAAAATTCTTTTAAGCAGTAAGATTATATTACTGAAATTTCCGAACAAATTTTAGAACAAGGTAAATACAGATATGTATTCCTCGATATACAAGCTCGATGGCGGACTGGCTTCAAGTGAGCAGGCTAAATTTTACGGTCTGGCCCAATACCTAAATTAATGCTTTTTATCCATCATTCGATGATAACTAAGAGTAAGTTTCACCAATCTGATGACTGACCGGTTTAAATTTTATACTAAATTATTTTCGAGCTTTTACCTTTATGTCGATATTAGAGCGATTGCTGACAAATAAGTCCGCCCTTGTATAAATCTTTTTGCAAATATGAGCAATTAAGGGTAATAAAAAAAGATGTCAATCGAGAATATCACATCTTTAAAGTACAAACAAAGATGCTTTTATGTTAATATGCATTAGTAGTTTTTGAAAAATGGTCGGTTGTACAGTGACAGCGGGTCCAAATTATTAACCATACACTGCGCATTGCATCATATATGCTACAACTGAATTTAACGTACACTTAAATAAATACTATGCATTTTCAACGTTCGACAGCCTTATGTATCGAATCTGCTACGTCTCTATGTCGTAGGTATTAAGATTGGAAATCGCTTGAGTGCTTTTTGAAGAGTGAATTTCCTCTACCGTTGAATGCTGTAACGTGCGCATAACCTAACTTAGTGGCACGTGTTCCCTCGAGTGTCTTATTTGTATTTAGGTGCTGTTATAAAAAGTGTATAAAATATTAAACGTAAGATAATAAAGTAAGTATGACCGACAAAAATAATTCGTTATTGAAATATTCATATTTTTTTCAAAATTTAGCATCAATAATTACCTAGGAATTTGCATTTATATGTCTATTGTACATATGCCGAATATCCGTTGCTACTGGAGGAACTCATTGGGTTATTCTCAGATAAAAAATGTTATGAGTGAAAAACGATTTGATCATATAAGGCAATATATTCATTTCAACGATAATTCTAATGCCACAGATGATGAAAATCGTGATCGTCTGTACAATATCCGTCCGGTAGTTGACCATCTCATGTCGAAATTTCAGAGTTTACCACTTGAGAAAGATCTCTCCATTGATGAGCAGTTGAATCAGCTTGATGAAAACACCCACACAGCTGAAACAGTTGGCAATTTGATTTCGTCAATGAAATTAAGACTGGAGGCTGTAATTTAAAAACAGGGGGGCAATACCCGCTATTAATTAAATTTATCTGTTTATTATTAGTTACAGTGGAACTTCCCTACAGCGAACGTCTATGTAACGAATTTCTCCGTATAACGAATTTTCTATAAGACATTGCACCTTGAATCCAAATACCATGTTAAAAACACCCTCTAAAACGAAGTAAATTCTCTCTGTAACGAATTATTCCTAGAACATCACTCTTTAAATGGGTATCGGTAAGAAGGTTTTTCCCACAGTATAAGGGTGGGTTTTTCCGTAATTATGTCGGATGTAAGTAATAAATCCCGACCCACTGAAGAGGACATTTTAAACAGTGTCAAATGCGGTGTTGGAGATCAAGATGACGGCAGTGATGACGCCGACAGCGTTGATTTAGAGGAGCAACCCGCTAAAAAACCAAATCGCGAACAGGTACTTCAAGCCTTTAAAACGTGTCGTCTCGCTTTTCAGCCCATTGAAGGAGTTCAGGAAAATATTTTTGAATCTCTGAGAAAATGCGAAGTTTTTTATGAGAATGAAATGTTTTTTAATTGTACCGCTCAAACAAAAATTACAAATTACTTATCCAATAAATTGTAAATACATATTGTATATGTACGTGCATAAAATGCATTATGAATGCACTTACACACGTTTTTAATTATGTATATGTATTCAAATAAAAAAAATGCAAGTAAACGTGGCTTGTTTTGACACTTGACACTATAGAAACAAATTTTCTGTATAACGAAATTTTTTTGCGGATTTAGCGCTTTCGTTATAGGGAAGTTCCACTGTATTACTTATTATTATGAGTATTAGTATCATTATTAGCATTTATGCTCTTTATATTATTATTATATTTTATTTTTTGTAATAAATTTTTATTTTAACTATTCAAAATTCCTATATTATTGTTAGAATAAAATTGCTTATGTATTCCGTTAGATCAAGCTTATAGCAAATTGTAAACACAGACAACAACTTCCCTTTAAGATGGGGAAAGCTTGTTTTACACAACTAAAAAAACGGGTATTTCTCGCTCAAGAGTCGTTAACCTCCCCATGCACCTAGCTGTACAGGCTGGACCAAATTCGATGTATCTATAGGCTATCTCGGTAACCAGAACACACAGAAAAAAACTAATGGCACAATACCGATCTACTTTTTTCCGATTTGTTTAATGATGGAAACAAAAATGGGCTATCTTCTTTTGTTTTCTAGTAATAAGCAAAAAGTGAATATTTTGTCATTTCAGCAATCACTTATATCTTAAATACTATTATAGACACAAGAAAACCATTAGTACCTTCTACAAGCACTTTTAAAGTGGAATTCCGTGGTGTGTTTTGGTAAAGCTCTCACCGCAAAAGAATATTGTCCTGCTGTATTTCTCGATGTTCAACAAGCATTTGACAAAGTCTGGCATCCAGGCCTGCTATACAACAATATTGATGGTATCGTCTGTTCTTACTAGGTGAGAGACAAGAAAACCAATCTCTGAAATATTTTCACAAAGTTGAGTTGTACCAAAGAATCAAACTTCGATTCTATATTGTCTTGTACCAATAATAATTCAACATTTTGGAGCACGTTCACATTATCGGTCATTCAACAAAAGTTAGAGGGGGACATGACATTAGCAAAACCATTATGAAATACCATTATATCGGTATGTATCTCATTGAGACGTTTTGGTGAACTGTCATGTAATTATATTAAAGGGAACAAAGCAAACTGTCAATTAGTTTTCTCGACAAGTACAAAAAAGGGGGATCTATTAAGTTGTTCGGACATGATTATCTACACCATCTGCCATATTCGCCAAACATTACCCCTTCAGGTTTCCACTTGTTTCAATCCATGCAAATCCAACACTACAATTAGTTCGCAGACATTAAAAATTCGCTCGAATCGTTCTTCCACCAAGAATTCCACTTTCTACCAAAAAGTTTGACCAACGATACAAACTGTATTCACCAAAAAAAGTCTTTTTCTAATTTTACTTTACTTCATTTCCATAGAATTACTTGGAGATAATTCCATTAAAAATTATAAAAAAGAAGCTGACTTCCAATATTTTACAATAACTCTCGGGTTCGACAAGTTCATAAAAATAAATCCATATCACCTATTTAACCAACCGAGAGCATGCTTCGCATTTTAAGATATTTATAGTGATTTAAACGTCCAGATCTACCAACAAAAACAACTTGCGGAAACATTAACTATGGATCAACACAATGACCCATCAGTGATTGGTAAAGATTTTAAGAGAGGAGAAATGGGCGCCTCATTATTTGAGCAAAGGACGAACAGAACCGAAAGTCATCAGCATTGGAGTGTTGCTTTTAAATTTTTTGGGTCAGAAAAGAGTAATTAATTAGCTCGCCTGCACATTTCCGTGTAAATGCAAGCATGGGTTTACATTTAGCAACATGTAGTGGACGCGGCGAACAAAAATATAAATTTTAACGAGTGGTCTTCTACATGCCATAACCCATCCATTGCATATTTCGTTATAATCATGTGGCACAACTTGGCCCATAAATATTAAGAGTTTTGCTCTAAATGTTGGGAAATAACACCACTGCTCCATTCTTCATTTACGATATCTTGATTGCAACGAATTACCTTACACCCTAGCAGGAAAGACTCATATCAGCAATACCACTTATCGCTTACATTAATCTTAGTCAAATATGATTTTCAACTTTTGCTATTATCAAATATTTGGACAATCATTTGCAGCAGAGGTTGTTGTTAGTAGTCTACTAGATCTCCGGATTGAGAAATCTTTATCGTTGATGTAATTTTTGTTCGATCGTAAATTGTACATTGTCAATTGACAACCAGAGAAGAGATACGATCCTGTTTGCGTAGTATCTTATTCTATGTATAGTAGAAATAAGTGTTAGATTTAAGATCAAAAAGAACAATAATCGAAAAGCATTAATGAAACAAAACTTTCCTACTTGGATATATCATGAGAATCAAAGCTTCTCCCTTTCTGTTTTAGATGCAACTTAGATATTTTCCAAAGGAAGTAGCATGTATTCCTGTTAGGACGATTTTCCAAGAAGGGTTCGGAAAACTCATAGTAGCGATGGCAAACAGTTTATAATTTTTTCTATGATTGAACAGAAATTCTCAAATTTCTGCCTTGTTTCCTAGGTTAAAAGCGCTTGATTGCTAGAGGGCGTAATCGTTCCTTGGCAACGTAAACAACAAAATAGTAGTAGAGTCGGAATGACCACTTTTCCGCACGCTGACTAATTTTCAATACATAGAACATAAAACAATATAACTTGATGTCGACAAAATCATCTCAAATATGGTTAGGATGATAAATGATTGATTCACTCAATTACAAAAAATGTTTTTACTCAATTATAAAAACTGTTTTTTGGATTTCACTTTATTTTATTGTGTCATATAACGAATAAATTTGTGTTTCTGTTCAGGCGTAGAAAGAATTGCGTATCTTACTCGAGTGGAAACGGCCTTTGTAAAATTCGTGTGCTTGAAGCATTCGCGAACGTTCGTATGTATACACTCGTTCCACAAAGGCCTTGTTTCCACTATAGCTGAATCAATAACTATTGCATCCTGGAAATAAGGAACGCTTTACTCCAACTTAAAAACAGGAGATTATCATGGAGAGATGACTCATACAATTTCTATAAAACGGTGAGATCAACTTATACACAGTTTGTAAACACATTCCTTGATTATCAAAGATAATTTACCGTACCATAGCGTTGATAGAAAAACAACCATCTATGATGTGAAATAATCCGTCTATCTATTATTGAATGGTTGACAAAAAATAATATACATTTTGAAAAGTAGATGTCACATGAAGAATTGCTACTGTTGTCGAAGTTAAATAGATTCCCAAAAAAGTATGTCGTTAATGAACATCTACGGTTCCATAGTCATTAAATCTTTCGATTACCGCCTTTCCATTGCGCGTTCAATGCTACTAAACATATTTGGGCTAAGGTAAAGACACTATATTAATTATATGTATAGGTTGCCATAAATATGGAGATGATAAGGTGTTAAAACTGTGCTAAAGGCATTAGCGACATGTACAAACAATCTCTGGGAAAACTGGATACGACATACCGAAATATGATTACAACGTGGTAAGATCGTGAAATATAAATTGAGACGGAACCAATTTTTATCTCTCTGGGTGAAAACCGTGATAGTGATTATGATTATACATTATAATCATATAAAATAATTTATAATAATAGTGATGACATTAGTTAAAAGTATTAGTTTAACGAAAAGTAAAATATTTCAATTTAGTAGAACAAGCTTTAATAATAATAAGTTTTAATTTTCTATTGCAGTTGTAACGAAGCGTCCGGTGCGGCAGCCAGCCGACGACTGATACGCCGTGAGTGAGCGCGCAACCTCGGAGTGGGGAAGCGTGGTAGCGCGCAGGTCGCTAGACAGAAGCGATAACAGAAAGAATATATACCGATCGACCGGCCGTTGAGAGAGAATTCCGTTCCTTTTCGGCTTCCAGTCTAGACCTCTCTAGCGGTGGCTCTTTGGCGAAGAAGAGTATTCCGACTGCTTTCCGATTCCGGCAGTGGCTCTCTGGCGACCCGGATTATTCCGATTGTTGATTGTTTTACCGATTCCGGCAGTGGCTCTCTGGCAACCCGGAATATTCCGATTGTTAATTGTTCTACCGATTCCGGCAGTGGCTCTCTGGCGATCCGGAATAATTCGATCGTTCGTATTGTTTATTTTCCGATTCCGGCAGTGGCTGGTGGCGACCCGGAATAATCCGATTGTTGTTTGTTGTACTGATTCTGGTAGTGGCTACCCGCTAAACCGTGAATACCCGACCAGACCGATTCTGCCGTGGCTGGTGGCGACCAGGATCAACCGTCCCTTAAGAATACCTGATCATTTGTAAATAGAGTGTATATATTATCCGTTTGTGCCGTCTTGTATTTTCTCACTGTTATCAATGAGTGGCGCCCGAGTACCGACCGAACCTCTCCCAACTAACACCTTGACCCTGATATTTCTCTGGCCAGCGTTAACCTGGGCAAACAAACGTAACGTGACCCGAACTACGTTACACAATATTAGTAGATTCAATAAGATAATTATTTAAAATTAATGTCTCACAACAGTAACACTAGTTGCGCCAGTGATTGTTCAAATTCTGAAGCAATACGTGTTAATACATAAATCATAAGGCCTCGAACAATCTTACGTAAGTTCATATGTTTCAGATTGATGACGTATCGGCAAAGTTTATAAAATTAGAGGCTAATCACTAACAACTGTTGGCAACTGTTAGCAAAACCAATTCGTTGAATGGAATCGATGTCTTCCCGCTGACTTGCAACGGCTGAGTATTTTTGTCAGCGCAGATTGCTGCGCTGCCCCAAGTCATCGCAAAAAATATGGCGGACAACAATCAGCTCTTTTCTCACGAAACGATGTGGGAAAATATACAAATATGATATGCCTTGTGTGTACTTACAACGGTTGTGATAATGTTCAACGAATGCTCAACTGTTGCAACTCAGCAACTAACCGCGCTCATAGTACTAAGCGCAACCTGTTTTATATGCAAACTGTTCGTTGAATGCGCCCGATCTTTACAATTCTGTCAATTAAGACAAGCCGTCAGTCCCGTATTTAATATTTTTCAGAGAAATTTCTACAAATAAAAGTCAAATAGTACATACTACAGTGATTGAATTGAATACATCGATACAATTCGACGCAATACAGAAGAGGACCGGCCTGTATAATATCTGTAGAAAACATGGTTTGGCGGCCATGATACAATATCATATGGTTAGGTTGGTAAGTCTCAGAAATGTTATTCTGAAAATCCTCCCTCCCGGGGAAAGGATTATTACTCTACATAGTGGCAGTTCTGAAGGTAGAGTACTAGGTGCTGTATTAATATCGGCCAAAAAATAGCTCGCAATCATCGGTCGATGATCATGAATAAGTGACATCCACTTTATTTCAAACTTGGTTTGATAACCAATTATTCCCTAATGTACAATTCGGTAATAGTTATGAACAATGCATCATGAGGAGGACAGAAGGCCACATAGATCAAGCTCTAAAAAAATGAAATCATAGGATTGATGGAAAAGAATCAAATTGCGGTGCGCTCAAAAAAAAACAGCTACTAAGAATTATAGATCAGTGGCATGGTTAAATAATGGATGCTATAAACACCTTATGTAGCAAAGCTGCATGAGCATGAGATACTTGGGCTTCCCCCATATTATTGGATCTTTAATCCGACCGAATTGAGATAGAGTTTTTTAAAATACTATACTAGAAAATTAAATCGGGCTCCGCATGTGAATGCATCTGTAATTAGTAATTTCATGCAAGCCTCACATAGAATAGGTAGACGGAAAATAATGGGCTAAAATCATTAAAATAGAGGACAGTTACCTACAAAATAAAAAACTCCCTCAATCCATCATTAATATTAAAAACCATGTTGATAATGAAATTGGTAATTATGACTAAGTCAGTGATGCTTTATTTCATTATTTCCTATAAGCACGTATAGGTGGATTTTTGTAACTTTTGTGTATTTTTAATGAAATAAAATTTATCTCATTCATTACTTACTTCCGATACGTACAATTTATTATGAAGTCAATTATAAAAAGGGACAGTTTGGAAATACTCTTAACCTATCGCATAGCTTAGATGAAACTTATGAAGAAGCTCAAGATGAATACGGATGCGTAGCATACCTACAAATTTTACCGTCATACGAACCATTAGATTCACAAGAAGAAAAACGACTAAAACTAATTGAACATTACAAAAATTCAAATGATACAGTAAGTGATGGTATTTTAACAATCATGCGTCAAAGTTATTATTTACAACGTCAACAAATTCATAAGAACGAATCCTTGAAAAAAAATTTTGAGTATTGGCCGTACTTTAATAATTATAAGCTTATCATTCAGCATGCAGATCAACTTTTAGGGAAAGAAACTTATAAAATATGGAAAGATTCATTAAATAAATTTTCCAAACCGATAAATTGTTGGTTAAAAAATGCTGAAATTTATCGTGAAGTAAAAACAAAAAATTTTAAAAAAAAAGTACTGCAAACACTACTGAAAAAACAAAATATGTTCGCAAATCGTTGAAGAATGCAAAAGCATATTGTGATAGGCTAAAAAACGATGAGCCGTATCACAATACAATATTTGGATTTATCGTTAAGTTCATGAAGGAAGATTTAAAATTTCTTTATGTCCTAATAAATGTAAGTGAATATTTTGAAGAAATTCTTGATTTTTAAAACTCTATTTCTAGGAAGAAGTTGATGATGATGAATTGATTGAACACGTGCCAGTAGTAAATCCTGTGTTGATGATTATATGTAAATAAAAACAGTGCATTACTGTAATCTATAATGCTATTTTTTATGACTCGCATATTTTATCGTTCTAGGAAAAGATTCACATAATTCGGAAAATTTGTATGATGTAGTAATTGAAAAAAAAAAATAAAATACACGTTTAATCATTGCTGAATGGATTGTTGACCACCTACTTAAATTATTACGTTTTTGGTATCGTTTACCCAAAAGAAATTGAAGGAACATTAGAAGTCATCCAACGGTATGTTGGCTTGTTAAGCTTACACAATTTTTATTTCGTTTAAGAAAATTTCAGTGTTTCTTTCTAAAAGCAGCTCAAGACATATGTATGCGGCATTCGGCAAGTAGAGAGCAGTTGTTCGCTACTTGCAGAGAAGTTGCGGGGGTGGCCTTGCTATTTGGTGATGAGCAAATCTACTACTTGTATGGCGCTTGCTTTGTTTCCATCGGTTGTCGGTGTTTTGTAGCACTTCAAAGTGAACGAATATTCGCCGTTCTAAACTGATAAAAATACTCAACAAGCGGCGAATATGTAGCTGAATGCGCTTTCCGTTTGCGAACACTACTTCGAACACCTCAACTACTTGAATTTGGAAAAGAGTCATTCTGTATTTTCCAAATGTCGTATGCCCGGAGCCGCCTCAATACTGTAGAATTTCTTGAATAATGTTTTTTTTCTACATCCAATAATTCTTGTTTTATCCAAGTATAAATTCATTGAATGTGTTTTTAACATTAATTTTTGGATTTATTTTTTTTTCAGATTGTTTTTAAAAATTTGTCCTCCAAAAGGAACGAAGCGAAGTGGATCTTGAAAGGCTACCAATATCCACCCCAAAATAACAACAATGATTAAGGAACTGGAACCTTATCTTGAAGAAAGTGAATCAGTGGAATAAAATTTAATATTGTACTGACCTTTGTGTATCTTTTGTAGTCCATTCATGGTTTATTACGATGAGTTGAAATATGTTTTAGGTGTTGTTATTTCCAAGAAAACAATATTTGAAAAGTTCAATGTTGATGAACCGTTTTCGGCTTTATTGCCATCATCAGCACCCTGGTCAAAAATTAAACAACTATCTTATACATTACAAACTTGACAATCACTTGCTACAAGATCTATCTGATGATGTCAATAAAGCTGAAAACGGTTCACCAATATTGAACTTTTTAAGTATTCATTAAAAAGTAAAAATACTAAATTTACTTAATAGAATTCGCTTAATAAAATTTCACAATATGTGTTTTGTAATAAAAGTAAACAAATTTTAGCTAAATGTGTAGTAAAATTGCAACAGATTATTTGTAATATTCTCAAAATGATTCAGTATAAAATGTGTTGTAAAATTACAATATCAGTTGTATTAATACTTAACGGTGGTGCGTAAAAACTTCCTACAATATTTTAGTAAAATTACCACAGAAATTTTTAACAGTGAAGGAGTGCAATGAAGTTTACAAGTACGTTGAGGAGAGTGGAGACACGAAATTTTTACTATCAACTTTGCAAAAGGTAATGGGCGAAAATCGAGTTAGCAATAAAAGATTATATAGAAAATTGGAAGCACGCTATGCAAACGATGTTTGGAAAGGGTGTTTGGTCTAAGCATGGTGAGTTCTAAGAAACTCCTATTAGTCGACGAGCGATTCGAAAAATATTTTCTCTACTCCCATGTTAGAATAGCATCATTCTGTGTTCAAAAACTGTACTGGAATTGATGTTATTCTTTACTCGCACTTAGAATGGCATCAATCTATATTCGAAATCTGTACGGGAATGAATTCATTCCAGTACAGATTTTTTATTCCACAACTGGTGAATTAACCAATAGCAGCGTAGTATTTGGCGGGTAACCACGGATACGTTATTATTTTGACGTTTAACATGTAAAGTCATCAAACAAATTTCAAATTTTCAATGACATATGTCATTTGGTGTTAAAGTAGGTCTAGCATTTTGTTTTCTAACCGTAACGACATAACTTGTTTAAAAGCTAACAATCAGAAACCGAACAATAATTGAGTTGATCGAGAAATTTCAATTAAAAAATCAATAATTTTTATCATAATGTCCAGTAATAGTAATAGTGATATCGAAAGTTTAACACCCCCTGGTATTGTTGCAAGAGCTACAACAGCAACAAATAATTTGTTGCCGCAAAAATCAGGAAAAATATATGAAAAATTATATACAAATTTTATGGAGTGGAGAAAAAAAATAACATTTTGTCTTTTTCGGAAGACGTATTAGTTGTATATTTTGACGAAATGTCGAATAATTTCATGTCTTCAACTATATAGAAAAATTATTCTATATTAAAATGTACATTGGATCTTAAACATAAAGTTGACATTGGAAAATATGCAAAATTATACAGTTTGATAAAAAGAAAATCTGAAGGATACAAAAGAAAAAAATCAAAAATATTTACAACGAATGAAATAAAAACATTTATTAGCGACGCGCCAGATAGCGTATATTTATTAACGAAAGTACGTACATACATTTGAGTTTTTTATGCCGAACAATACATCAATTGTTGTTTCATTGTAGGTAGCGTTAATTTTGGGTATTATGAGAGCATGCCGAAGACAGGAATTGCATAATTTAAAATTCAATGATGTAAAAGATTTAAAATCGACCTTTTTCATTACTATATCGGATACCAAAACAAAAATAACAAGAACATTCACAGTAACCGGCAATTATTACAATTTATGTAAAAATATATGGATCTTCGCCCAAAAGATTGTATGACTTCATCATTTTTTATTAATTATACAAAAGGAAAATGCACAGTTCAAAACGTGGGAATTAATAAATTTGGAAACATGGGAAAAGAGATTGCTAAGTATCTGAATCTTCAGGATCCACGCCTATATACTGGCCATTGTTTTCGAAGGAGTTCGGCAACGATATTAGTTGACGCTGTAGGTGATATAACAACATTAAAACGTCATGGGGGATGGAAGTCAACAACCGTTGCAGAAAGCTACATAGACGATTCTATCCAGAATAAAATTAATGTATCGAATAAAATATTAAATTCCATAGAGTCAAACGAGAGAATAAGTATAAATTCTTCAGAATCAACTAATATTTTGGAAAGTAATAACACTAATAACGCACAAATAAGCATTACAAATTGTACGATACATAATCTACATATTCACACTAGTAACACAAAAAATTAGTTTGTAAATTTTGTTTAAATTCATAAACGTAAAAATAAATACATTTTGCTTGATAACCATGGATCCATTACTAGTTTGACGTTTAATCGTTAGAAATAATTTTCAATTTTCAATTTGGAGTAAAAAGAAATTTTATCAAAATGAAGAATTTTATTCTTAAAATTGCAACTGGTCGTAGAGAAAATAGAGTATGCAACTCGATAGAATGGCTATTATTTCACTCGTATGATTCTTAGTCGTGAAATAATAGCCGTCATTCTAATCTCGTTGCATAATATACTATTAAGGCTTTGTAGGAGGGTCGTTAAAGAACATGTCAGCCAAATTAGAGCCTCGTAGCTCATTTGAAAGTTGGTCAAAACACGCTCGTTTCTGACGATGTAACGATTTTCCAAAACGAACTAAACACGCAAAACGACTTAGAATGACTTTAAGATCCTCCCAAAATTGATTTTTTTCCGTTTTTCTCCATTTTATTCTGGAATAGGTGGAAATATTTTGTATTTTTGTCTAGAATACAATGAAGAAAAACGAAAAAAATCAATATTGGAAAGGTTTCTGAGTCATTTTTAATCGTTCTGCGTGTTTTGTTCGTTTATTAAAATTGCGACATTGTTCAAAACGATCATTTTTTGACCAACTTTGAAATGAGGTACGAGGTTCTAATTTTGCTAAAATGTTCCCTAGGGACTCTTCTACAAATTCTCGAAATATTTTTGGAATCGCTCGTCGACTAATAGGACTTACTTAGACCAAACGCCCTGTATATGTCAACGACCTGGTAAAGATACCGTGGTTTGCAATAAACATGGATCAACAGCAAAACTTTGTCATGATTGGTTTGAAAACAATGAATCTTTGGGTGAAATTAAAAAAAAAAGATTTTGGAAACCGCAACTGATATTCTTAGAAAGGAAATATCAATTCATAAATACAATACAGAATCTTACCAAGCATCATCTGATTTTCTCGATACTGTATTAGAAGATATACCAGACTTATTGCACGATTTTCTTAGTAAGCTTATTCTACGGAAAAAAGTAACAACGAAGCCTCAAATTCTATCAAGCGTGATAATATCGCACATGCAATTATTTCAAGCATTCGACCGAATTCTTTTAACTCTCATCTCCAACTTGCTATTGGTACTTACAAATATAAAAAAGTGGCTCAAGATTAATTGTGGATTTGTTATCAAGATTAGGAGTATCTGCATCTTATTATAATCTTTAATTATTTGAAGCATCAACTATGATGGACCCTCCTAAAATGAACGTTGGTGATGTGTTTGCGCAATATGTGTTTGATAATAATACAGATCATAATGCGGAAGCGTTAGACGGTAAAAGAACATTTCACTGTCTGGGAAGAATTGCTCTTATACTTTTGAAGGTAATGTGACTTATGAAGGTTGCTCCAGGAAATGTACAAAAAATGCCTTCTGCTGCCCAATTATCGTCGTGCAATACCGTTGAAACTATTTAATTCAGAAGTTCGCAAAATTGAAGATGTGCCAACTTTACTTAGTGAAAAGTCTGGTCCATTAGCACTACATTATGTATTATACTTATGGGCAAAGTTAAATTTAGAGAATACACTTCCAAGTTGGAGAAGATTTATGGGAACTTTATGTCAAAATCTACCACACGACAATGTTTCTCGAATAGTGTGTTTGCCATTCAAAAATGAACTTCCTACAAAATATACGACAATAAATACAGCAATAGCACATGCGATTGAGGAATGCCGACAATTAAAACAAAAAACATGCACCGTCACATTCGATCAGCCATTATTCATCAAAGCTTGTGACATTGTTGCTGGTAACGAGAAAATGAAGAACGTAGTTGTACGGTTAGGTGGATTTCACAAGCTGATGTCATATTTAGGGACAATAGGCTATATTATGGATGGAAGTGGATTAAAGAATATATGGTCAACTATCTTTGCTGGTGAATCAGTTAAAAATATGATGAGTGGAAAAGCATTTTCACGAGCATTACGTGCTCACATATTAACATATTGGAATTTATCTATGTCGAAATTTGGACAGCCAAATGGAGACACAGGAATACAATGCATTTCTTGACGATCATCTAAATGACTGGAATGAAAGTCCTCCACGCTATAAGGATTGCTTTGGTGAACCAACTTTAAAAAGATGACATCATGTCTCTTAAATAAGTTGAAATCATTAAAATTGAATGGCCCAACTGCACAATTATTTGTTCAATACTTTGTAATGGTCACTATTGCCCTTCAATTAATAGAAGCTGAACGCTTGGGCAATTGGAAGCTCCACTTACAGAGTGTGGAAAAAATGATTCCATATTTTCATTCATCAGGACATTATTTGTATGCTAAATCAGCTCAAATATATTTCCAGTCAATAGTAAAATTGGAAATTGTAGTGGATGACGAAGAATATCGTCGGTTTACTGAAGAAGGTTGTTTTACAATTCGTCGGTCTTATAAAGCATGGTCTGGAATTAGGAGTGATATGACAATCGAGCAAACACTTAATCGGTTCTTTGGAACCGATTTAAAACATGGAAGAGGTATAACTCCTAGTGTTGTGGCACGATATTCAACTTCTATGCCAACTTCTTTGTCTATTATGGATAATCTAGAAAATTATTGTGGATTTAATTCGAGTACTAGTGAACAACATGTTGATTTATCCAATAGTAGGTTAACAACGGACAATAAAGACTTAAAAAAGCATAATTTTTTGGATTGATAAGCACAAATCGTTTGAATTGAGACAATCTTCAACATCTTTCAATGGGAATTATTGGTGGTCAGAAAATAAATTGCCATGAAGCATTAGAATTAGGAAAACTTAGTATAACTACAATCGTAGGCAAAAATGGAGAAAATTTTAGTATGACTCTTAAGTATAAAGTAAAATCGTTATCGGTAGCCAAATCAGGAGTTCATCTTGACACAAATCATACAAATGTTAAACTTTGCTTCTATTTCAAAGACATTGTGTATTAATAGGAAATAATGACGATTTTACTCCAGACGCATTCAATTATGAATTATCACCCTTTCCTTTATCATTGTTTGACCAAGAATGATTTATGCTTAAGAATAAGAAATCAGACTCATCTACCATTTTCAACACAAGTCTTCTTTCGGATGTTTTAATTTCTACTTTTTCGTTCGTGATAGACAGTGGGTTTTTACTGCATCAAGTAAGTTGGTCACACGGAAAAACATATTTATATATATTTCGGGCATATCACCAATACGTCGTAACACATTTCACAAAAAATGCAAATGTTGTATTCGATGGATATAGCAGTGAACAATTTGGCGTAAGATCGTATGAGAGATTTCGTAGAAAACAAACAAATGTTGCAGCGGACGTTGATTTTGAAGAAAATATGTTAATGCACAACAACACAAACGAAATTTCTTTCTAACATTTGCAACAAAGACAAATTTGTGAGACTTTTGGGAAAATATCTTAAAGATAATGGCATTGAAGTTATCCAAGCCATTGAAGATGCAGATGTTCAGAGTCAACACAGCAAATGAGTTGAAAAAGAAAATAAATACTCCTGTAACGGTTGTTGGGAATGATTACGATTTGTTGGTCTTACTTATCGCATTAACACACGAATGTGATAATTTATTTTCTTATAAACTCAGCTACTAAAAAAATACAGCCATAAACTATACTCGACATCTGATAACAAAAATTTGAAGCAATTTATATTATTTGCTCATGCATTTGCTGGTTGTGATACAACCAGTGCTATTTTTGGCAAAGGTAAAAAAAGAATAATCAATTTATTGAAACAAAAGATGAAAATTTACGAACAATAACGCAAGTATTTTATGATTCTTCAAGTAGCTTAAAAGATCTAGAAGAGACAGCTAATAAATGTGTGCTTCATTTATATGGAGTTGAGAACGAAAACTTATCAAGTCGTGAATTACTCTATAAACTCAATCGCAGACTGAAACTCGATTATCAAGCTTATCTCCGACATCTTCAGCGTTACTTCAGCATACCAAGAGAGTTTTTTTATCAAATTCGGGTAACAATCTTCAACCGGAACAATGGGGCTGGTGACGTATAAATATTATGATGGTACCAGTAATGACTACTGATAATGCTACGCCGAAAGAACTATTAGCGAAGTTAAATAAAATTAAATCTTTAATATTATTCTTTATTATTTGAACTGCCAATTACTAACGGAAAAGAAATTGTTCAAGATGTTTTGTGGTTGCACAAGCAACTGCTCTAATAAACGTTGTGGGTACCAGAAAGCTGGACTACGTAAGAATCGTGAACTTTCAATTAAATCAGGTAGCTACTTGATTTTTTTGTCCAATAGTAGACAAAAGAAAAGGAAATGCAACAAAAAGAATTTAAATACAATAGTGTCAAATGAAAAACACACACATATAACACTTCATAAATGTAAAAAGAATCCAAACAAATATAATTTAAGACACAAACAGTTTACAAATATATCAAATTCAGAAGAAAATTTAATCAAACATAAAAGTGGAAAACAGTATCAGCGTAAAAAAATCAGGGATTGTGTAAGCGTGTCACACGAAAGCTGTGTGTGCTCCCGATAGAGCAATAATGTCCAACCAAGACTATCTAACGTGAATTAGATTAAGATTTACATTTTAAGTATATTTGGAGTAGCTTGATTTTTAACCATCCGTGTAATTTGTAATTTTGAATCACTTTGTATAAGGTTAGAGGCTTATGAAGGGGTTAATTATTAATAATAATCCTTAATCAGATACGATTATGTACCTATATATTTGTAATGTCTTTGAAGTTCTCGCTTCAAAGGGGGGGATTTATGTTATGTATTATAACTAAAGGGCGGATTCAAGGTCATTTGGCGAGATCTACAACGCTCGAAATGCACCATTGGCGTAGTTATTTTCCATTTCTGCACCTATCCGTTAGAAGTGAACGTTATTCACATATACAGTAGAATCTCGTCGATTATCCATTAAGCAGTCGATTTTCCGTTACCTCTTATTATTTATTTATAGTTTTTTTTTACATTTTACATAACAAAAAACGATTAATTGGTATACCTATCTATCAATGTATTTATCAATTTTTTTAATTTTCATTTTTCCGTTTATTTTTCATATCCATCACCCCCCGGCACAATCAGTGACGAATAATCGAGGTTGTACTGTATAACATTAGTGTCCAAAAGATCTTACTAAGAAATTTGCCGACAATATAAAACATTGTTGAGTTTTATTGTTTAATCTTTAATCCTATCGGAAGTAGTATTTATTAGTTTCTATTGAATAAAGATAAAATCCAAGAATGCCGCTTGTCTTCCTGTAAATAGTAAAATGATAAAGTATAAAAAACAATTTCAACCCCCATATAGGGAAAAGCCAGAAAATTACAACTTTCAATTGCAGTACAGCTCTCAGAGTATCTATACGTGCAATATTTCCTTGGTTTAATTCTCTTGGTTTTCAATTAATTTAAATTTTAATGCATGTATCTACATAAATTGATATGAAAAGATAGGTAGAACAAAAACAAAAAATGTGTTCATAATTTTAACGTTTTTTTTAATTTTATTTTTGTCAAGAATTGTTTTTTTTCTTAATTTTTCCCGTCCCTGACGAGCCGCTTTTTGAAGAATGAGAGAGAGCGACCAAAATTTCTTAGAAGGTCGGTACAACTAGACACCTGTTTTCTGGCCGTAACGTCACGACGTCTTGATGGCAGTTGAACTGCTCAACTGCTTTTCTACGTTCGGACACTATTGGTAGAGAAAAACCTTTCACACCGACAAGACAGACCATGCGGGTACAACGACTGCGGCCAGTACGCTCTATACGAATTTGTCAGGAGACTAGATTTGGCTTGCTCCTTCTATGGAGCTGATATCCGCCCTTTAATTATAACAAACATAGACGAATGTGTAACTCCAGTGCGCACCTCTGGTTCAACAGATTTCACAAAATATACAAAACTACCACTCTTGTATCAACCCTTGTTGGAGTAATACAGATTCAACCAAACCATAAGTCTTGTATCATTTTCAATAACCAAAAAACTAAATAGTACGCAACCATAAAGGTTCAACAGCTGTCTTTCAGTAAGACTCTATCATAAAGCGGCGCATGTGTATTAGCAGAAGCAAATCGGTGTGGGGGCGATAGAGTACAATATATGTTTTATCTCCTTTCTTCTAAAATGTACAGAGTCGCCGCCAATCGATTTTTAATTAAATGGTGTTATGTAAGAAGGAACCAAACCTCAAAATTAAAAAAAAGCAGAAAAACGTATTAATGTGATGCTGACGTATAGAGCCATCTATTAGAGTTAATCTTCAGCAACCCAGAATGCAGAAAACTACTGAACTAAGCACTGAATAAAAAATCGAATTGAGAAAGTACACTTTTCGAATGTCAACAAAGCTCCAAGCTGCATGGTTGCCATAATTTTTCCTTACCTACCACATTTATAAAATTCATTACAGCGTCAAGCGGCTTGGTTTATGTTACTGTTAAAACAATGCAGTTTATTTATATTACAATAAGGATCCAGTCTGCTTGGATCTTTTTTACTTAATAACATATTCAGCATATAAGCTGTTACAAAGTACCAAGACACTTGGTTCTTTTTTGCGTAATGTGTAGCTACAGTATAAACTGTTTGTTTATTGTGCAACAAGGAACCAAGCAGCATGGAACTATATTGCGATTGATTTAATACACTCTTTTGGCGCTACTACTGTTTCTAAGGTTATGTTCATGTAACAATAACCTGACAGTATGACATTAGTAAAGCTGATAGTTTTGTGCAGTGTTTAAAAAAAATGTCTTCAAGAAGTGCTAAACTTGTTCAGTTTGCAAAGGAACAGGTACGTCTTTAGTTACTAGATCATTATTAAAACAAATTATTCTGAATCCACATTGCACATTTGATTTCAGGTCGAATCTAACAATAATGACCATGCATTTTTATTAAAAAATAATGTCAGTAACACTCACAATTCCAAAAGTTGTAGTACCGACATTGATATAGAAAATCTTGATATTATTTTGTTGGGAGGTGATGATAACGGAAAACACATTGAATTTAAAAATATCGAATCTTTTGAAGCACCCACTGCTTGTTGTGGTTTGAACTCTTTAGAAGTTAACCAGGAAGAGGAAGGAGGTAATAAAGAAGTAAAAACACTCACAAACCTTGAGAACATAGAAAGTCCCAAACCACTAAACAACGAAGATTCGGAAAAGACAATATGTGTATTACAAAATATTACTTTGTGTAATGCAGATAACAATGTAGTAGATGATTATTTAAGTAATGATTCCAACTATGAACCTGAAGAAGAAAATAGTAATAGTAATGTTCTCTCAGATTCTGACTCATTGGCTAATGAAAATAATTATTTAAAAAGAGGAAGACCACGCAAAGGTAGAAAACGGAAACATAATTCGCAAGATCGGTTTATTAGAAAAAGGCTCAAAAATTCAAATAAGCCGTATATAACAGCAAAAGGTAAACAAATAGCCGCTAAAGAATTTGTTGATTATGAATGTAACTGCCCCAAGAAATGTCACAATAAAATTGAAATTGGTGATCGACAAGAGGAATTTACAAAATTTTGGGAACTTGCAGACTATACTACCCAAAATGCATACATAACATCTTGTGTAAAAGAACAGTCAATTAAGAGACGGTACTTAAGTAAAGACGGTTCCAACAGGCAGTTCAGTCGACAATATTATATTAAAAAAGTACTAGTATGCAGATCCATGTTTGCCATGACATTTGGGTTATCGACCAAACGCATAAATACTGCACTGGTTAAACTGCGTTCAAGTTCTTTTATTGACAAAAGAGGGAAGCATGAAAATCATTGAAAAATGAATGAGGAAACTTACAATTCTGTTGTTAGACAAATTGAAAAATTGCCAAAATATAAATCTCATTATTGTAGAGAATCAACAGTTGGAGAAAGACAATATTTGTCATCTGAGTTGAACCTTAAAAAGATTTATGAATTATATATTTCAGAAAATCCAGATGTTAAAATTTCTCTATCACAGTATAAAAGAATTTTCTACGACAATTTTAATTTGCACTTTAAACCTCGTAAAACTGATACATGTAACCTGTGCGATAACATCAATGCTAGATTGAAGAATGAAAAACTGGAAGACACAATCATCGATTTAAAACGACAACTCGAAGAACATCAAAATCTAGCCAGTTTCGCTAGATCAAAACTGAAGAGAGATATGGAAGATTCAAAAAGAATAAAACACGTTGAGAGTTTGACATTTGATTTAGAGAAGACTCTTCCACTGCCCAGGCTTACTACAAACGTGATTTTTTACAAAAGGCAGTTATGGGTTTATAACCTAGACGTACACTCTGCAAAAGAAAATAAAGGAAATTGCATGGTTTGGGTTGAAGGAGAAGCAGGAAGAGGAGCCCAAGAAGTGGGTTCTTGCCTAAAAAAGTATATCTGTCTGAAGGTTAGTTCAGAAATTGAAGAACTTCGTCTTTGGTCTGATTCTTGCGGTGGCCAGAATCGAAATATAAAGTTGGTAAGTCTAATGTTAATAATAGTTGTATTTACTCTACAATAATACCATTTTTTCAGGTTCTTATGTTAAGACACATTTTGGGAATCCATCCCTCTCTCAAAAAAATTACGCTCAACTTCCTGGTGAGCGGTCATTCGTTTTTGCCTAACGATGCAGACTTCAGTGATATAGAGAAGGCACTGAAATATCAGCAACGAATATATACCCCAGAGGAGTATCTGAATGTGATGAATAGCTGCAGAAAAAAACAAGCTAGATACATACAGGATGAAAAAAGATGATTTCTTTGGAACGTCCAATTTAGAGAAAAACATTACAAACAGGAAAGTGGATGTGGGCGGTATTATACAAAATATTTTAGGTTTTTAGTTTGTTTATTTTTGTGATATTTTAGGAGAAAAAAAAATAAACTGGATGAAGCTGAAACAAATAAAATTGGAAAAAGATACCCCAATGATATTGTACACAAAGGAAAGCTATGATGAAGACATTGCTTATGATAAAATTGATATTTCAAAAAAAATTAAAAGAAGATCAGGTATAGTGCGAGACTCGTCCTAGTAGACCTGACTTTTAAGTCAAATTACTTTATGATATGATCCAACAATAGAGCTTGTCCACAGCAATTACTTACAATAGCAAGGAATAATTTACAACTTTTACCAAATGTGGAGAAAGAGATCTTTCCGAAAAGCAGGTATCTAGTTGGGCACAAATAAAAGAACAATTATTTTGAATAAAAGTTTTAAGGAAGACAAACTTGATTCAAGAATAGATGAAAACAGAAAATTACCATTTGAAATTTCGATTTCTTCCATATTTTCAGATATTTTCCACGGCTGCCGCATTTTTTAAAAAATTTTGATCTCTGCACAGTTTAAATTTCAAATGCAAACTAAAGAAAATTTTTTTGTTTATTCATGTAAACGTTTAGGTAATATAGAAAGTTGCCCAGTAGTTAAGGAATCTTAGGAATCACGAATTTCTAGGAAATTTCATTTAAGTGCTTGTACAACAATAATTAGTTTAAAAATTTCAGACTAGATTTACATTACAATAGCGACAATTACTTGATGTACGAAAATATGATCACTTGATACAGTCATTATATAGTTAAAATATTTATTCCATTATTTAATTAGATGTATTTTTCCTCTATGTATTTAACATTTTTATTTAAAATAAGCTAAAACCGACCGCTTTTATTTGTGTCCATTTATACCTGCATTCGGACGGATCTCTCTCTCCACATTTGGTAAAAGTTGTAAATTATTCCTTGCTATTGTAAGTAATTGCTGTGGACAAGCTCTATTGTTGGATCATATCATAAAGTAATTTGACTTAAAAGTCAGGTCTACTAGGACAAGTCTCGCACTATACAGGTATTGAGGATACGTTAGTGCCACTGTGGCCGGAAGAGAAACCTATCTCAGATTTAAAGTTGGCGGATTTGAAGTCAATTTACCACCTTATTCCAAGTGATGCCTTGCCTTTTTACAGAAGTTTAAGGGCAGATCCTGGAATACAAGAGGATTTGGAAGGATTCAATGGTTCTTTAGACTTTGAAATGGAGGAAGCTTGAAATAACACCTAATTTATTTGTTTAATTAATTAGTAATAATAAATTAAGTGCATTTTTGTTTTTGTGTGAGAATAAACTTTAAACTCTAATCACCCTTTTTATTATTGCAAAAAGGAACCAACCCACAAATTTACGGATTTTATGAAGAATATTGACAAACTATTATAAGGAATTTACAGTTCAGTACAAAACTGACAATTTAGAAACGATATTAAAGCACTGAGTCCGGAACTAACTGTACAGTAATAAAGGAACCACGGATTTTTCTTCACTCCATTATCTCCGTTTGTCAACAATGAGGGTTGGTTCGCTATTGCAAAATACAATTCAATTTATCCTTAGATTGTAAATATCTCATTTAAAAATACAAATACGTGGAAAATGATTAAGGACGATTTTGTAGATAATCACAATATCTATCCTTTTTGTTTAAAACATTTTTTTCTGATTCTAGTATTTTCTGAGCTATTTGAGAAGAAGTGGTTTCCAGGGTAGCTTTTATTTTTTTCTACCCCCTCAAATTACATTTCCAATTTTTAATAGTTGACGTATAATATATACCTAATAACCAACTTATTTTCAAAATTACAGCTGTCCAGTTCGAATGGACATTTAAAATTTCTTTTTACTGGACTATGACTCAACAATTAAACAATCAAAACAATATGGCCGCCGCCCAACCTGTATCCGCATATATTACACATTGTTGAATTTAATTCGAATGATAGCAAAATCTTTGCAATTATTGTTCAAAATAATAAAGATGAATGAACATTTTTAAATAAAAACAAAACTTATGATAAAACAAAAGAAAAAAACGACTTACCAACAAAATGACGCCTCTGCAAACAACCACACTAAACCAAGCACAAAAACACAATAGAAGTTAGACGCGCGATGCGCATACACTTGCTTTATATACTCAACACAATGTTGCCAGATTTACCTGTAACAAAGCTAAAGAGAGAATCGCCACAAATTACGATGATTAGTATTTTTTTAAAAAAAAAAAAGACGTGTGGCACTCGGAGACTGCCGCGGTAAAGCTATTGCATAGCATTTTGTATCAACTTATGCAATTATAATTATTTATTTATTTTATTTATGCAGTATTTCTTTTTCTTTGTAATTAATTCAAGTTACACTTTTTGCGCGTGGTGACCGATAAGAAAACAATTTTTTTTCTTTTATTAAATAAACAATACGTCTAGTTGCACGCACACAAACACCGTGTCGAAGACTGCCGAAAAGAAACGACGTTAGACGATGCACGGCCTTCAAGCCACACCTACGTGCCCGTCGGAGTGGGGAGCGTGAGGTTTTTTTCGTTACGGAATTTCTGGATTCGGTGCCCGCGCCCAAGGCCCGCGATAGAAGCTACGCAATAGCTTAAAAAAAGACGTACCTATTGGTGTAATTCACAAATTACGCATTTCCCATAGATATCAAATAAAATAAATATTATATTTGATATCTATGGCGTTTCCCAGCAGTTTCTAAACAGGAGACGTTGATATTTGTTGGAAGGAATGAGCCTTGGCAACGTTGCAAGTCGTCGCTACCGTTTGGACATATTACTTTTATTAAATATTTGCATTTAACGTTCAAATAAATAAAACTACATGATTTTTATTTAATAAAGACAAAAAGGCTGTAGTACGAAATGAGGAACTCTTAAATAATGATTATTTTTCAACTTTGTTTTTCAGAAATGGGTAGAATACGCTTAAAAATAACTCTCAAAGTGTAGATTTTTGCAAAATTATCAATAAATAATAAAAAAATAACGATTTTAATTATACTCTAATTATGCAGTAATATACATATAAAATGCATAAATTTTATGTCCTAATAAAAACATCGATGTCGTCCATCTACCGTTCTGGTGATTCAAATAGCAATATAGAAAAGATATCGGTTTCGCCCATTTACTTACTACTCACATATCAGTTAGAAAGAGACGGAGAGAGCGTAGGTGGTGTAGAAATTATAAATGATGGCACCCTTTGTCCTTTGACCGGAAAAGGCAATTTCTTTTATACAAAAGAATCTGCAAAACCTTCTAGCTTAAAAGATGCTAAAGAGTTGGTATCTTTGTCACAAGGTATCCCGTTTGTCCACCATTGTTGCTATAGGGGATGAACCAAACCTGCTTTGTTGCTTTACTTGTTTTGGCGAATAGTAGCTGTTGAATTTGAGCCATAAATAAATAGAGGGTGGCAAATTACCTGCTCTTCTATAGAGGTGTGCCTTTATTCAGGTACATCAATAAATCGTCCCCTTTATTCTCTCGATACCCAATAGTATGTTTGTTCCCTTCAAACGAAAGTCTGGTTCACATCATACAATCCTCACAGTTACAATTTTTCCGCACTTGACTGTACAACAGAAGCATCACTTGCTATTTACCTGAAGACTTGATGACAAAAATTTATATTTTGAACAAAAAATTCATTTTACAACACTTCCAAGAAAAGATTTAATAGGTAACTGTAAAATAAAGCATTTATTGGGCAATCAAATTAGAAATTGTCTATTTGTAAATCTGAAGTAAATAGAAATAAATACCTTGACGATAGTCTGATGCATTTTCAGGGGCATATTTCACGAATAAAGGGAATGCTGGGTGATAAAGATACTAAATCTTCAACATCTGGTTATTGTTATCTTTTAAAATAGAAAATTTGAAGTTCGATGCACAGATTTGATACAAAAAAATACGCTTGGTTTGGTCAAAGAACGACTAAGGGCGGGTGGTAATAGTTGCCATATTTTTTTCTTTATAAGCCACCTACTCTCTCTCTGTCTCTTTTTAACTAATATGTAAGGAATAGAAATGGGCGGGACTGATGTTTTTGCAATGTTTCTATTTAGGGTGCGCGACCTGTATAGGATGTACCACACACAATATTGCCTCTCGCAATTGGCTGTACTTTTGGTTACGTAGTATCGTAGTTTGGTTCGGTCACTTGAAAAACACATCAAAAGTCAATTGTGAGCCAAGTTACGATACTACGTTACCGGTGACACAGTCAACTGCGAGAATGAATACCGTGGTACACCCGGTATATTATGTATAAATACAGGGTGATTCAAGAGGATGGTCCATTAAAAGTATAAGAAGTTCTAATTGATGGAAGTTGATGCAATTTAGTATATAGCCATTATATCCCCTGAATTTTCTCTAGAAATTATTTTCGTTGTTCTAGCTACCCTCCTTATATGAGGTAGTGCACCCTACTCTCTTGTTTTAAATGGAACGGTATATTTTTTATTACATTTTTGAATTCTTAAATAAAAACGAAGGGGAATTTGATAGCATGACCCATGGTCGAGTGCTGAAAGTTTTTCAGATATTTCAGCTTTTAGTTCAGTTTTAAAATTTGCAGTATTTGATTGAAAAAATCATATTTTTCAAGTTGATGCATATGAGTGACAGCCCTTAGTGACGTAAGCACGGCTTGATTGTAAGTTTTGATGTGGATGCTTCTATATCTATAGTTTCTAAACAACATGACCTGAACACAGGTCATTACAGCTATTACTTCCGCTTGGAATATAGAGCAATGGTTTCCCAGCGCAAGAGAATTTGCCTCCTCGTGCCTGGGCCCCACCACCCCTATTCCTGTATTCACGGTCGTCTTGGTGCCGTCTGTGTACCAAACGATTCCTCCTCGATCCGTGTCTTTTGTCTCGTTCATCGTTCCTTCCCCTTCCAGTATTTCTATTCTGAAGTTCTTGTTGAATCGAGAAACTGCATTGATTCTGTCAGACAGCATTCCTAAAACAGGAATGCTATCTCTTTTTCGATGGATCTCGGTATGGGATCCTTAACCCATTAGTTTTCAATCGATAAGAAGCAGCCGTTGCTTCTGCCTACACCAGTAAGTGTAAAGGACTGAGTCCCAGCATTACTTCCATCGCTGCTGTTGGGGTAGTTGACATCGCCCCCGTAATATGCAGGTCGTTCTCTGTATCCTGCGTAGCTTTTGCATGTTCACACTGGCGGTAGCTCTATGCCACCATACCAGTGCGGAATATGTAATCACTGGAATCACAACTTTGGTGTACATCCAGTGCATCAACCTCGGTTGTAATTACCATTTTTGCCAACCAAGCTTTTGCAGGTCCATAGAGCTCTTATGGCTTTGTTGGAGATATTCTCAATGTGTGATTTGAAGGTTAATCGGGCATCTAATACGACGCCCAGATATTTCACCCCCACACACGCCTGTAGACTTTGCCCGTTCAGTGTAAATCCCTGCAAATACGAGGTTTCTTTTTCGGGTGAACGGTAGTACAGAGGTCTTATTGGGATTTACTGTTAGTCCCTCTTTTCGGCAGCGTTCTTCAACAGTATGTAGGGCATCACTTCTGATACCGTCCGTCCCGTCCTCCCGCTGATTAGTATGGCTATGTCATCCGCGTATCCTATCGCGTAGTATCCTCTCCTCTCTAGCACCTGCAGCAGATCATCCACCACCAGGCTCCACATAAGGGGTGACAGAACCCCCTTGCGGAGAAAATGCCGTTTCATTCAAAATAAGAGAGCAGGGTGCACTACCCCATATAATGGGTGTTACTAAAACAACAAAACTGTTTTCTACAGATAATTAAGGTAAAAAACGGCTAACATCAAAATATCATAAACATTTATTAATCAGTACTTATTATCCTTATAATGGCCGATCGTCAGATGGCGTCACTGCTTTAAACTATCTTATATGTGAGTGCTCTCCAATCGCACACAATTATACGTTTATTTGTTGCAATTGTAACAATACAATTATTCAACATAGTTGATGAAGCGAGTGAGCGGACATCATCACAAATGAAAAGCAAGTGGTCTACTGTAGCTGATTTTTAGTAGGTGAATTCAAGTACCTATTTGTGAAATACGAACATACAGGCTGTTTGGTCTAAGTATGGTGAGTTCGAAGAAGCTCCTATTAGTCGACAAGCTATTCGAAAAATATTTTAAGGATTTGTAGGAAGGTCCTTAAAGGACAGTGCAACAAAATTAGAACCTCGTAGCTCATTTGGGAGTTGGTCGAAAACCACTCACTTCTGACGATGTAGCCATTTCCAAACACAAACTAAACACACAAAACGACTTAGAATGACTTTAGGATCGTCCCAAAATTGATTTTTTCGTTTTTCTTCATTTGATTCTGGAACAGGTGAAAATATTTCGTATTTTCTCTGAAATACAATGGAGAAAAACGAAAAAAATTAATGTTGGCAAGGTCTCTGAGTCATTTTTAGTCGTTCTGCGTGTTTTGTTCGTTTTTTAAAATTGCGACATTGTCCAAAACGATCGTTTTTTGACCAACTTTGAAATGAGCTACGAGGTTCTAATTTTGCTTAAGTGTTTCCTAGGGACTCTTTTAAAAATGATTGAAAAAATTTCTAATCACTCGTCAACTAATAGGAGTTTCTTAGAACTCACCAGACTTAGACCAAACACCCTGTATAAATTATGATTATACTAAAAATTGGGAGTCACGTTTGCCCATGGCGTGCGCTGACTATAATTGCGCGACAACTTTAAATAAATACCCAATCCCGCTGCTAAGTTATCACCCACCCGTCTGTACATTGCCTACATTTCATAATAAACACATGGCAATTTTCTTAATAATTGTGTGGCCTCCTTAAGACAGTTGACCCTGGCGGAAATCTTCCCCTATCTGTCCTGTCCAGTCCGGGCCTGAATACACAACACAGAATGTCAAATGCAAAATGTCAAATGGCGCCAGCTCAAATCCGTCTCAAGTAAGCTAGAACACAACCTTCAGCCAAGCTCGCATCCAAGCATCAGCTTCAGTTTGGTTTATAAAACACAATCCGGTCTCGAGCTAGAGCTTCGAGACCGTCTCAGATACGGTTTTTAAATACGGGCAATAGTCTCGCCTCAATGCCAAGCTCAAGATTTGAGATCATCTCAAGTTCGGTTTATAAATATGGGCAATAATGCCCGTATTTACAAATCAATCTCAGACTGGGTCTCAAATCTGAGTTCCAAGCAAGAGTTCTGGTTTATAAATCTTGCTTCGGAAATTCGCCCCCTTAATGGTGTAATTTCAAAAAACGTTAAAACATCTATTTATTTATTTCTGATCAGAAGCAAAAATTCAAAGTTTCATGCTTCTAGCTTCAAAAATGACGGATTCCCGTGTAAGACTTTCAACCCCTATTTCACCCTCTCAAGGGTGTAATTTCAAGATACGCTTAAACATGTATTTGTTTATTTCTGATCAAAAGCAAAAATTTGAAGTTTTATGCTTCGAGCTTCAAAAATGACGGATTTTCGTGTAAGAATTTCAACCCCTATTTCGCCCTCTTAAGAATGTAATATAAAAAAACGCTACAACACGTATTTATTCATTTTTGATCAAAAGTATAAATTTAATGTTTCATGCTTCTAGCTTCACATAGGTGTCTATAGGTACTCTTAAATCACCCTGTATTTAATCAAATATTTATGAAAATTATTAGAATAATAGGAAACAAAATGGAGCTGGTTTATTGTACATACGTCCACCCAATCGGCAACAGATTTTATCAGCCAGAAAGGTCAACCATTCTATCTATTTGTATCGTTGTAAAATGGCCTGCCGACATTATTATTTTCAACAATTGAAAATTTCTAATTTTAAAATATTTGATAAATTTTTATAAAATCGATGCTAAAAAAATGAGGAAAGTAAAAATAAAATAAAAATTGTCTCGGTAGACAACAAATTTATTTCATTGGTGGCCAGGTGGTCGTTTCAAGGCACGCGTCTCTGTATTTGAAAATGTTGAATTTCTTAGAATTGTTGATAAGCTAGTGCTTTTGTCCTCGCCGCTTTCCATGAAATACGTCTACAAATAATCGTGTTTTTTCTATAACTCGTCTACATTCATTACCTATCCTCGATTTTCTGTAAAATTGTACACTGTTGTATCGAAACGAATAAAATCTATTCATAAATGAACACCTACAGACTACCGACTTATTTATGTAAAATATTAAGTTTTTTACACAGATTGATCGCTGTATTTCTGGTTTAAATTTTATTTTTCATTAAAATTTAATTATTTACTTTGGTAGTGTAGTCGGGTATTTGGAATTTAAGTCAGTACAAGAAAATACGTTTTCATTGATAGAAACTTTGCTATTCATCTTTTAGCCGATTTTTTTCTTTGCTCAAATAGAATTCTATCAAATTTCATCAACCCGTTGAAGATGTTTGTAAAATTGCAGAACTATTAGCAAAACGTTATAAGAAAAGATAAAACAAACAACCCACAAGAAAATATTTTCATTTTCTATCAAATTTTCTCCATTAACTTGTCGAATTCACAAACTTGATATTTTTTAAATCTGTATCAGGTAGGTACAGTATAGAGCAAATAAGTGAGACACCAATTTCTGCATTTGTGTAAAACAGGCTTTTAAGGGCAGTTGTCAGAAACTACTCTTTTTTGACCAACATACAAATCAGCTACAAGGTTCTAATTTTGTTTAAACGTTCTATAGACATCCTTCTATAAATACTTGAAATACATTTCAAATCACTGGCAATTTTAGCAAAATTAGAACAGCGTAGCTCATTTTGAACTTAATCAAAAAGCAATCGTTACTGACGATGTAGCAATATTCAAAATCAAATTCAACATGAAAATCTGATATTTTTCGTGTTTTTTTTATAGAATGATTGTTTTTGCTTTTCTTTATTGCATTCTAAAGAAAAAGTTGCTTAAATTACATAACTCGTTTTTAAAAATCGCGACATCGTCGGAAACGAGCGTGCTTTTCTTTGAGCAATTTTAAAATGAGCTACGAGGTTCTAATTTTGCTAAAATGACCTCTAAGGTCCCTCCTATAAATTCTTGAAATATTGCTCGAATCGTTTGCCAACTGATAAGAGTTTTGCACGAATCGGATACATTTAGATTATTATCTCTGTATAAAAATTTAATTAAAATCGTAGGGGGACATCTGGGTAGGTTTCCTCGTTGGTTGTTTTGTGTGCTTAGTTCCTTATTGAAAATCGCTAATTCAGCAGAAACGACTCTTTTTTGATCAACTTCCAAATGAGCTACGGGGTTCTAATTTTTACATTGGACGAGAAGTTCTTATGGCACCCTCCATTATTTGGCGAGCGATTTGAAAAATATTTGAAGGATTTATAGAGGGATACCTAGAGATCATTTTATCAAAATCAGAACCACGTAGCTTATAAATGTTCGGATGATCTTAAAATCATTCTTAGTCGTTTTGCGTCTTTAACTCATTTCTTAAGATCGCGACCATTTCCAAAACGATCCTTTTTAGCAAACTTCCAAATGAGCTACGAGGTTCTAATTTTGTTAAAATGTTACGTAGGCACTCTCCTATAAATCGTTGAAATAATTTATGAATCGCTCGCCATTTTAGCATGATTGGAACCTTGTAGCTTATTTTGAAGTTTATGAAAAAACAATCGTCACTGACGATCTCGCAATTTTCAAAATCAAAGTTAACATGAAAAAGGACTAAAAATGACTTGAAAACCTTCTTTGATATTTTTCTTTTTTTTTTCTATCGCATTCTAGAAAAAAATACCGAACATTTTCACTTGTTCCTCACTATACTCAAAGCAAATGAATAAAAAAACAATGCTGAGAAAATTTTCGACTCATATTTTTATGTGTTTGACTACTTTTTGAAAATCTTCTCGATGAACTACTAGGCTATAAAAACTTTTCGCCATACGTGAATAACCCTGTATAATTCGGCAATGTTGGTCCAAAACCGACAATTTCGTTGGCTCACTGGGCATTTACCCGGCGGTTCAGTCCGACCCTGTACTTTTCTTTATATTTTGTGTACTACGTTGCTGTTCTAAATGCACCCAATTCGTATGAAATTCCTGTTAGTTGGCGGACGATAGGAAAAAATTTTCAAGTATTTTGAAGAGAGTGTCCAAGGATCATTTTAGCAAAATCAGAACCTCATAGCTTATTTGGAAGTTGGGCAGAAACGCTGGTTTCGGATATGGTTGTGATTTTGAGAAACGAACTAAGCACGCAAAACGACTAAGAATGATTTGAAGATCTTCCCAACATTTATAAGCCATGAGGTTCTAATTTTGACAAAATGGACGTTTTCAACGGTCTATATGCCATTCTTTCTTTATCTTTATTTAGTCTGAGAGTGTTGCTTACGTCTCAACCTTTAAACCACATATAGAACCCGCAAAACTGTACCGATATATATAATAATATTAGGGGGTTGGTACGGCCCTGTTTTCCACATAAAAGGGGTTGAAAATTTTGCCAACATTTTCAGAGCTACTGAAAACGAACGACTAATTTATAACGAAAAATGTTGTGTTTGTATTCAGTAAGTCGGTCAGTAAAGTCGTTCACATCTAGCGAACGGATAAACAACAAAAAAACAACGAATTCGCTGTATTGAATAAAGCCGCCAACGAACACAAACAAACTCGATTGAATAAAAAAGTAATCATCGAAATATTGAGTGTGGACAGTCGAACGAATGCGAACGAACATCACGAACAATAACCCATCTCGTGTCTGTACGACATTCAGTAAAGTGTCGTCCACATCTAACGAACGAACACAGACGAATGCTTATTAACAACAAGAAACAACGAATACACACCATCATTAAATAACACATCTAACGAACGAACACGAACGAACTCCAAACATCACAATCAATAACTCATCTCGTCTCTGTACAACATTCAGTAAAGCGGCGTCTACATCTAACGAACGGAGACGAACGAATGCTTATGCACAACAAAAAATAACGAATTCGCACCAACATTCAGTACTGATTAAATTTGCATCCATATCTAACAAACGAACACAAACGGAAATGTAAACAACAAAATGTTAGGTGTAGACAATCAAACGAACACTAAGGAACATCACAAACAGTAACCCATCTCGTGTCTGTACAACATTCAATGTAGCCTCGTCCACATCAAACGAACGAACACAAACGAATTCAAAATGTAAACAACAAAATGTCAGTTGTTGACAATAAAACGAACACGAACGAACATCACAAACAATAACCCATCTTGTGTGTGTACAACATTCAATAAAGCGACGTATATATCTAACGAACGAACACGAAAGAATGCTTATTAACAACAGAAGGCAACGAATACACACCAACATTCAGTAAAGCGTCGTCCACATCTAACGAACGAACACAAACGAATTCGATTGAACAGCTGACTGTAATCGAGATTTTGCATCATACGACCATGAACGAAAGCGAACTGGTAGTTTTCTTTGAAATGTACCAATATGAGACGGATAAAGTGTTCGTTCCCGTTCGTCTCACAATCCACACCATAAATTCTGATGTTAACATTACGTTCGTTCGTATAATGTGAACGCTGCTTAAGAATAGTGATGTTTGCTTATTTAAAGGCAATTTAACCTCACCCTGTATAATAAAATTAAAAATATAAAAGCGTGGGCGGCTCAATTCTTCAATCTTATAGTCAGTCAATTCAATTAATTAAAAATCTTTTAAAAAAACAGGGTGAAATATTCAATTTTATAAATAATTCATATTTCTTAATTGATTTTCTAGATTTTCGAAAGAAAATTTCCGATGTTGCTTTGTCGTAATAATCAAAATAATCAACACGAAAAAATAAAAAGTGTTGCTGACAATAGATTGAATTCTTCTTATCTAAAATTAAACAAGAAGGAAAAATTGTATGGAATTTCAACCGTCTTCTGATAACTTACCAATAGAAGTATTTATTATTTTTTCTAGAAAATTCTACATTGTATTTATTGTTTATAACAATAACAACCCCTTATTACAATCGTATATTAAGGCTGTAATCTTTGCTAGATTTTCTAACGAGTTTCTTTGACGAATACCTGTAATTATTTCCAAGAAAATGTAGATAATTGAAGTAGACATTCCACCCTTTCATACAGGGCTGGCTCGAATCTTTGGAAAGTTTAAAAAAACATTGTTCCTATAAGGTTATGTTTACTGTTACAGGGTGAAATTTAAGAGAATCTAATTGATAAAATACTGTGAAATTATTAACTAAGGGATGGTTCGAATTGATTTAATTTACTAAGTAATTAGGGGGTTTATTAATTCAAGTGATTACATCTTTATTTGGATTATTTGGAAAATAAACAAGTGGGGTAGATTTTCGAAAATAGTGTAATTACGGGGTATAAATTCTTAAATTACGTCGTTTCAAATAGAATTGAAAATGGGAAATAACCTAAAAATAATTGATTTACACCCTTGAATGCAGTTTTACCAAAAAAAATCGCATGATTTCTAATTTTTCTTTTTTTTTTGTAATTTATGAAGAAAATTATGGAATTTTCCACACAGATATTAGCTTTAACGCTAACGTTAGCGTTATTATTTTACCAAAGATTACTTTGTCAAAGTAAGATTACTCGTTTCTGATTGGTTTAAATTGAAAGTGGGAGTAATACTATATCAGACTCAAACCGGCCATTTTGTATTCAGTAGATCCATTGTCTTACTTAAGTGAGGGTGTTCGGTGCGAAGTGTGAATAATTTAGTCAAATTCAGCGATAAGGGTTGGTAATCATGGCGTGATGGCGGTACAAGTTGGGGTAGTCTACGAAAAGTAGTAAGTCATTTTCGATGTTCTTGCATGTCCTGCTTTATTTTGTCCATATTTATATTAAATTTTCTTGATCTATCAATTTTTCATTTTTCGATTTCTTGTAATTTTTGTTTTTAATAATTTCACATCGTTTTTGGAAATTTTGTGGCTACGCGGTCTGTTGAATTTTTCCTCTGGAAATTTTCAGTTTTACTACAATTTGTATAGGTAAATATAAGATGGCCAAGTTTTAATTAAACCTACATCAATTGTTAATTTATTTTTCTCATTTACAAGGACCGTATTCGTTTATTTTTTTCACATTTACTAGCATCAACTTGAAATTCCACTTACAAGGAAACCGCCCGAGGTGTCCCCCTCCGATTTTCCTGAATTTTTGATATGTTGTAGACGATCAAAAAATAGGAGACGGGTATTTTTTTCAGCATCCCAAATTAATTATAAAGGGTTGAAAATCGCCCCTAAAGTTTATCCCCGAAAACGGTTTTTTTTAAATATCTCAAGTTCTAATTAATATTTTGAAATAAAACAAATTGGAAAATACTTCTATTTGCATGGCAAAACTAGCAAGTATAGTTTAACTTCTGGGGGTGGCTACCCTAATTTTTTTTCAGAAAACCCCATTTTTTAACCTATTTTTTCAATATAATTTATGCAATAACATTAATAAATTTTCATAAAAATTATTTTTGAGCTTAAAATAAAAAAAGAAGTCGACCTGTTTCAGAGTTTTTGAAAATAAAAGCATTATCGGGGGTAAACAACCCCCAAGACACGGAATATTTTCCAACCAAAATTGTGGTAGCCACCCCCAGAAACTAAACTATACTATCTAGTTTTGCCATGCAATTAGAAGTATTTTCCAATTTGTTTCATTTCAAAATATTAATTAGAACTTAAGACATTTAAAAAAAAAAACGTTTTCGGGGACAAACTTTCGGGGCGATTTTCACCCCTTTATGATGAATTTGGGCCGATAAAAAAATACGCGTCTCCTATTTTTTGATCCTCTACAACATATCAAAAATTCAGGAAAATCGGAGGGGGACACCTCGGGCGGTTTCCTTGTTAGTAGTAGAAGGTTTTTTTTCTAAATAGTTCATCTTGTATTATTAATTAAATTTCTAATGTTCACATTGGACAAGAAGTTCTTATGGCAACCTCCATTATTTGGCGAGCGGTTTGAAAAATATTTTAAGGATTTGTAGAGCAATTCCTAGAGGTTATTTTATCAAAATTAGAACCTTGTAGCTTATGAATGTTGGGAGGATCTTTAAATCATTCTTAGTCGTTTTGCGTCTTTAACTCGTTTTTAAGATCACGACATTTTCCAAAACGACCCTTTTTAAGAAACTTCCAAATGAGCTACGAGGTTCTAATTTTGTTAAAATGTTCTATAGGCATTCTCCTATAAATCCTTGAAATAATTAAATTGAATATTTGAATCGCGCGCCATTTTAGCAAAATTAGAACCTTGTAGCTCATTTTGAAGATTGAAAGGACTAAAAATGACTTTAAGACCGTTGATATTTTTCGTTTTTGTTCTCTCTTATTCTAGAAAAAACTAAAAAACATTTTTTACTTCCAAACTATAATCAAAGGAAATGAATAAAAAAACAATGTTGATAGAATTTTCGACTCATTTTTAATATTATGTTTTTGACTACTTATTGAAAATCCTCTCGATGAACTACAAGGTTCAGATTTTGTAAGAATGATCTCTTGGCATAGGAGTTGCCATAAAAACTTTTCGCCATACGTGAATAACCCTGTATAATTCGGCAATGTTGGTCCCCAAACAGACGAATCTGTTGGCTCACTGGGCATTTACCCGGCGGCTCAGTCCGACCCTGTACTTTTCTTTATATTTTGTGTACCACGTTGCTGTTCTAAATGTACCCAATTAGTATGAAATTCCTGTTAGTTGACGGACGATTGGAAAAATATTTCAAGGATTTTGAAGGAAGTGTCCAAAGATCATTTTAGAAAAATTAGAATCTCGTAGCTTATTTGGAAGTTGGTCAAAAAAGCTCGTTTTGGATATGGTCGCGATTTTAAGAAACGAACTAAACACGCAAAACGACCAAGAACGATTTGAAGATCTTCCCAACATTCATAAGCTACGAGGTTCTAATTTTGATAAAATGATCTTTAGGGATCTCTACAAATCTTTAAAAAAAATTTAGAATTACATACGTTTTCAACGGTCTACATGTCATTCTTTCGATATCTTTATCTAGTTTGACAGTTTTGCTTACGTTATACAGGGTGTTTGGTCTTAGTATGGTTAGTTCTAAGAGAATCCTATTACTTTACGAGAGATTCGAAAAATATTTTGAGGATTTGTAGAAGAGTCCCTAGGAAACATCTTAGCAAAATTGGAACCTCGTAGCTACTAGAATCAACTTGAAATTCCACTTGGTAGTAGCAGGTTCTTTTTCTAAACAGTTTACCCTGTATTATTAATTCAATTTCTTAGTTTAAATTTTTTTGATTATACCAACTCAAGTTCATTGAAATTTGCGTAGGACCGTATTCAGTTTTTTTTATACCAAAATAGTGTTTTTTTTTAAATAGTTTATCTTGTAATTTCAATTAATTTTTTTTGTTAGTACCAACTTCTCAAGCTCATTAAAATCTAACCAGGACTGTATTAAGTTTTCTTTTACTACTATAAAAATTATTTAACCAGGGCCGTATTCAGTTTTCGTTTACTAAAATACATTATTAAAAGTAAAATTCACGGAAGTAGCTTAGGATTTGCGATTTTAATGAATATTAAGAATCTCATTTAGATCCTAAATGTTCTCTCCCTTCATTATATTTCGAAATTTCGCTATTTTTTCGTTATCGCAGATAACCGACAAAACTATTGACATATCAATAAAGTAATTAAAATAAAGAGTCCAAGAGTTTTTTCTGGTATACAAAATTTTACCTCAATTTTCCAACATAGATAGCTTAATAACATGCACTTTAAAATGCTCTTTGTAATCCATGTTTACTTTTTCCAAGTTTTTAAGAAGCAAGCGAGATATAGATACTTGAAAATTGACAACTTTCTCACTCCGAATCGAGTAATATATGTGGAATTCCCTTAAGGGTGTGCTGGAACCGAAAGCGAAAAATACTAAATTTTAATCATTAAAATCTAGCTTGTTTCTTGAGATATTAAAACTTGTAGATTAAAGTTGAAACGACAATTTTATGGTGCTTTCGAGAGAGTTTTTTGTTTTGCAAAATTTTGGCAAAATTCTGAGTAATGAGGTGAATTGAAAGCGTGCTTTTTTTTGTTAATTTTTCTCTAAAGCTGACTGAAACCTAGTTAAAAGTGGAAAATAATTTTTTTGCTGAGAAATATGTAGCAAATTAAAGGCGGCTTGCAAATTTCAAAAAATTTTTCGATCAGCTCATTAGTTTTCCGGAAAATTGAAAATGTCAAAATTTCATAAACAATACAATTTCTACAATTTCAAACTTAGATAAATGAACTTTATGTTTTTTGAAAGCAGATTCATGTGCGGAAAGCAGATGGAGCTCAAAAGATCCAATATTGGAAAATCTAAGAAGTTACCAGAAGATTTGTCAACAATTCCGAGATTATGGAGCGTTTATAATCACATCACCCAATAAAAGTATTTACATTGTATATTGCTTTTATTTTTCAAGTAGTTTTTAGAGCATTATCTTTACTTCCCAAAAATGCCGTTTTTTAGGAGAAAATATTGCAAGATTTAGGAAAATCTATTTCGGTTCCAGCATACCCTTAAATTCCCTGATGTATTGCTGAGTCAGTTCCTTGGCAGGAATAAAAGTGCAGAGATAAAAAGAGAAAATGATCGTGTTTTGTTGTCGGTTCAGCTCCGGATTTTCGCCCTGACCAAAATTTTGATTAATTCCGTGTTTCCCTTTTCAGTTCAGTTCAGTTCCAGTTCGATGTTCTGGATTAAGTCTACTACACGTATCTATTTCCTTCTCAATGTATAATTAGTCACAGTATTGCTTCAATGTCTTGAATTTATAGATTAATTGAAAGTACATCTCTGTAATATTTGTATAACTTTATTTAAAAGAGAATAATTATCAAGTTTTCTAGTTGACTATATTTTTTACTGTATCAGTTATAACAAAATTAGCATTTAATTAAATAAGGTAAATGCGATTCATTCAATTTACTCTTTATTTCAATTCCTCCAAATTTTTCGTTTTAAATATCAAGGGATTTATCACGAGAGCTTGAATATTCAGCCGACTATTCAATCGTTATTAATTTTTCGAGTGTGAAAAAAGTGCTAATTGCCCTAACTCGAGGGCTTTAGACTTTGATTATTGTTGAGCACGAGCACACGAGAAAAATTCTAACAATTGAATAGTCGCAAAGTATAGAAGCTTGAGTGGTATTTATGAAGACAATTTCTTGAATCTGTTGAAAATGTAAACGAAAAATAGTAAGCCATGTGGGCAATCTGCAATATAGCTGGCTAAAAAGTACCATAGCTCAATATTCGCTGATATTGGATTCTGATTGGTTGTGTTGATATGTTTTTGTGCAATCTCATTGGTTCGTTTAAATTTTTGACAGATGAAAGAAATAATCAACTATAATCGATAAGGTTTTTCAACTTTATCAGTTCCTTAATTTTGTTCTTAATAACACATTTCTCAAATTTTCCAAAAACAAATATATATATATATATACAGGGCGCCCCAGAGGTACGAGTAAGCTCCATAATTATGTCGCTAGAAGACATATCGACTTGCGGTTTTCTTCTCATAGGATCCATGGACACTCTGTACAACTTAAGATTATTTTAGTTATTTTAACTACCCCCCTTATAGGGGGTAGTGCGCCCTACTCTCTTATTTTAAATAGAATGGTATATTTTTTATTACAGTTTTGAATTCTTTGATGGAATCGAAGGAGACTTTGATAACATGACCCATGGTCTAGCGCTAAAAGTTTTTCAGATATTTCAGCTTTTATTGCAATTTTAAAATTTGCAGTGTTTGATTCAAAAATTTATATTTTTGAAGCTATAGTATCTGAAATGTTGAAACTTCAAATTTATGTTGTAAAAATAATGTACTTTTTATCAATTAAAACAGAATTTTACTATCTTTTACTGTTAAGCTGAAATACATTTTTCTTTCAGGCAATTTTCAAACTCTAATATCTTGCTTGTTTCAAATGGAACATCATATTTTTCTTTATATGGTTAGATAGAGAATAGAAATATGCATCAAACTGTATTAACATTCCCTATACCTATCTTTGATAATTTTTCAGTTATTCAGAATTTTCAATTTCGTTCAATCACCTCCCTTGAAGCAAAATGTAATACTTCTAGTCGCCTATGCCAAAATAATTCAACTATAATAAAATGCATAGAAGGCTTAGCAAAATGACAAAATATCACAAATGACGTTTATATTGATTATTTTACCTGTATTTTTTACAACTTTAGGACATACACAAAAAAAAATGAAATAAATATTAATTTAATTAATTATCAATTTTTTCCATTTTATTTCATTAAGGTAGTCCAAATTTAATTAATTAATTTCATCTTAATTGTGACAATTGAATTGGAAGTTGTCTTGGCAAGCCTTCTATGTTTTACATTTTCTTTCAGGAAAGAAAATTAGACGAAATTGAAAATTATGACTAACTGAAAAATTATCAAAGATAGGTTTAGAGAATGGTAATAGAGATCGATTCAGAATTTTTTTCTCTATCCAACCACACAAGGAGAAATATGGGGTTCTTTTTAAAATAAGCCAGTTAATAAAGTTTGAAAATTGCCTGAAAGAAAAATTCATTTCAGCCGAACGGTGAAATATAATTAAATGCTCTACAGTTTGATGAAAAGTACGTTACTTGTACTATTCGAATTCTAAATTTTAACATTTTAGCTGCAATAGTTTCTTTGTTGAAAATTTTTTATTTAAAGACTGCAAAATTAAAAATTTCATGAGAAGTCAAAATATCTGAAAAACTTTCAGCGCTAGACCATGGGTCATGTTATCAAAGTCCCCTTCAATTTTATCGAAGAATTCAGAAATGTAATAAAAATTATACCATTTCATCTAAAATAAGAGAGTAGGGTGCACTACCCCCTACAATGGGGGTAGTTAAAGGCATTAAATAATTTTAAGTTGTACAGAATGTCCATGGATACTGTAAGAGAAATACCGCAAGTCGATATGTCTTCTAGCAACGGAATTACGGAGCTTGCACGTACCCCTAAGGCACCCCGTATATATATCCAAAATTCTCATAAATAAAAAAGTTATTGTAATTATGCGTTACTTTCAACCCACTCTGTATATATATATATATATATATATATATATATATATATATATATATATATATATATATATATATATATATATATATATACAGTGAAACTTCTACTAACGGACACCTCTTTTGAGCGGGCACTTCCTTTATGCGGACACATTTATCGGTCCCGAAATTGTCTATAGGGATTTATTAATAAATCGGTCTCTCTTAAACGGACACTCTCTTGAACGGACAAAGACAGTCATTCGATTATTATTTAGGCTTGACTGTCTCTTATACGGACAGGAAAGTACTTATCTTTGATCTATTAAATACTTGAGCGTAGATAATGTGTCGATTATTATTGTGAGAGGTAAAAATTTGATTTGTTAAGTGATTTTGAGGTTATATTGAAAAAACACTTTTTCCGATATCTTTCGACAACGATAACTCCTGAACGAATCAACCGATTTTGATCGTTCAAACGGCATTTCGACGTCATTAGTTAAGGTTAAGAGCTGATTAAATTATGGAATTGATCGGTACAGCAGCTTAATAGTTATTTTGAAAAAAACACACACAGAGCCATACAGGCACCCTCGCAAAAATAGTCAAAATAGCTTCCTAGGGTCCCAAAACGTCGAGATCTGTTGAAAATTCAATTTTCGAAAATCGGGGTGAAACCAATAACTTCCCGAAATTTTGAAAATTTTCAATTTTCTTAGCGGGAAGTTAAAAATTTTTTTTAGCAGGTATTTGTTTCTATGGATGTTCTCTAATGAGCGGGCATTTCCTTTGAGCGGACATTTTCTGCGGAACGAAGGGTGTCCGCTCATGGGAAGTTTCACTGTATATACAGGATGAGTTTAAAGTAACGCATAATTACAATAACTTTTTTATTCATGAGAATTTTGGAAAACGTTGAGACAGGTATATATATTTATTTGTCATAATTTTTTTTTTTTTTGTAAAAATTTATGGTATGCTAAGAAATTTGCAGTGTTCTCGCTAGTAAATCGATTCTTAAAACTTCTCTTCAATTTTGATTTCCTTCTTTTTTAATAGAAAAGTCGATTCAGATCGAATTTTATGGATTCTTCGTTTCGGTTTGCTTTTTCTGTGAGTAGAGGAAGCAGTGAAAGGATTTTTGAATTTGCGAGTTCTGCTTCGATACACTATTCTTAAGAACATTCGAGAGATGGTTAATCACTTTTTTATCCAACTTTTTAGTATTATGACAATCGTCTAGTGATGCATGGATTTTATTATTTTGATTCTGTTTATCTTGCAATATGGTTAGCCCTTCTACAGATTAAGGTGTATATTTAATCATATCTGATCTTATCCCTTAATTAATCTGTGAATATGTTTTTTACCTTATACATTAATGTTGTTGAATAAAGACGGCAAAGCAACACACAGGATACATATTAGACTCATTTATTGTTGATGTTAGGAAGACACTAACGCCTGCTAGTATGCCACCGTGGTAAGATCGTTGTTCACTTAATATGCTACACTCCTGCTATTTCATCTGTGTTTTAGGTTGAAGAAATAGATGAGAAATACCTTTCGCTTAGCTTGACTAGTACAAATTTTGAAACAATTGCGAACGAGTAGAACGGAGAAAATGTTATAGTATTCGATTCTTGGATTAAAAATGGTATAACTTAGAGCCCAAAAAGGATGGATGCACAATACAGTTGGCCAGAATCCTGCTACTTCGAATATGATAAAGTGAATATGTCCCAATGGTAGGACGACACTAGCGACTACTGGAAGTCTAACGTGGTATGATCGATTTCCACCTTATCTCCTGCTATTTCATCTGTTTTTTAGGTTAAAGATGTTAAATGGAATTAACTTTCGCTCAACTCAACCTGTACAAATTTTGAAATAATTCCGAACAAGAAGACTGGAGAAAATGGTGAAGTATTCGATTCTTGGATCAAAAATGGTCTAATTTAGTGCCTGAAATGGTAATTGCACAATAAAGTTGACCAGACTCCTGCTACTTCGAATATGATGATGTGAATATGTCCAAATGGTAGGACGACACTAGCGACTACTGGAAGTCCAACGTGGTATGATCGTTTTCCACTTTATCTCCTGCTATTTCATCTGTGTTTTATGTTAAAGAAGTTGACAGGAATTAGCTTTCGTCAAATCTACCTGTACAAATTTTGAAGCAATTCCGAACAAGAAGAATGGAGAAAATGTTTATGTATTCGATTCATGGATCAAAAATGGTATAACTTAATGCCCAAAAAGGATGGATGCACAATAAAGTTGGCCAGAATCCTGCTACTTCGAATACTGGAAGTCCAACGTGGTATGATCGTTTTCCACTTTATCTCCTGCTATTTCATCTGTGTTTTATGTTAAAGAAGTAGACAGGAATTAGCCTTCGTCAAATCGACCTGTACAAATTTTGAAACAATTCCGAACAAGAATAATGGAGAAAATGTTGATTTATTCGATTCATGGATCAAAAATGGTATAACTTAATGCCCAAAAAGGATGGATGCACATTAAAGTTGGCCAGAATCCTGCTACTTCGAATATGATAAAGTGAATATGTCCAAATGGTAAGACGACACTAGCGACTACTGCTATTTCATCTGAGTTTTAGGGTAAAGAAGTGGATAGGAAGTACCTTTCGCTTAACTCAACCTGTACAAATTTTGAAACAATTCCGAACAAGAAGAATAGAGAAAATGGTGAAGTATTCGATTCATGGATCAAAAATGGTCTAATTTAGTGCCTGAAATGGTAGTTGCACAATAAAGTTGGCCAGAATCTTGCTACTTCGTATATGATGAAGTGAAGATGTCTAAATGGTAGAAGGACACTAATGACTACTGGTAGGCCAACGTGGTATGATCGTTTTCCACATTATCTTCTGCTATTTCATCTGTGTTTTAGGGTAAAGAAGTAGATAGGAAGTACCATTCGCTTAACTCAATCTGTACTAATTTTGAAACAATTCCGAACAAGAAGAATTGAGAAAATGTTGAATTATTCGATTCTTGGATCAAAAATGGTATAACATAGTGCCCAAAAAGGATGGATGCACAATAAAGTTGGCCAGAATCCTGCTACTTCAAATATAATAAAGTGAATATGTCCACATGGTAGGACGACACTAGCGACTACTGGAAGTCCAACGTGGTATGATCGTTTTTCACATTATCTCCTGCTATTTCATCTGTGTTTAGGGTAAAGAAGTAGATAGGAAGTATCGTTCGCTCAACTCAACTGGTTCAAATTTTGAAACAATTCCGAACAAGAAGAATGGAGAAAATGGTGAAGTATTCGATTCTTAGATCAAAAATGGTCTAATTCAGTGCCTGAAATGGTACTTGCACAATTATGTCGGCCAGAATCCTGCTACTTCGAATATGATCAAGTGAAGATGTCTAAATGGTAGAAGGACACTAATGACTACTGGTAGGCCAACGTGGATTGATCGTTGTCCACTTCATATGTCACGCTCCTGCTAATTTATCTGTGTTTTAGGTTGAAGAAATAGATGGGAAATACCTTTCGCTTAGCTTGACTAGTACAAATTTTGAAAGAATTGCGAACGAGTAGAACGGAAAAAATGTTATGGTATTCGATTCTTGGATCAAAAATGGTATAACTGATTGCCTAAAAAGGATGGATGCACAATAAAGTTGGCCGGAATCCTGCTACTTCGAATATGATAAAGTGAATATGTCCAAATTGTAGAACGACACTAGCGACTACTGGAAGTCCAACGTGGTATGATCGTTTTCCACTTTATCTCCTGCTATTTCATCTGTGTTTTAGGGTGAAGAAGTAGATAGGAAGTATCTTTCGCTCAACTCAACCTGTACAAATTTTGAAACAATTTCGAACAAGAAGCATGGAAAAAACGTTGAATTATTCGATTCTTGGATCATAAATGGTATAACTTACTGCCCAAAAAGGATGGATGCACAATAAAGTTGGCTAGAATCCTGCTACTTCGAATATGATAAAGTGAATATGTCCAAATGGTAGGACGACACTAGCGACTACTGGAAGTCCAACGTGGTATGATCGTTTTCCACATTATCTTCTGCTATTTTATCTGTGTTTTAGGGTAAAAAAGTAGATAGGAGGTATCGTTCGCTCAACTCAACCTGTTCAAATTTTGAAACAATTCCGAACGAGGAGAATGGAGAAAATGGTGAAGTATTCGATTCATGGATCAAAAATGGTCTAATTCAGTGCCTGTAATGGTAGTTGCACAATAATGTCGGCCAGAATCCTGCTACTTCGAATATGATCAAGTGAAGATGTCTAAATGGTAGAAGGACACTAATGACTACTGGTAGGCCAACGTGGATTGATCGTTGTCCACTTCATATGTCACGCTCCTGCTAATTTATCTGTGTTTTAGGTTGAAGAAATAGATTGGAAATACCTTTCGCTTAGCTTGACTAGTACAAATTTTGAAACAATTGCGAACGAGTAGAACGGAGAAAATGTTATGGTATTCGATTATTGGATCAAAAATGGTATAACATAGTGCCCAAAAAAAATGGATGCACAATAAAGTTGGCCAGAATCCTGCTACTTCGAATATGATAAAGTGAATATGTCTAAATGGTAGGACGACACTAGCGACTACTGAAAGTCCAACTTGGTATAATCGTTTTCCACGTTATCTTCTGCTATTTCATCTGTGTTTTATGTTAAAGAAGTAGACAGGAATTAGCTTTCGTCAAATCGACCTGTACAAATTTTGAAACAATTCCGAACAAGAAGAATGGAAAAATGTTGAATTATTCGATTCTTGGATCAAAAATGGTATAACTTAATGCCCAAAAAGGATGGAACTTAAATATCAATTTTACTACAAGCACTTTTATTTATCAAAAATTTAGGTTGTTACAATTCGATGGACAATATTAGAATAATAATTATAAAAAATTATTTGATTGATTTCGGTCAATAAAATTAACATAAATTGCTAGTCTTTCAATTTCGAAATATTTCGGTAAGTGTTACAAATATTTTGAGAGTCAGCAAATTATTACTAATATTGTTGCTATGTAACTCCTCCCCCCATTAGAATGATGCTTCCGAAGGAAGTTGAATCGGCTTTTGTTATAGACGTTCTTGTTCAGTTTTCTTGTTGGATTCATTTTCTTGACCTTGAATTTTTCGGTTTTTCAATTTCACCCATAGAAGATAACATCCAATTATTATTATTGCGAACGACAAAATTGTCCAAATACTTCGGGGATGATTTCCATGTGGTTTTCTTTCATTGTTAATTCAGTGTATCAACAAAATTTTGAATCTTTCTCTAACAGGATTTGTTCTTCACAAATTGCTTCTTGGTTGATATGCAGATGACTTGGACAGTGGAACACATTGCCTTTGTTACAAATGTCACTTAGAGGTTTTATTAAATTGTCATCAGGTTTTAAAAGATATTTTACGTTCGGAATTATTTTTAAAAATTTAGAATCATGTTTTGTTGCGATAGGTAATAAATAATAGAATTCGAATTGTTTTTCGTAATCTATTGGGGTTGACAGGAAATAGGTGATCTGATTTGTTTCAATTTTGCAATTAAATTTAACTACTGATTGAAAATCTAAAATATTATCAAATTTAGTGTTAAAAGGTAATTCATTTTTCTAATATGTCGAAATTCTTTGCAATTCCAAATAATATAAATCGTTTGATTTTATAATACTATGATGTAAAGTTTTTAATTTACAAAATGTAATATAATTTTCTATTTCTTCAAGAAATAGAATAATATTGAATTGTAAAATATTAATAATTGATTGTACAAATCTTTAGCAAGGAGAATATTCTCATGTTCAGCATTTGTTTTGACGGTTTCACTGAGTTGTAATATTCTGAACTTTAAAAGTAATTCATTATGTTGTACAACATCTTTAATTGTATAATTAAAATTTTGAATAATTTGTTGATTTATTGAATATTGCATTTTCATTGATTTTTTGTTTGAATAAAATTGATTGCCTTTTCATAATTATCTAACTTTAAACGGATTGGTTTGAAATACTTATAATATTTGATTTTTGGTATAATGAAATTTTTGATAAATTCACGATTAAAATTAGGTTCTGATAACTGTAGTAGAGTTCTTTCTTTGTTTTTATGAAGATTGATTATTGATGGAGGTGAAGGAGAGAAATTTACTTCTGAAATTATTTGATTTTTAGCAAAATTAGCTTGACATTCTACAACTGGAACGCCAACGACAGGGTGTTCTTTTTGATTAGAGTGTATCGTTTCGTCATCGTTTTCGTTTAAATTATCACGGTCTTCATTATTGTCTGTTTCTACTATTAGCGATTGTGTTCTAGCTAGTTTTTCAGTTATATTAGTGTTAATTTCGATTCGTGATAATTCGTCAGTATTTTTATTTAAGATGCCTTTTTTATCCACGATTTCATTATCATCATGATTTGAGTTTGTTTGTGATATTCGATGGAAGTGTAATTTAATTTTACATTTAGGGGTAATTAATACGTTGTTGGTTAAATCAATTGTTACATTTAATTCTTTTAAATTATCTATTCCAAGTAAACAGTCAAAATGATTATGAAAATCGAAAATATGAAATTTTAAAGGAATATTATTTTTTAACTTAAATAATTTTGAAGATGGGATGATTGTACTAAAATTTTCCATAGAAGTTCCGTATGCTGTTGAGATTTTGAAAGGATCTTTCTTTATATCATTTTTAAAATATTTTTCGGCAATTGATGGTTTGACAAATGATCTAGATTTGCCCGTATCGATTAAAAATTTTAAATTATTTTCTGGGAATACGATATACGGCAATTCGCTGGAATCTTTATTTACGTTTATTGATTCGAATATTGGGGGTCCGAGGCTTCTATTTCTAAAAAATCGTCTGTTTGGTTTTCTTTTGGAAGATTATCGTTTTGATTTTCTTCGATACAATCGTCGTATTGATTTCCATCGGTAAACTCAACAAGAGGTTGATCATCAATGTTAAATAATTGTTGTGACGTAAAATTAGGATTTTGTCTATAAGTAGAGTTTTGGTTTGGTCTAAAATTGTTAGTATTTCGGGAAGAAGTATTAGGGAGATTATTCCAGGTATTTTTTGTTGTGGTGCTCATAGGAGTTGGTTTTGGAAATGTTTGATTTGGGTTTGGTCTGAACGTACCATTAGATGGTACGTTATTCCGTTGATAATTATTTGCAGGTTGTTTAATTGTTGGTTGTGAAAAATTGTGTGGATAACTTGTTAATTGTAATTGAGGAGTGTTTGTTACTTTAGTTGGATGTGTCTTTTGAAAATTAAATTTATTTTTTGATAATTTTTGTTGGGTCGTTTCTAGCTGAAAATCGTTAGTCAACATATTAAGAGCTGAATTTAGGTCATGAGGGTTTTTAGTCCGCATGAGAGAACCTATTGGATCTTTTAGTCCACGTAATAAAACTCTTAGAGCATAACCTCTAAAATGAGACGTTAATATTGCTGCTTCATTTTGATTTGAGTTTATCGTAACATAAGAAATTTGTAAATTTAATAAATGTTGTATTTTATTGAAAAAATCAAACGCTGTTTCGTTACCTTGTCTTAGTTCTGTCATTTCTATACTTAATGTATAACAATCTCTTTTATCAGCGTAACAATTTTTAGCGCGTTTTTTAAATCTGCCCAATTACTGATAGTAGAAGAAGAAATATTTAGAGCGGCATCGCCTTTAATTTTTGCTAAAATGCTGGACATCAGATATTCATTCTGAAAATCCGTTACATCTGTCGTATTATAAAATTTTTTTACGAGTTTTTCACAAATATCAATAAATCTGGGTAATAATTCTTTTTCTCCGTGAAATTCGGGAATCATGTTCAAATATTCTTGTTTTAATTCTGGCATTTTTATTCTACAATTTGTTTGTAATTTAAAAGTAAGAGAATCTATTTGTGTTGGAAAATCTGGATTTTGATTTGAATTAATTGCGTAATTGAATGTGTTTGGTACAGGATTTGATGGGATATTTTCAAAATTGTCTTCTGATTCTAAATCATCCAAACTATCGTCACTGCGATAGTGATTTTTTGAACCTCTAATTGACATTTGTACTTACAGCAAAATGATGATCTGTTCCATCTGTCGATCCAATTTTCGGAACCAGACACAAGAAGCTTTTCGATATTCGTTCGAAGTCTTCTCGTCAAGCTACTCAGTTCACTTGACTGAAATAGATCAGGAGTTTTCGAAAATTCTCACAATATTCACTAGTGAAAATTTCGTTTTTCAGCCAATAAATCAGCGATATGAACCAAGTTTTATATTCGCTAAAACTTGTTCGGCTATCCTACCGACTGCGCCACTTAAATATCAATATTACTACAGGTACTTTTATTTATCAAAAATTTAGGTTGTTACAATTCGATGGACAATATTAGAATAATAATTATAAAAAATTATTTGATTGATTTCGGTCAATAAAATTAACATAAATTGCTAGTCTTTCAATTTCGAAATATTTCGGTAAGTGTTACAAATATTTTGAGAGTCAGCAAATTATTACTAATATTGTTGCTATGTAACTTGGATGCACAATAAAGTTGGCCAGAATCCTGCTACTTCGAATATGATAAAGTGAATATGTCTAAATGGTAAGACGACACTAGCGACTACTGCAAGTCCAACGTGGTATGATCGTTTTCCACTTTATCTCCTGCTATTTCATCTGTGTTTTAGGGTAAAGAAGTAGATAGGAAGTACCATTCGCTCAAATCAGCCTGTACAAAATTTGAAACAATTCCGAACCAGAAGCATAAAGAAAATGTTGAATAATTCGATTCTTGGATCAAGAATGGTATAACATAGTGCCCAAAAAGGATAAATGCACAATAAAGATGGCTAGAATCCAGCTACGTCGAATATGATAAAGTGAATATGTCCAAATCGTAGGACGACATTAGCGACTACTGGAAGTCCAACGTGGTATGATCGTTTTCCACTTTATCTCCTGCTATTTCATCTGTGTTTTAGGGTAAAGAAGTAGACAGGAATTAGCCTTCGTCAAATCGACCTGTACAAATTTTGAAACAATTCCGAACAAGAAGAATGGAAAAAATGTTGAATTATTCGATTCTTGGATCAAAAATGGTATAACATAGAGCCCAAAAAGGATGGATGCACAATAAAGTTGGCCAGAATCCTGCTACATCGAATATGATAAAGTGAATATGTCCAAATCGTAGGACGACATTAGCGACTACTGGAAGTCCAACGTGGTATGATCGTTTTCCACTTTATCTCCTGCTATTTCATCTGTGTTTTAGGGTAAAGAAGTAGATAGGAAGTACCATTCGCTCAAATCAGCCTGTACAAAATTTGAAACAATTCCGAACCAGAAGCATAAAGAAAATGTTGAATAATTCGATTCTTGGATCAAGAATGGTATAACATAGTGCCCAAAAAGGATAAATGCACAATAAAGATGGCTAGAATCCAGCTACGTCGAATATGATAAAGTGAATATGTCCAAATGGTAGGACGACACTAGCGACTACTGGAAGTCCAACGTGGTATGATCGTTTTCTACATTATCTCCTGCTAGTTCATCTGTGTTTTATGTTATAGAGGTAGACAGGAATTAGCCATCGTCAAATCGACCTGTACAAATTTTGAAACCATTCCGAACAAGAAGAATGGAGAAAATGTTGAATTATTCGATTCTTAGATCAAAAATGGTATAACATGGTGCCCAAAAGGGATAGATGCACAATAAATTTGGCCAGAATCCTTCTACTTCGAAAATGATAAAGTGAATATGTCCAAATGGTAGGACGACACTAGCGACTACTGGAAGTCCAACGTGGTATGATCGTTTTCCACTTTATCTTCTGCTATTTCATCTGTGTTTTATGTTAAAGAAGTAGACAGGAATTAGCTTCCGACAAATCTACCTGTACAAATTTTGAAGCAATTCCGAACAATAAGAATGGAGAAAATGTTGATGTATTCGATTCATGGATCAAAAATGGTATAACTTAGTGCTCAAAAAGGATGGATGCACAATAAAGTTGGCCAGAATCCTGCTACTTCGAATATGATAAAGTGAATATGTCTAAATGGTAGGACGACACTAGCGACTACTATAAGTTCAACGTGTTATGATCGTTTTTCACTTTATCTCCTGCTATTTCATCTGTGTTTTATGTTAAAGAAGTAGACAGGAATTAGCTTCCGTCAAATCTACCTGTACAAATTTTGAAGCAATTCCGAACAAGAAGAATGGAGATAATGTTGATGTATTCGATTCATGGATCAAAAATGGTATAACTTAGTGCTCAAAAAGGATGTATGCACAATAAAGTTGGCCAGTATCCTGCTACTTCGAATATGATAAAGTGAATATGTCTAAATGGTAGGACGACACTAGCGACTACTATAAGTTCAACGTGTTATGATCGTTTTTCACTTTATCTCCTGCTATTTCATCTGTGTTTTATGTTAAAGAAGTAGACAGGAATTAGCCTTCGTCAAATCGACCTGTACAAATTTTGTAACAATTCCGAACAAGAAGAATGGAGAAAATGATGAAGTATTCGATTCTTGGATCAAAAATAGTATAACTTGGTGCTGAAAAAGGATGGATGCACAATAAAGTTGGCCAGAATCCTGCTACATCGAATATGATAAAGTGAATATGTCCAAATCGTAGGACGACATTAGCGACTACTGGAAGTCCAACGTGGTATGATCGTTTTCCACTTTATCTCCTGCTATTTCATCTGTGTTTTATGTTAAAGAAGTAGACAGGAATTAGCCTTCGTCAAATCGACCTGTACAAATTTTGAAACAATTTCGAACAAGAAGACTGCAGAAAATGGTGAAGTATTCAATTCATGGATCAAAAATTGTATAACTTAATGCCCAAAAAGGATGGATGCACAATAAAGTTGGCCAAAATCCTGCTACTTCGAATATGATAAAGTAAATATGTCTAAATATTAGGACGACACTAGCGACTACTATTAGTCCAACGTGGTATGATCGTTTTCCACTTTATCTCCAGCTATTTCATCTGTGTTTTATGTTAAAGAAGTAGACAGGAATTAGCCTTCGTCAAATCGACCTGTACGAATTTTGAAACAATTTCGAACAAGAAGACTGCAGAAAATGGTGAAGTATTCGATTCTTGGATCAAAAATAGTATGACTTAGTGCTCAAAAAGGATGGATGCACAATAAAGTTGGCCAGAATCCTGCTACATCGAATATGATAAAGTGAATATGTCCAAATCGTAGGACGACATTAGCGACTACTGGAAGTCCAACGTGGTATGATCCTTTTCCACTTTATCTTCTGCTATTTCATCTGTGTTTTATGTTAAAGAAGTAGACAGGAATTAGCCTTCGTCAAATCTACCTGTACAAATTTTGAAGCAATTCCGAACAATAAGAATGGAGAAAATGTTGATGTATTCGATTCATGGATCAAAAATGGTATAACTTAGTGCTCAAAAAGGATGGATGCACAATAAAGTTGGCCAGAATCCTGCTACTTCGAATATGATAAAGTGAATATGTCTAAATGGTAGGACGACACTAGCGACTACTATAAGTTCAACGTGTTATGATCGTTTTTCACTTTATCTCCTGCTATTTCATCTGTGTTTTATGTTAAAGAAGTAGACAGGAATTAGCCTTCGTCAAATCGACCTGTACAAATTTTGTAACAATTCCGAACAAGAAGAATGGAGAAAATGATGAAGTATTCGATTCTTGGATCAAGAATGGTCTAACATAGTGCCTGAAATAGAGGATGCACAATATAGTTGGCCAGAATTGTGCTACTTCGAATATGATAAAGTGAAGATGTCCAAATGGTAGGAAGTCACTAGCGACTACTGGAAGTCCAACGTGATATGATCGTTGTTCAATTAATATGTTACACTCCAGCTATTTCTTCTGTGTTTTAGGTTAGAGAAGTAGAATGGAATTAACTTTCGCTCAACTCGACCTGTAGAAATTTTGAAACAATTCCGAACAAGTAGTATAGAGAGAATGTTGAGGTATTCGATTGTAGGATCAAAAATTGTCTAACATAGTGCCTAAAATGATAGTTGCTCAATAAAGTTGGCCAGAATCCTGCTACTTCGAATATGATGAAGTGAAGATGTCTTAATGGTAGAAAGACACTAGCGACTACTGGAAGTCTAACGTGGTATGATCATCGTCCACTTCATATGTCACGCTCCTGCTAATTTGTCTGTGTTGTAGGTTAAAGAAGTAGATGGGAAATACCTTTCGCTCAACTTGACCTGTACAAATCTTAAAACAATTCCGAACGAGTAGAACGGATAAAAACTTGAAGTATTCGATTTTTGGATCTAGAACTGTCTTACTAATTTTTTTAAATAATATTCGCTAAAACAAATGTTACTCATGTATATTAGATAGGCTTTTAAAATAAATGCAATCAGCAAATTTCCCAAAAAAATTAAATATTTTCAAAAAAGAGATCTGTTTGGTCTAATTCTATGATACACAGTATTGCTTTTCTTTGAATAAAGATAAAGTCAAAGATTGCCGTCATGCTATCTGTAAATAGTAAAATAAGAATATTAGTGTGAGATAAACTCTAGCCCCCACATCCTCTAGGAAAAAATTGCATCTTCTTCCATCCTGTGAGAATGTGTCCATCTCTTCGTGATCTCATTAGCTATTTTCATACCAATCCATTATAAAAATGACCAAATGGGCCCGTTATCATTGAACGTTAGTTATTTTTAAAATATTATTGAAACTTTATTTTTGTTTCACAAATCAGTTGCAAAAATAATTTATATTAGAAAAAAAATCGTGAATATCCTGAAGAAAAAAAATTCTCAGTTGGCTTTAAATTTTACAATTCTTATCCAATTCTAATTTTGATACATTTGTTTATATAAGTTTATATGAGGAATAGCATAGAACAAATCATGAGAAATGTGTTTGCAGCTTTATCCCATTTTCTTATACAGGATGTCGGATCCAAATGTGTCAAGTCTCATGAAACTCTTAATAGATCACGAAGGTTCCGAAAAATTCTTTAAGGATTTCTATGGGAGTTTTCTCGTTTTTCTCCATTTTATTCTGAAACAGAAGTGAATCGTTCCCATTTTTGGTAGAATGCAATGGAAAGGATCTTTGAATCATTCATGAGCGTTCCACTTCTTAAGGTTCATTTATTATTCTAGTCTTAGTTTTTTACAATTCTTTTTTTGAATAACTGTTTCGTGATAGGAGAATTTATTGGATTGAAAAAACAAACAACTTACAGCCGCTTTGATGTTGTCACATTAGCAAATGCCGCACTGTCTAATGATTCAATCTGATTCTCAATTAAAGACAATTCTTCCAGCGGGATTGCTGGAAGAGTTGTCTTAGATACTTTTCATGCGTTTTCTTACATCATCTTAAATTATCTTAACTGATTCATCAAGCTAATTAAAAGAGGCTTTTACAAGGTTTTACGATTTTCACCTTATACTTACAAGTGAACAAGTCTTCTGAATTGCTGAAAAGCATCAGGTGTAATTGTTGAGATTTGATTGTGCATCAGGGAACTGTAGATATGTGAACAAAAATTTTAATTAAAATGTAATATTTTTTCAAGTTAAAGCTCACAGTAATTGAAGTTTGTTGTGTTCAGCAAATAAACCAGATGGAAAGATATGTAAATTGTTGTTATCTAGATGTCTGTGAATTAATGACTGATTCATTATATGCAATTTCATGTGATAAGTATATCTACTCCATACGTTTGATCAAGGTTATTCAAGAAGTTATAATGATCAAAATTATATATTGTATATCTTCTTTGCGTATAAGATCCGATATCACCGACCAATTATTTTATTTGTTTAAACTTTGCTTCTGAGGAAACTTTAAGGGGATTACTGGAAGTGAATAATTTTGATAGCACCTATCTCATGTGGTTTGTCATTGTTATGGATGTAACAATTAAATAGAAATATTTATTGAATCAAATGTTCTAGTTCTTAAAATTAAGAGAAGAAATTGCCCTACAATTTTCATATTTGTACACAACATTGGTAAAAAAAAGGGATGAACTATGGGCAAATATCGTGGTTATTGTAAAAACAAGTCTTTAAGAAAATATATTCTCTCGCAATGCTACTAATCACTCTATGCAATAAATATACAATTACTTGATGATTGTTTATCCAGTATGCTCATCAGTACAGTAATGGTTTTAATTAAGAAAGCGTTTAGAGAGAATATTCCTTTCTCAGATCGCCATGTAGTTTATCATTTCGCAGACTCATGTCTCTATAATGAGTATTTCAGTAGATATGGAGGCATGCAATGTTAAGTAAACACTAAGAAATAGATTTACATAATATACATCACTCATCAGTTTTAATATCAGATTCTATAAAGTGTAAATTGATTTTACAAGAAAATAACAAATAGCGAATTACTTGAGTGCCAGTAAAATAACAAATTGACTTTTTTATTGATTATTATCTATCAGTTATTTGTATTGCTGTGAGAACATTGTCAGGGAAAAAAAATTGGCATATAAACAAACTTCTTTCTATTGATCATCGGTGTCTACTGTCTATAAATAGTTAATTTTCAATCATAGTATAAACGACATTGAGAACGACTTACAGAATTTCGATTCTTTGAGGTAGATCAGCTAAAAAATTTATCGTTAGAATTTCAAAATCATTACCATCAAAATCTCTACAAAGTAAAACAAGTGAATTATAATATATTTCTCTTAATTCCTTAAAGGGCGATCAAGCTAGTACAAATTTAAATTTACCAGCTAATCCCATAGAAACATCCTACTTCAACAATTTAATAGATAAAATTTAGAAATATTTACAATAGGCTTATCTTCTTAAGACCCTTTGAATTAAACAATATTTTTGTATGTTTGCACGGACATATCCCATTAGAGGGGAGCACTTGGAATAGATAATTTATCAAGTTAAAAAAGATTGATTACAATCTTCAACAAAGTACATACTACAAATATCTTCTTCGTCATCACTGATGGCACTGGATCGTTTTTTAAAACGATGATCCCAGTAATAATCATCTTGAATAAAGTCTAAAATCAAAATATGTTGTTTTAAGACAACCATAGTTGTTAATTTTATTCAAGCGGCTTACCACAATTGTTTTCATCACTTCCACTAGGGCAATCGATGATTGTATCACAATTGTTTTCACGTGGTATGCACAATGTCCCATTTTCACATTAAAGGTACCCAGGCGTACAAATTCCATTTGATCCAATCTCATTTGTCTCTGTGACAAACAAGAATGATTAAAACGAGCAGTTCAATGTCTCTTGTTGCTCATAGCGGGTGGTCTTCCTCAATATTTCTGTTACCGACGGTGTCGTGATTTTCAAGAACTAATTGCTTAGACGAAATGATTTCGAATGAATTAAGAATCCTCCCAACATGTTTTTTCTTCGTTTTTCTACGTTTTATTTAGAATCAGGTCGATAAGTTCTTCATTTTTCTTGAATGCAATGGTTCAAAATGAAAAAAATTAATCTTTGGAGGGTCAAAATCACAAACACCCTTTGAATAACTTACAAATGAAGCTCTAATTTTGCCTGAATGTTTTCCAGGGATTACCCAAGTTGAAATATTTTTGGATTCGTTCGAAAAGTAATGTGAGTTGTAGCAAAAGCTAGGAACATGCAAGTAATCCACCCGGTAGTGTGGTAAATCTTTAAATTACTGTAACTGTACTGTACTGTACTGTTCATATACCTATTTGTTATGATTTTGAAGCATATGTATATTTTAATAAACATCGATTTTGTGTGTATATATCCCGCTTCATTTATTCTGGAATTCAAATGGTTAATTAGCTAATCACAAGAAAACATTTCCAGGTGGCTCTCTCCGATTTAGATGATACTGAAATATGTTGTTCTTCATTGAAGAGATGGATGTTTTTTTTTATCGGCGAAGAACTTCAAAGCTTAGGCTTGAAAGGGGTGTTGTGTAAGCACTTGTACATGGAATAATTAAATGAGACCAACGACATCGGTGTGAAAAATTATGAAAAAATGATCTTTCAACCTTTAGAACTCCTGTGCTGTTTGATATTTATTACTATGACACTAGAGACATTCTGCATCAGTTTTCACCTTGCAGATAATGCTGTTGGTCTCATTCGATTATCACAACTGCAAGTATCTAAAACTTAGAGCGCATCCCTTTTGAACCTAAATTTTGAAGTGCTATTTCACCCTCTTGATTGTGTTTTACCGCCGATAAATAAATTGTGTCTCTTAGATTTCAACAATGAAGAACATTTGGATGCTTCACTTGACCAATCGATCAAATCTATTTCTTGAATCGTATTGAATTTTAATATCAAAGTACTTGACACCGATCTGTATATACTTAAAACAAATTTATCAAATAATAAGTATTTACATCACAAAGCACAACTTTTCAGCAATTGCATAATAAATAATTTACAATATACAATATCTTATCATTTTTCTCATGTTCTTGTTTTGTGGAGTTAATCGATTCGGCAAATGAGGCATTCATATATCAGTATCAATGAAATTGGACACGGACACCTGTGAATATTTCTTTGTCAATCTATATTAATAAAAATGAAATGCCGAATGTATGAAAGAGCATCACTTAAGAACGGCTCAACCGATTTGGCTGATTCTTTTTTTGTTGTGTTCGTAATTTTCAGGACAAGGTTTGTATGAAACAACATTTTTGGAAAATTCACTGGAAGAGTCGAAAAACTGTATGGTATTTTAGTATAAAAATCTCTAAATTTGACCTTTAATTAAACGATTCTATGGAAATAAAAATAACAAACTTTGTATTTTTTCTGTTATATTTTCATAGTAACAAAAATAAAAATTTGAATTGAAAGTGATATATGGTGATATCGTGTTTTATTATTGTCGATTTTTATTCGGCGAATTCACTATTTTTTTTATATCAGTAGTTTGGTGTTGTAAAAATTCAGTATATCTAATTTTGTGGTTAAAAAAAATGCCAGTAGGTAGACGTAGAAATATTGGTCGAAATATTGGACGTAGAAATATTGGTCGGCGTACACACAATTCAAATCAATTACATGATCGTCGGATCAATGAGGCTAATGGGGAGCGTAGACAGCGTTTGGAGGCAAATCGTGTAAGAATTTTTCAAGCACGATCCATTATGACTCAAGAACAGCTAATACAATCGAGTTCGAGTCGCTCATTTCGTGCTTACGAACAAAATAGTCCGAAACTTCTGCAAAACAGACGGCCAAACGTAAAAACTCAAAATAATCGCTTAGTGTCCAGACATAATCCAACAGTCGACTATGCTACTGATGTATCGTTCGATATCGGAACAATGAGCAATGTTTGTCAACATTGCAATGCTTTAAGGTTTCAACATGAACCACCAGGTTTATGTTGTGCAAGTGGAAAAGTTGAACTACCACAATTGAGACCACCACCAGAGCCATTGGCATCATTGCTTTCTGGTCAAGAAGCTCGATCGAAGCATTTCTTGCAAAATATAAAAAAATATAATAGTTCATTCCAAATGACAGAGCTTTGGAGGCACTAAATCGAACATTGAAAGATTTGCGTAATAGTTGCCAGTTCTTCCAAGAGCAATAGCTGCTGATGAACTAAACGATTGCTTAAAATCATCTAATTCATGGAGACACGTGAAAATTCTAAAGTTAACGACAAATATGCGAATTGCGTTACAAAATGACGAATCAGCTGAATTGTTTTCATATCAGTTATTGGATATTGACAACGGAACAATTCCAATTGACGCTTCTACTGGCTTTATTTCGCTTCAAAGTAATTTTGGCCAATTCAGAACGTCTAAAGAAGAATTGATAATAAAAGTGTTCCCAAATATATCTGTCAATTATAGAAACTATGACTGGTTAAGCGAACGCGCCATTTTGGCAGCAAAAAATAAGGCCGTGAACGAATTAAACTTAAAAATTCAAAATCAAATCGCTGAACAATTACATTCTTTTAAATTGATCGACACAAATATCGATCCAGATGAAGTTGTCAATTATCCAACTGAATTACTAAACTCATTAGATTTGCCAGGGATACCACCGCACAATTTGCAACTCAATGTAGGCTCAGTAATAATCATGCTCCGAAATCTAAACCAACTAAAACTGTGCAACGCAACAAGGCTTGCTATTAAAAAGCTACTGGACAATCTTATTGAAGAGACAAACATCATAGAAAAATTCAAAGGCGAGGATATACTAATCCCAAGAATACCATTAATTCCAACAGATGTGCCATTTCAATTTAAGCGTATCCAGTTTCCAGTTCGCCTAACATTCGCAATGATGATTAATAAATCGCAAGGGCAATCTTTGGAAATATGTGGGAATTATTAGGAATTGCCGTGTTTTTCTCACGGACAGTCATACGTAGCTTGCTCAAGAGTTGGTAAACCATCAGCTCTATCTATTTTCTGTCCGGACGGAAAAAACGAAAAATATTGTTCATCATCAAGCTTTGCGATGAATACAATAACAAATTTATGATCATTCTGACATTGTTTTGTCAGAATTCTTAGAAATCCAAGAAATCACTTGTCTACGAAACGAACTGAGTGAAAATCTGACATTTAAATAACTGTCTATAGTCTAACCCACTGGCTATATGATAGTCTCAATTTGTTTTGCTAATTGTAAGTCCCATTTTTGCATACCTATGGTAAATTTCACCCGTGCAAAGCCGGGGCGGGCCACTAGTAGTAGAATAATTTTACGGAGGGACAGAAATGTATCACCACTTCAAAGGGTCCCTTATTGAGGTTTAATGAACCAACTTATTGATTACTTTACAGCTACTCATTTCATTATACTTTTATCTATTTTTTGCGTGTAACAGCGCTACTAACTATTGTTTTCAGAGGAAATGTAATCTTGTATTGTTAACGTCATTATTGTCATTGTTATTATGATCATTGCTTCATAATTCCTGGAAATAAGGTATTAGATTTGATAGATTACTGAATATTGTAAGCCCTTACATGACACAGAGTTCTCTTAAGAGTAATCTTAAGACTATTTTGTATATAATATGTTAATGTCTTTTCTCCATATTAAAAAATATTTTATTGAACATTTGCGTGAAATAGTAGAACAAAAAAAGGGAACAGAGATTGTAATAGTTATTAAGGAAATAATGTATTGGGTTACTTATATCAACACAATGCAATTAGGTATTATTATTTGTATTTTATTCATTCTTATTCTAATACTTCTACTTTTGACAAACACTTTTCTGACATTTTCTGACATAAAGTTTAAATGCTTCAATCAGGAATTTTTATTGTAGAGATTCTAAGAAAACAAGGATTGGTGATTTTTTGTTCTAACCGTTTTATGCCAACTCTTATGAGAGAGTTAAATAAACTACAAGTCTACTTGAGTAATTGTATTTAAAACTGCTTTACCCAAAGTTGAAAGTTTCATTGCTTTGTATAAACCTGAAAATTTCAAAAACCTATGTGGAATGTAGAAATCTATTGTATATGTTTGTATAATGTTGATGTTTTATTTACTATGAATTTCTTTAAATTAAGAGTTTATCTTTAATACTCTTATTTTGAAAAATGAAAATACTTTATTAATGGTAAAACGCTGATGTAATTGTTACAATTCCATTGTCTTAACTTCTAAAATTATTGGAGTATCTTTCTCGTCTAGTCGTCTGTTAGGCTAAATTCCTCTATTGTTAACGTTATTACGGCCATCACTATAATTCTTCGGAACGAGTATGCAAAATGTCTAACTTCTATAGGTAATAGTCCCTGTTTTATTGCTTTTTTACGAAATTCGCTTGAAATTTGAATTGTTTGGCAAAAAAAAGTAGCTAAAAGTAGGTCAAATTGGCCTTTTAATAGCTCAAATGTCCTTATTTCGTCAAAATACATCTACTTAGCCTATTTAAGCTTGTTTTAGTTGACTTTCTTGGAAGTTAGCCACATACTTGCGATTTTCTTGCTATACATCGTCGATTTTATGCAAAATGTCTGACTTCTATAGGTAATAGTCCCTGTTTTATTGCTTTTTTAAAAAATTCGCTTGAAATTTGAACTATTTGGCCAAAAAAAGTAGTTAAAAGTAAGTCAAATTGACTTTTTAATAGCTCAATTGTTCCCTTTTTGTCAAAATACGTCGATTTAGCCTATATAAGCTTGTTTTAGTTGATTTTCTTGGAAATTAGCCAGATATTTTGGATTTTCTTGCTATAAATCGTTTATTTTAGGCAAAATGTCTAACGTCTATAGGTAATAGTCCCTGTTTTATGCTTTTTTACGAAATTCGCTTGAATATTGATCTATTTGGCCAAAAAAGTAGTTAAAAGTAGGTCAAATTGACTTTTAATAGCTCAAATGTGCTTTTTCGTCAAAATACGTCGATTTAACCTATTTAAGCTTGTCTTAGTTGATTTTCTTGGAAGTTAGCCAAATATTTTGGACTTTCTTGCTATAATCGTCGATTTTAGGCACATTGTCCAACTTCTATATGTAATAGTTCCTGTTTTATTGCTTTTTACGAAATTCGCTTGAAATTTGAACTATTTGGCCGAAAAAAGCAGCTAAAAGTAGGTCAAATTGACTTTTTAATAGCTCAAATGTCTTTTTTTCGTCAAAAATACGTCGATTTAGCCTATTTAAGCTTGTTTTAGTTGATTTTCTTGGAAGTTAGCCAAATATTTTGGATTTTCTTGCTATAATACGTCGATTTTAGGCAAAATGTCTAACTTCTATAGGTAATAGTCCCTGTTTTATTGCTTTTTTACGAAATTCGCTTAAAATTTGAACTATTTGGCCGGAAAAAGTAGCTAAATTAGGTCAAATTGACCTTTTAATAGCTTAAATATCCTTTTTTCGTCAAAATACGTCGATTTAGCCTATTTAAGCGAGTTTTAGTTGATTTTCTTGGAAGTTAGCCAGATATTTTGGATTTTTTTGCTATAAATCGTCGATTTTATTCAAATTGTCTGACTTCCCTAGGTAATAGTCCCCGTTTTATTGCTTTTTACGAAATTCGCTTGAAATTTGAACTATTTGGCCAAAAAAAATTATCTAAAAGTAGGTCAAATTGACTTTTAATAGCTCAAATATTCTTCTTTAGTCAAAATACGTCGATTTAGCCTATTTAAGCTCGTTTTAGTTGATGTTCTTGGAAGTTAGCCAAATATTTTGGATTTCCTGCTATAAATTCGTCGATTTTAGGCAAAATGTCTAACTTCCCTAAGTAATAGTCCCTGTTTTATTGCTTTTTTTACGAAATTCGCTTGAAATTTGAACTATTTGGCCAAAAAAAGTAGTTAAAAGTAGGTCAAATTGACTTTTTTAATAGCTCAAATGTCCTTTTTTCGTCAAAATACGTCGATTTATTTAGCCTATTTAAGCTTGTCTTAGTTGATTTTTTGAAAGTTAGCCAGATATTGTCGATTTTCTTGCTAAAAGTTTGTCGATTTCATGCAAAAATGTTTGACTTATATAGGTAACAGTCCCTGTTTTATTGCTTCTATACGAAATTCGCTTGAAATTTGTACTATTTGGCCTAAAAAGGTAGCTAAAAGTAGGTCAAATTGACATTTTAATAGCTCAAATGTCCTTTTTTCGTCAAAATACGTCGATTTAGTCTGTTTAAGCTCGTTTTAGTTGATTCTCTTGGAAGTTAGCCAGATATTTTGGATTTTCTTGCTATAAATCGTCGATTTTATTCAAAATGTCTGACCTCCCTAGGTAATAGTCCCTGTTTTATTGCTTTTTTACGAAATTCGCTTGAAATTTGAACTATTTGGCCAAAAAAAAGTAGTTAAAAGTAAGTCAAATTGACTTTTTAATAGCTCAAT